>VZTD01005670.1:1509589-1576719 GCA_013397725.1 Rhagologus leucostigma | reverse complement strand
GAGGGCTCCGCGCAGCTCCCGCACCGCAGCCTGCGGACGGGCGCGGGCCGCGCACGGAACCGCCCCGGCAGGGCGGGCGGGGGTGCGGTGAAGCCGCGGAGGAGCGCTCTTGGCGCAGGGGTGGTCCCGCGTCCCGAGCCGGGGCTCTGAGCTCTGCGGGCCGTGTCCGCTGCCGCGGGCACCGCGGCGTGAGCGGCACCGGGAGCACACGGGCCGCCTCCCAGCGCCAACGTCTCATGCGGGTGCGTGAGTGACTCAAACGCAAATGGGCCCCTGTATTTGTATATGTCACACTCCTGTTGCCGCCGGGAAAGGCTCATGTATCTTTCTCCAGGACAACCCCCACCAATTAAAGTGGAATATTGGAAGTCAGCAGACATAATTTGTTTGGTTTTCCGTCTCTGAGGACTGCCACTCGCTCGCAGTATAGCCTTCAAACAACTACATTCCCAGCCCTCAGTTCTCATGCCAGTAAATTAAACCATCTTTATTCATGTTTATTCTTTTAAAAATTCTTTTAAAATCCTAGCAGATTTTATAACTATGTTGAAATTCTATCTGTGTTTCATTTTCATGAACTAGAAATAAGATAGTGTAGAGAGAAGTACAGCCCTGAATAGTTACATAATTTACAATGAAAGTCAGAGGTGTATTATACCAGTCACCATTGGCTTTATAGAGCTTGTATCCCTTTGTATGCCTCGTCATTTACTGACTAAGCTGCTGTTTTCAACGAAGGGGAAAAAAAAGGAATAAAACCGTGGATCAGGTTTTTTGGGGTTGAGAGATGAGTATATATACTTTTTACACACACACAACCATGCAAATACATTGTCTCCCTAGCAGAGCTGGCTGTGCCATTTAAACAGTTTATGCCAATAGGATGATTTATTAATGGAGTTTGCATGACATTTCCCTGCACTGCCTGCAGAAAGGCATCACAGCATCATTGTAAACTCATCAGCCCTGCATGGAGAAAACAAGGGGATGCTGAAACTGCAGCTCGATGGAAGAGAGGAATGTAACTGGAGAGATTTAAAGCATCTTCCAGTGAGGACAAATCCTGCCCCCCCAGTTTTCCACATTTTGAAGCACTCCGGTCCAAAGGACTAACAAGAAACCTTTGCAGCTTTTAAGCCTGAGACTCTGTGGGGTTTAAGTGATTCAGTGACTTTGTACCTGTCTTTCTACACAGAATTTAGGATGAATTTTATCCATGGCTAATCCCATTGACTTCAAAGGGAATGCCTGCATAAGTGAAGTGGTTGATGTTTATTTAAGTGAGATCTTAAATATGTTTTAAAAAATGAAACAGCTCTGCCATTTAGTTTCTGAAGTTACTGCTGCTTTGATTCTCTTTCTCAGAAAGTTCAGTTTTTAATTTCTCTGTAACTGAGTATTTCCCATCAGGTCCTCAATTTTTGTGCGAGCGGAAAGACTTGATACTGTTCAGAATCCAGTAAAAAGTGAAATATGGTGTAATCTAATCCGGACTCAGTCAGAGAGACCCGTGGACAAAACATATGTTGTTTGTTTTGGCTTTTAAAAGTACAAGTTAATTATGGAGAAAACAGCATGATGAGGTTTTAATCAGTGCAATAATGTTTTAAATCATGGAAAGAGAATATGTGTAAATCTGTTCTTGTCTGGTTTTCCTTTTCACTTTTAATTTCAAGGAAATCTCTAATTGTAACTTCATCCTCTACTTATCCAAATACTCCTTGAGACAATTTCTTTTACAGTAATTCAGATTCCCATTTCTGGTAGCTGGATTAAGTCAAGTCTTTGATGTCTTTTCTCTTCTGATAAGTTCAAAGTTTCCTGTTTTTGCAAGGACCTCTCATGTTAGTTGATTTTTTTTATTATTGGTTTCATTGCAGTGCCATTCTCATCACCTCCAGTCAGCACCTTTTTCCAAAATAGCTATGAATTTCAAAAAGTTAAACATGTCATCTTGTTGAAACCGAATAGCAACCACGTCAGTGAGCAAGAGGGTTGTCCTCTGAGTAAAATAGTCTCCAGGCTTGCCCACAGATAAATAGATTGTGTGGGCATGTAACATCCTGGAAATTCTGAAGATTCCTGAGTGCAAGAGACAAAAGCTGATGCCATTACCTTAAAATATAAGTACAATGCACAAATCTACAGGTTAAAAACCAAAAAGACCCAAATCTCTTTCCCTCCAGAGAGGAATATCTTTCAACATCTATGGATTACCATTTTTTTAAGACAAGTGGGCAAAAAGATAAATCGAGCTGCAGAGTTTATCTGATGAATGCGGTCTTCATATGAGGACTTGTTTGGTCTTTATCTTTTAAGCAGAGAGTGACTTCAATTTCAGTTAATATAAAGATTTATTAACTTGAGAAGTAAATATTGACCAAGGTGAAGCCAAGGTCAATGTTTACCTAGAGGACTAATAAATCTTTGCATTAACTTAAATATGGAAACTGATGGGGGCCATATTTTGCTCTCAAATCAGTATCTATCCTAAATCAGCCTTACTAAGATACCTTTGTGTTTGCACAAAATGTGTTTAGTTTACAAACTGTTGTAAAATACATTCTGTGTGAATTTACCAGAAACAGGAGAATTACTTTTTTTTTTTTACAGGATAACTGACTATTTCTTCACATCTGAAAATCTGACAAATATGTAACAGTAGACAGTTAGAATTGTTTTCTGCTTGAGGGTGAACAATGATTTAGGTGAATATAGGTTCAGGCAAGGGTTTTGTTTTATTTTACACTCTGGTAAATATTATAAATTATCATGGAGATAAAAGGATATTGAATTGATAAGACCAACTTCAAGAAAGCACAGCTTTTTATCTTCTTATTTATATCAATACTAGTGTCAGCCCCTTCTTTAGGACATGAGAGGTGCCTCTTCTTGGTAAAACAACTAAAATATTCATCAAATCTGCTGGCCTGCCTTTCTTCAGAGCCTCTTGAAATAGTTTTAGTGTTACAGAGGTTGAGTGCTTTTGTGTTTATGACATTTAATTTCCAAGCCACACACCTGTGCTGTTTTGTTGACCCTCACAGATCTAGCATTTTAGCTTATTTCATAGGCATTACTGGGCCTTTAACTTGTGAAGAAATTGCCAATCCTTTGGACCTACCACAAATATTCTACTATAGCTGTCTCTACGTGCCTTAGAAGAATATCACCTTTATAAACCTCTCAGGATGCTTCATGAGTTTTGACAGAATTAGTAAAAGTGCTTTTCTTCTTTGTTATCTCTTTAATAGATTTTTTTTTTCCTGGGTTCTCTGTCTCAGTTGTCTGGTTGAAATGCTGCTTTCTCTGTTCTCAGGAACAAAGAAATGGCTCCTGTTTAATTTAATCAAATACTCTGGTCTCTTTCTGATAGAAAGAATAGTGGCCAATTTACCTCTAGCACTATTAAGTCCCCAACAGTTTTCCTGTGTTTGATTTCTGTATGTGCTTTCAGTACAGCCTTTTTTTCCCCTACCCATTTCCCTTTGTTTCCCTCTCTTTAGGAAGACTGACACAAAAGAATATCTTACCCATAACATATTCTTGTAGCAAAATCTAGTATTATTTCATTAATTTATTTCTTGACATTTATTTGCAATTAAATTAATTCTACCTTCTGCACACACGAGGTTTTAGTAAATGAAAGCATTACGGCTCCAAGCACCAGATCTTTCTGTCTTTGCTTTGCTTAGCCTTTGTGCAGCAGAAATCCTGTTGGCTGTAATGGAAAAGCAAAGTATTACTGACTTTAACAGTCCTGCTTGTGTGAGAAATGAGTCTTGAGTTTTGTCTGTTAGTAAATGTGTTCTGGCTCATATTTCACAATCAGACTTTCATACGCTCACTGCTAACATTAGATTTCTAGGCTCAATTTTTTAGTTGCGCTTCCCATTCATCACACAGAATAACTGATCCTATAAAATGAATCTGTGTTGGATGAAACAATAAAACGAGCATCCAGTCTCTGCTGCTCACTTTTCTCATGCAAGTGGACCCCTTGAAATCAATAGAATCATTCAGGGGAGTCAGACAAGCAAGAGCTAACTCAAAACAGGTACTCCGTGCTTCCCAGAAACAAACTGCTTCTGTCCTCTCTGCCTCTATGAAATAAAGGTGCCTCAGGTTGTACCAAAATTATGAAAGGAAAGTAATTTTTAGAAGATTTGTAGTGAGGGGCCTATTTAAACCCTGATGGCTGGGTTTTGCAGGCAAAGAGCACAGTTCGGGAGATGAGCAAAAATGCTGTGGTCAGGAAATGTTATATGACTGCATTTTTTAAGGAATTGTACAACTGTAAGTAATGCACAGTTAAAGCTTTTCTCAATTGTTTGGAACAGCAAATGCAACCTCTAAATTGGTCTTTTCTTAAATGGTGAGTGTTAAGGCAGAAGGCTGAGAATGCCTTAGAATGTTACTACAAAACAGTTCTGCTGTTTAATTAATTTGTTTTCAGTTTGTTTGCATTCCTTTTGTATCCAGTGTTTTCAAACGCACTTCAGAGGGATAAAATACTGTCCAGTTTTGGTGACAATGTCACTAATACAGTAATTTTTAATCAAAAGTGAGAAAATCTTCACAGAAAGGGAATCTGGGATTTACTATGGCACATGGTGAAAATACAGATTTCCAGGGTTATGTTTCATGGAAAGAAACATTCCTCAAGGCTCAGACAAAATACCTCAGATGTCTACATGTTTCTCAAAAGCTCATGAAGAAGCTGTACACTAAGATTTACTTGCTTATATATTTTAAAATAACAAATATATTCAGATCTCTCAATATGCATTTGTGGTTGAAATTCAAATAGGAGAAGAGATTAATTTTGTTTATATAATTGATGGAATACAAATTATATTTGTGGGATTGGTGGAATACAAGTCGTACTACACACCAGATTTCTGTGGAAATTAAAATCTGGTCAGACTGATGGTGTTTTATCTCTTAAGACCTGAATCTGCAGTTATTTTTAGGTATTTTTTTAAGCACGGATTGCTCCCCTAAGTAAAGCTATATATATGTTCAGGCTGCTCTAGTTTTACTGTATTAATCACATTGATCTAAACATTTACAAATTGCCTTCTAATTTCTACTATATCATGATAATTAGAATCTTTACAAATACTACTCTGAAGTCAAAAGCCTGGCTAAAACATCAATTAAAACCTTAAGTTATGTTACTGCCAATAAGTGGTCATTAAGGGCATGTGAGGGCAACCAGCGTTGTTGTAGAATCACATTCTTAGGGGTTGGTCTCTAAAGCAGATGTTTTTCATTTTTATTTCTTTTTTAAATGACTTATGAAATCTTAAGACAACTGTAAGGATAGTGAAGATTTTTTTTATCTATCAACAATTCATTATGAATGCAGAGATAACTAATTTTAAACACTAAACTTTATTATTGATGAGAAACAAATAGTCCCTGATCTATGGAGGGTGGAGAGTGAAGCATTGCAATAATATTGATGGTTTAGGAGAATGCTCACTACATTTTAATGGAGAGAAGAGGAATTAGTAGCTTTCTCTATTGTGATAATTTTCCAGCAATGTGAGAAAGGAATTTCTTCAAACATAATAAATGAGCAGAATACAGTTTCTTCATATACTGCAATTGTTCCTACTTATTGGGAGGATACTACTCATTTTCAATACAAGCTATGAAAAGGTAGATTTTTAAATCTGTTCAATAGGTTTTTTTTCTTTTAGTGTATCATGCATAGTCAAGATGGAAATACTGATCAGCTTTCTGATGAGCTTGTGTTTTCCTGCCTGACCTGTGAAGTGTACTATTCGCCCAAAAAGAAGTATTACTGCTAAAATATAGTCCCAGACCACCACTTCCAAATGAAAATAGTTAATTAAACAAATCTCAGAGTAGGTGAAAACTCTTAATTTCACTCACCTCTTTATTCCCGTATCACATTGCCATCTTAATTAATTTAATCTTCACTGAAAATGAAGTATAAACTCTTGTTTGGGAAGTAATAATCACAGCATGTAACGGGCTGAAATACCATTCTTAGTCAACACCAGCTGTTTGGCTTGAGGTAGTTTGTGGTGTTGAAAAAGCATTTAAATTATACAGCAGCAGTGGACTTCTAATGGAATATCTGTTTCCACTAAGTAGAAACCTCTCTGTTGAATCTAAACATGAAACAGAGAAAAAGACTCACTCTCAGCTTTTAAATTTTTTTTTTTAGTCAAATTTCAGCATGAAGTAGATGGAAGTATAGAGGATAAAGCCCAATAATGTAAGGAAAAAATAATGTCCTTCCTGCACATGCAATAAACGGGATTCTGAACACAATTACTTTGTGAGGTAAACCACGTAATAAACAGAAGTTAGTGGCAGGCAAATGTCCAACAAAGTAACAAGGCAATTTAACATGCCTTGTGATATCCTCAGTGTACAGCAGACAATATTTCCTTTCTCCAGCTATTTTAATCTCAACTCAAAAAGTGTGGAGTTAATGGAATGGAAAATTCAGGCAACCCCATGCTACTGATTTCTTCATGATGAGAGAAACACTTCCCATACATTTCTATGATAAAATATTCTCTTTTTGTCACAATTAAGTTCTTTGCAGTTTGTTTGCTTTTCGTGGGCAGGGATGTTACCCATCACAAGATAGACAGGACACAAGTACTTTTGAGATACTCCAGAGTTCTGCTGGCATAGGCATGTAGGTCATGGTGGCTAATCCCCTACCATAAATGCAGTTCTACTAGCCTAATTTTTTTTGGTCACAGTACCTAATCCCCTAACATAGATTCAATTTTACTAGCCTAATTTTGGGGGTTTTTAACCTCTAAATTCCGTGGAAAGCAATCCCGTGGTTTTATGGTGAGCATTCACAGCTGTAGGACTGTACTGGTACGTCACACCACTCTCCCTATTTTGGTAGCATCTTCCTAGTATAGTCATGACAAAAATATCCACCCTAGCACTGCCAGTGTAAGTGCAAGCAGCTTGAGTGTAAGTCAGACGTTGTGTGGAACTATTTGTACATGCAAACTCTGACCCGCAGTGTTATTTGCAGCCCTGCACCAGATATCTACATTTGACCCCTCAATGTCAGCAGAAATGTCTGGCTACCAGAACCTGGTTGTCATCTCCTTTCATTATCACAGGATTTTCTTGGGCCTTTTTTCTGTTCTTCATATTCACAATGCTAAGCTTCCATATTAATTAAATGTCAACATTCACTAGTCTGAGACTATGTTATCCAATAAATACCTGCCTGAAGCCAACTACAGGAAGGGTGGAACTCACACCATTTTTAATACAAATTATTTGTTCACAATGTTTGATCAAATTAATCAGTAGCAGAATAAATGGGAGCTGTAACCATGTCTGAAAAGGATGTCAAAAAAGTATTAATGCTGCTGTTGTAGCTCATCTCTCCACTTTGCCTCCAACAGCCCTTTTTTTGGGGATCTTCTCCTTCCTCTTGGCCGGAGCTGTGTTGTTGTCTGTATGCACAACAGAATAGTTAAAGATAGTAGGAAGCCTCACACAAACAGAGTCTTATCTAGATCCCATGGGGTTCTTTTCCTTTTCCAGGTGTCTCATTTTCAGTTCACGTAGTTTTTTACCAATAAAAGGTAGGGGGGAAAAGAAAGAATCTTGATGAGAAACCTAACAATGCACGGCCCTTTTCTCTCACTTGGTTTGACAATTTTAGCCAGTGGCTGTAAGTGATGAAGCTCCCACGGGTAGATATTATTATCCTGATTCCCGAGGTGAGGAAGCTGAGCCAGCGGAGGGGAGGGGCTGCCTGGTCGCCCCAGCCCCGCTGAAAGGCTGCAGGGGAGCCCCGCGCTCGGGCTGCCCTTAATCTGCAGAGATAAGCAGCACTTTCGGGCAGGTCAGAAATAGCGTGTGGTGACACTGACCTGCCGGGAGCCCCAGGCCCGCTCTCCGCAGCACCTTCCTACAGGCAGCGGGTTGGATTCTTCCCCATGCCGGATCACTCTCCCGCAGCTGGGAATTAATGGCTTCCGCGCAGGAGGAATGGTACTTTCCTCATCAGTGCTGCAGATGGAGCTCCAAGCAACAGCCAAGGCAGGGGACTTCCACCTCCTCCTAACCGGAGGCAGATCGAAGCGGATGCCCCACACGCAGAGGGCTCGGCAGCGATTTCCCCAGGCTCTGTGCCATCCAGCCGCACTGCCAGCTCCTGGCAATCTCAGCAGCCATCCAGGTGGTGAGAGGAATGGTGAGCCCAGAGTGTGCTGCGGGGCTGGAGGTCTTACCTCCTTGTCAGGCTCTTTGGGATTTCCTGCCCTCCACATGCTAGATGCCTTCCTTTGGATGGGGTTTGCTGAGATTCCTGGGAGAAGCAGCCTCAACCAGCGCCTGCTGCCCCTGCAGCCCCCCAAAGCAGGAGGTGAGCGGTGGGACCTTGCGGCCCTGAGCCTCCGCTGCATCGCAGCTGGGAGAAACTCGTTTAATTGTTTGTTGTTGCCTTTTCTTCAGGGGCGTCAGCGAAGGACAAGGCAGCTCCGAGGCAGAGCCGTGTATATGAGCTCAGTGCTGTCCGTGGGTCTGGCTGACACCTCCCTTGTCCCCGTGCACCATCCCCACCCTGTCGTATCGCTGCCGTGCCCTCAGCTATGGCAGAGCTGAAAGCAGGGGGTGGCAGCATCTCATGCACCCTGCTTCAAAAACCCTAGGAAAGGACCTGGGATTTCAAAACAAAATGCTGCCACCGCCAGCGCCGCAGCGTTGTCATTACAATTCCACAATATCTATATTACCTATCTAAGACCTGGCAATTTTAATGACGAAGTACTGCCATGCCACCAAGTATTTTTAGAACTAATAAAACCTCCGCAGAATATTTCCCTGAAATGTATTAAGATCCAATTTCTGCATTCATTAGTAATATCAAATAGGATGTGGTGGATGGTTATTTAGAAAAAATTCATTCAATGTAAATTGATTTTGTATTATCAGGAATAATGTGGAGAGAGGCTTTTCCAGCTTCTTGAAGCTTCAGCCATTCCACTGCCTGCTGCAGTTTATGCCCTAATCTTGTGAGATTTACATAGCATTTTAATTTTCGGTCTTGCCTGCATTTGCCAGCTGAGGGATTCTTATTATACTTTAAATTAATTCCAAATTCACACCACAACAATAGTAAAAAAATGGAGTACTGGCAAAGCAAGAGGCCAAACTTGACTCAATTAAAATAATACGTATCACTATTAATCACCTCTGCCTGTTCGTCTACATTCCCGTGGTGGTGCCTCCCTCTGCAGCAGTAGCATCTGTGAGTAAAGCCAGCTCTCATCCCTCTGCTCCTCCCTCCTTCCGCCGCCTTCCTGAGGGATGATGAGGAGCCCGGGAGAGTGGGAAGGAGCTCAAGGGGCAGTGCTGGGAGAAGCCCGGGCTGAAGAGGAGCCAGGCCAGTGCTGAGCCCTATGCCGCCATGTGCTGGGCTGCCCTCCCCGCCTCCCCTGCTGCCTTCTCAGGATGTCAGGAAGCGTCCGGTCCTGTCGGTCGCCAAACCGAGCGCTCCGTGTGTCCGGCCGCCCGCCGTGGCAGCGAGTAGCCTTGTGCCAGCCGCCGTGTTGTCCTCGGATTTGTGCAGCGCTCAGCTGGTTGCCAAAGCTTAACGCTTCACATTGTTATTAACAGTTAATGCACATAAAAATAAGGCAGGACTGAGGACAAAGAACAAAAGCAGAGCAGTAATAACCACGCTCCGCAAAACAAACCCCCCTGGCTAAGCGAGCCAAAGAGGGCAGGGCTCCCGCACAATTTGCCACCAGCCAGCCACCAGGTTAATCTGAGACCAGGCAGGGGCTGGCAGTGACAGAGGGGACATTGGCGGCTGAAGCAGGAGGGCCGGACCTGGCTGTCACCTCCTCGGTCCCTGCCATGGTCCATGGTGCAGCAAGTGAGCTGAGGTACAGAAACAGGGCGAGCTCTGGGGTAAGGGTCCCGCAGGGCCTCGGCCCGGGGCAGCTGCTGGCAGCTGGAAAACAGGGTGATGAGCTGGGGCTGCTCCTTTGGAAGCAACCAACAGACTGACGAGCCCCAAATTTGCTCAGTGCAAAGCCCCACCTGGCCCTGATGGTCATGGAGGCCAGGTTTAACACAGACCACTTGGATCTGTCTCTCCCCTTTTCTGCGCTTTATGCAATCACTGGCATTTGCTCCAGATGGGAACATATGACTGCTGGCTCCGGCCAACAGAGCCCTGTGCCTACTCAGGGGCGGTGGGAGCCCTGCTGCATGGGAAAGCCCAAGCACAGCAATGGAGAGCAGGGCTGCTGGCTCTGTGTAACAGAAAAACAGAGCCCCACACACTGCAAGCTTGCCCAAATGTGATTTTGAAAGTCATAATTTGAGGCTGGTATTGAAATGCCTGTCCGTGAAATTATGGAGTTTTAGGAGAACAATCTTATTGCTCTCCTGCATTTGCCTAGCCAAGAGCAGGTTCTGTTGCCCCCAAAATCATTTAAATGTGACCCAGGAAGCTTCTCTTGGAAAGAGCTTTGGCAAGGTCTCAACCTTTGATAGAAATGGCCAGGACTGTGTGTGCAGGAAGTGATGCTGTCTTGTTCACCCCTCGTTTTTTCCAGATAAATTCTCTATGTGTCAGCATTAGCCAGAGCCTATAGCACGGAGACAGCCGTCACCAGAAACCACAGACAGCTTTGTTCAAAGGAGAGCAAGGAAAACCACGCACCAGTTTACAGTAAGCATACGTGTTTGATCTGGCCGTGCTAGCTGCTCACAAAGCGCCCAGCCCACTGCGTATGGGCTCCATTTCATTTGAATAAAAACACTTCGGGTAGCCATGGAGGAAAAGAAACAACTTGCAAGAGACATTTGCTAGTTTCACATGAGTAATCACTCATCTGAAACTGGTAACAAAAAAATGGTCCTGTAGCCAAGCACATCAAACTTCAGCTTGACTAATTTGTGACTGGTTATCTCTTTGTGAACAGTATGTTGAATGTAATCTGGGGAAAAGTGGGTAATTAATGAATCAGTCAATGACACCAGCTCAGTTAAGGACAAAGCTCAGTATCTCTTCTAGCTTGGGACTGTCATTTGTTGCAAATGATCAAACATCTAAAGAAAGAACATATTTGCTGAAAAATGTACTGCGCCAGGCAGAACCAGAAGCATTTGCAACACAGCTGGGCTTGGCTGCTTCCCTGGGTTACTGCTATACCACAGCCTTCCTCTACTGAAACAGCAACGCAAGATGATGCATCAGGCAGGTTAGTAGTAAAAGAAATTATTTTTTTCTCCATTCTCATTGCTGAAACTGCTGGGAGAGGCATTTCCGATTTCCTTCTACAGTAGCAACTCTGGCCATCATGTAGTTTATCTGACCTTTGGCTACGCCACACCATGAAATCAGACACCGCTAGGAGGGGGGCCAGAACAAAGCCTGCAGAGATTAATAAGAGCATTATTTGCGATGTGGCACAGGGCCATGAGTCACCGTGCAGCCAGGCTGCTGCACCTTCTGGCTACAGGAACAGCCCAAGATCTGCATCAAGCTTTCTGCTTACAAAAAAAAAAAACAACCCCAAAGAACAAAAAAGAAGAACAAAACCCAAACCAAAAAAACCTCACACCAACAAAAAACCCATGAAAAACAAAAATTAAAAAACCCCCACCAACTTTACTTCAGTTCTTTTACACAAAAATCTGGTCAAATGAATGAATGGCAAAAGAAGAAAAAAAAAAAACCCTCAACTGGTGTGGGAGCAAAATAGAAAACATAAAGTTAATGTGTGACTTTCATTCAAAAGAGTCTATTCTTTGCATGATTGTTTGGGGCTTTGGGGGATTAACCAAAAAAAGAAAAAAATTCTGCTTGTTCAGCCTGATGTTAATGTTGGTGCAGGATTTTCATTAGCACAAAGATTTGCTCACATGCCCCTCTAATACCTTCCACCTTCACAGCTGTAGCATTCTAGGGTGCAAATGCAGTTCTCTGTGGCAAACAACTTCATCTGATGTCATCATGTGCAGGTGGCTTGACTTGGAGAACACTAAATTTTGTGCAGGTCAGGTTCAAAGAGCTTGAGGATAAAGAAATATATGTAATTATTATTATTACAGTTCTATACCAAGCCCAGATAATAAGAAAAGGAATTAGATGTCTTATCTTTGACTGCATTTGGCTGTAAGGTTAGAGATCAGTGACATCTTGATTAGGAAACAAGAATGATATGAATCAAGAGATTCAAAATTAATCAAGAAGATGTGAATCACAGTGAATGAAACATGAACAGTATGAGTTGTGCTCTGTGTTAAGGAGTTCACTGACCTGTACCAAGCTCCAGCAGGAAAGCTAAGACCAGAGGGAACCTCTGGGTGAGGAGCAGAGGGGACAGACCTGCTGGAAACAGGGCAGCCTCTCACAGCATGTCCAACCAGGAGGAGCCTGTGAAGAGGGCTTCCTAGAGAAAACTGGCAGAAGTGTCCTTCTATTCAGCCCAGATTCTTATGGAGCATTTCAAACATCCAGGCATCTACTGGAAGGGTAACACAGCAATGACTAGGCAATCCAGGAGCCCTTATACTGCACAAGTGATAATTCCATCATGTGAATGGTGGAGGGGACAGCTGGGGATTACACTCGACTTGACTTCCAGTGGTGAATTTGGTCACAGTATCAGCCTGGATTTATCTTCTGTCACCATTATTAAATTCAGGATCCAGAACAAGGCTGAGAAGGTAAGCTACAGAATAATTACTCTGGATTTCAGAAGAAGAAACTTCCGTTTACTGAGTTGCTAAATAAAATCCCTTGAGGTGCAACCATGGAATGGAAATGTGCCCAGAAGTTCTGAATGATTTTTAAAGACAACTTACTGAGTAGCTTAGCAAAAAATTATCCTGTTGTGCAGGAAGATAGAATTTCAGCAGAATACTTAATTGGCTACAGAAGCATCTTCTTAATGAAACCAGATGCAAAATGGGAACATACAAGAGATGGACATGAGGAACAGTACCCCCTTCCTGAAAGAACTGGCCGGTGACATTGTAACACTGCTGTCTGTGACAGCTGTCTGGACTGGGGAAGTCCCCAGTGTCTGGAAAAAGTCTAACACCTTATCTATCTTTAGAAAGGCAAGAAAGGAAACTGGGGAACTATCTGCTGATCACCATCATCTCGGTCACTAGAAGATCAGAGAGTGTGCCTCTCTTGGGGTCCACTTCTAAGGCCATAAAGGACGAAAAGGTATTTGGGAACAAGTAGTATGGACTTACTGATGGCAAATCGAATTTGACTGACCAGCCTGCTTTCTAAGATGATATTACTCAATGTGTGAAGAGGAAAGTGCTGGTTGTAATGTACCCTGTAAGGTTTTTACACCATCCCACATAATGTCATTTAGAAGCTTAGAGGTGTGGGCTAGAAATACAGGTTGAAAGAGGGACTGAAAACTCTCTGGTCATGCCTGACATGTCACCAGCAAGCAGAGGTCAGTACCGAAATCTACAGTGTTCAGTATCTTCATCAGATACCTTGATGGTGACACAGCCAGATTTGCTGACGACGTAAGCTGTCTGCACTGACAAACAGCAAAGCTTCAATGCAGAGGCTCCTTTATATACTTGAGATCTGGGCCAACAGACACCTCATGATGTTCAGCAAGGAAACATGATCGGTTCCAGGCTGGGAAGTACCTCGCTGAGGAGTCATCCAGGAGGAGCTGGGGATTACAGAGGGCAAATGGCCAAATGTGTCAATTTGGAAAGGGTCCAGTAAAGTGCTGCTGAGATCATCAGAGGCCTGGAGCAACATGAGAGGGGCTGAGGGAACGGAGCCTGTTTAATCGGATCAAGGGAAGGCTAAGGGCTGCTGGAACAGGGTGGCTATATAGAAAAGAGTCAAACTTGTTTTCTTAGTGCTAAAGGCTGTAGGAGTGGACACATGCTGGGGTCTGGACAGGACATGTTCTCTGCAGGGGCAGGGTAACCCTGAAACAAGTTGCCCAGAGAGGCTGCGGAACTTCCTCTCCTGCAGGTGTTTCAAGATTTAGCTGTAGCGTGGCTGACCTCATCCACTGTTGGTCACAGCCCCATTTCAAGCAGGATGTTGACTTAGATGAACTCCTTGATCTTAGAAGTAACTAAATAAAATGATAAAGGTGTGAAATTATAGAAAATATGATTATAAATAAGATTAAGTGGATTCATTTCCAACTTGCAATAAGGTAGCTGAATATGCACCATTTCATATTTTTTGCACTGCACAAAATATGTGATACAGTGATTCCTGAGTAATGTTTTTAAAAAACTCCAAAATCAGGGCAACAGTACGTAACAAGGAGGAAAGACTGTAACCCAAAGAGTCAGCTTGATCATTTGCATGGGCACACTGGAACCATAAGATTTCCAACGCAGCCAAAAGCAAGCTCAGACACATAAAAGGATGAAAGACTCACAGCAGAAGAGAGCCCATGCTGAGGAGCAGAGGTGAGGGAAAAGACTTGAATATAGGCCAAGTATGCTGCAGTAAGTTATGTCACCTCTGACACTGACCTTCATGGGCTGTTCAGCTGGCCACCTCCTGAGTGGGACACAAACGAACAGGAGAGAGTCCCAGAGAGTACAAAATGTCTTACGGTGAGAGATGGAAACATTTCAGGATGGTATCTTCCTAAAGGTGAACACAGTGGAGATTGCTGCACTGGTCTGAGGAGACAATCCCACATTTCTCAACAACACAGGGGCAAAACTGAGTTTTGCTGCTTCTTAGTTGAAAAGAAAAGAGCTTTCATGGGCACTTTGATGTGTTTTCCTCCATCTCCTACACAAAGACAGAGCTCTGCAAGCCCATGTCCAGCCCACCAAGCCTGTGCCAAGCCCTGCAAGCCCCTGCTCCTGCCTCTGCCCCAGCACTGGGTAGCAAACTCAGTGGACTGTGGGCACGGGCAGCAGGCACATGGTTTTACCTCTGCAGAACTCTTTTCCTGATTCCAGGAATTTGCTTTCCTGAGGCATCTGTCTGTTCTACCCTCGCCCAACACAGAGTTTGGTCTCTACATATTTAGACAAGAAACACAGACTCCGCATCTCTTAAAGCTTTCCCAAAGGCTGGAAGTTGAGGCTAGATCAGCTGAAACAGGAAACAAGCCACAGTTATGTACACAACATATATATGAAATAAATAATGGTAGTTAACTATTGAAATAAATCAGTGGTGATTGGTGAGCAAATGCTATTAAACTGAGTTTATGTTTGTCCCAAAAGCCGGTGTTTTCTGCAGCTGTTAGGCTTGAAACATGACTTACCTCTTGGCTGGCTAGGCAGGAGGTCAGCTAGATGAGCACTCTGGGTCTTTTCAGCCTTAAATTCTGTGGCTCTGTGGAAATTATGTGTCAGAGGGTTTTTCTCATCGTAGCCAGACTGAGAGCTTGAAATCCACATGGTTACTGACAACTCCCAACTGTCAGTAAAGCTGTTTTACAGAAAGTGTTACATGACTGATGTCTCTACAACTGCACTTTTCCAAACAGATGGGGGAAAAAAAAGGCACCGATCTCGAATCAAATTAGTCTTGATGGATTACGCACAAGAAACTTAACACATGCTCCACATTTTGAGAAACTTCTAAATATAACATCTCCATTGAAAACACAGTATATGACAGTGCTAAAAATACATAAATACACATCTATACAACTATTTTCACATTACAGAATGAGGATCACTACAAGTGGCTGGAAAAATTACATTTTCTTGATGGAGGAGCCCCATGTCAGGGTTGCCACACCTTGTTTAACCTCACAGATAAGCTCATTTTTGAAAGCTTACTGTTTGACTTCTCAAGGTTTGTCTCTATGGGACACAGGGCAAAGATAAAAATGTTCCCATTGTAACTGATGTTGTAACTGCATTTAGAAATAATAAATCCATGACATTATGGAAAAAAATTAAAATAACCCACAAGAGAAAATATGATATTTAAATTCTGTTGCAGCTGGAAATGTACTGTAATAAAGAATTAACAGGTGAGTCTTGGTCAACACTCTGGGTTTTTTCATCATAATTAGACAGAGTATAATTTTATTTTACTAAAGTAGTTATACTGGTAAAACATTTACTGTACATGCAGTTTTACTCACATAAAGGTATGATGCATCACCATTTCAGGAAAGAGATACAGCAATGTAAGAATAATGCACTAGCAGACCTATGTACCTCCAAGTAACTGTACTGGTTTAAATGGAGCCATGCAGTTAAGGGAACACGCTGTGTGCGTTCAGATAGGTTCTTGGAAAGTTAAAGTGATATTCTGAAGATAGTAAGTCTTTTTCAATTACTTGTATACATTAATAAAAAAGCAGTCTCAGAGATAGGATTAGCAGAATAAAAAATGCAGAATCGTTATTTGCATGAACAAAAACGGCAGGGAATTTTTCTGAATAATTTCAAATTGCATCAGTAAAACAGGCCCTGAAATATATAGCGAAAAGGGCCTGTATAACAGAGGAATTATTTTCCCAAGAAAATTACATTTGGATTCATTTATAGCCATTTTGGTACTCCAAGTGATAAAAAGAAAATCACATCTCTAGGTTCTTTACTCCGTGTAGAACCTGCTTTAAAAAAAAAACAATGACCACTTCCTAATTATCATTTTGAAAGCAATTTTTAAAATAATAAAAAGAGTCTCCCATGTAATTATCAAAAAGAATTCACATCGTTTCAGGAACAGCAGCAAAAAAATTCGACTGTAGCCTCCTACCTTGTACAGAGCCAGGGAGTTTTCTTTGGTGAGACTGTGGCAGCCACGAGAGGCATAAAAACCATTGCAGCAGTAGATGTTAAGAACGCTAGCATGAGGGACGGTTTTGTTCCTCTAGTCAGTGAAGAGGCCAGGCCATCGTACTTGGCTCAGTAAAGACCAGTGTGGCTCTGTGAGAGTGGCAGAAGAACGTTCATTTCTCCACAGAGAACATCCAGAGTACCACTGCAGGGAAAGGTACCTGCAGTTCATGCAACAACAGAATTGTGACTGGGGGCACTGAAATAATATTAACCAGTGCTTAAGCAATGCTTTTTTTGTCTTCAGTACGTTTTGCAAACATTAATTTGATTCAGCACTGGCTTATGGCAGCTTGCAGCAGCAGCCAGATGGGGCTCGCTGCCCCACCAGGCACCTACACGACTTCGCAGGGACGTTTGTATGGTGGGAGGTGCTGCCTGGGAGAGGACCTTGTTCAGGCATGTGCTGAGTCAATGTATTTCTCTGGCAGCCTGTACTGGCAGAACAATTATAGTGGCCAAAGAGTTATTTATAACTGTCCTCCTGCAACAGGATTCTTGAGGGAGGATGTTGGTTTGAGCACTGCTATTCCATGTGCACACACAGCTACACACACCGCAGCTCTGTCACTATTCAGTGCATGCAGAATACTCCTCTGACATAAGTCCTGGGGTTTATTTTCCAAGGAGGTCACTTATACAGGGGGAAAAAAGAATGCAGCTCCAACCACAGTCAGTCCACACCTCATGCGAAAGCCTGGAGGCCTCCCCACAAATTGCCATAACTTCTTCATGAACTCATCAGGACTGACAGCATGGTTAAGCCTCTGACCATACAAACAAACCCTAATGCTAATGTGGCTTCACTCACTTTGGCATGCTTTAGACTCACCTCCTCTCAGAAAACAGCCACCATGCAGCTTCTGAAGCCCATATAGGAGTGGGGAGAAGGAAACTTATTCTTGAAAAACTCAGGGCTCAAACTTGTCACCCTGCAGGAAAGCCACCCCCACCGGATGCAGCCAAGCCTCGCTCCCTGCTGGCTGCAGCCCCTTCGCTTGCTCACGTGGAACAACTTAAAAAATCAGATCAGTGTTTAACTAGTTTAACTAGTAATCTACCACAGGTGAAGATTTACTCTGAATGTATTCTTACTTTCTTGTACTCTAGAATATCGATGAAGTGGGTAGAAAAATGAAAGGATCTGAAACCGCGATGGCAAATGCCTCATCTAGAAAACACAGTGGCGTGTATGGGGCCTCCAGCAGCAGCATGTCTTCTTTATTGTCCCGGCTGGGAGCAGGTTGGCAGGAACAGAAACAGTCCTTAGGCACTCCAGAATGTGTGCCTGTGAGTTTCTTTTCTTTGTTTTGCAGTTTCCAATGCGAGCGTGCAGCCTGCCTGTCTGCTGAGAGAAGGCTCTGCAGCGGAGGAGATGCTGCTTCTTGCACTGAGGTTTTGTACATTTTCTTTTCCCAGCATTTCCCTGTGCAGGGGAAAATGTGCATTTTGCTCTTTGTGCACAGAAAATGTAAAGAAACATGGAAAACATGATAGGGTGTTTTACTAACTCTCTCAACAAGCCAACATAATGGTAAAGAAAGACCAAAAGCAAAATCTCCATGAGGGAGAAAACAAAGCCTGTCTCTCTTCCGTCTTGAATCTCAGGGTCCTGCCAGGCAGGCATGATGCTTCACATATTTAAAGATGCAAAGCACATAATAGGAGCTATATCATAGGGGAAATAAATATGTCTGCGTGCATTTCAAAGAAGCTAGGCCAAGCACAAGCCCTTCTCCACTGTTTTCCTTCGATACACAGATCTGTTTTTTTATGAACTACCACAATGGTAGAAGGAGGAGCTGCAAAACGGAGACAGGTGACTGATGCAAAAATTGGGATTCAAAACCTCTTGCACAGAGACTAGAGATGTAATCTTTTCTATTGATGGCACTGAATTAAGAAGGTTTCATTCATGGTGATTCTCAATTTATTTCAGCTACACAAACACTGGTTTGCTTTGGGGGTTCAGAGAAGCTGGAAAGATTTCATAACTCCACTGTGTCAGAGTCTGATGGCTGGTTTTCATTCCAGACAACATAAGGATGTACTGCAGCTATCAAGGTGCCAGTATCAAAGAACCAGCAGAGATGCTGCACTTCAAAATTATTTTTATTCTAAGATTCACGTGCTTTGTTATAGTTTCTTTTAAAAAAAAAGGAAAAGAGAGGGGGGAAAAATCTCTCTCATTAGTGGCACTAAAATTAGCAACGCCTAGAATAGATACCAAAATTGTCTTCTTCCCCATTTATTTTGCTCAGATGTGAATGACACCGCATCAAGCACAGAAAAGGAGCAGATTAGTCTCATTCTGCTGGAAAAACAAGCACATTACATTGCTGAAATGTCAAGTTTCAGCCATACATTTGATAATAGACTGTGTGCTCAGTTTCTTGCATCCATCGTAGCAGCTCACTGAAGATATGCTCTGTCTCTGCCAGCAGCCAGCTGCCCTTTGGACTGAATTGCTTCAGCCAACCGGGGCTTTACCAGTCACCCTTTCAGGTGTGGCCTGGCCTGTCAGATGTTTGGGTATCTCAAAAATAGTTAATACTTTTTTTAACAACAGAATTCTACGCCTGACTGATCTGTTTTTATTTTATTATCCCATAATTTTCCATCATGCACTCTTCCCACAAAGATTTTTGGCTACCGTGACAGGTGAAAGGTCACACCCGGACATCATCCCTCACCGCGGCATTTTCCCTGCACTGCGATTGCATGGGTGGCTGTTTGTTTTGCAGGCTGTGGTAAGCAGGTAGGAACAGCTCCAGTGAGAAGGGCTGTACGCTGCCAATGCAGGTCCCCAGATGACTTCCATCATAATTTTAAGGCTCTGCATGTCATGAAACGCCCTTACACTAAGTTTCATCCTGTTTCAAATTATACCAAATGCACATAAATCTCATTCAAAGTGGTCCTCCTCAGACACAGGCTGTGACAAGCTCAGGGTGAGGAGAGCTACATAACTAGGAAGGATTGTTATATCCTAGTTATCATTCTGGAAAAAAGAAGAAGAAAGGTACTTAGAGTGCCTTTCTTCAACTCAGTTACCAAAAACCAAGACTGGAAAATATCACTGATCATATACATCTTCTCTGAAAGCTCTGGAGAGGAACTGGCTTCTAGAAATACTTTCCCTCAAGATGCAGCCTTGAGAAACCTGCTTGTCTTCAAAATCTTACAGCAGTAGTTGAACTCTCAAGCTGTGCTGTCAGCTGCCTGGGTTTAAACACACTGCTGCTGCAGGCTAGAAAATAAACGTGGGGTCAGTACCTGAGGGATGAGTGTGTAAAAGGAGAGGAAGAAGCCTGTATCTATGAAAAGTGACCCACTCGAAGAGCCCCAGTCAGTGCCTGTTTCTCTTCCCCCACCTTGCCCCCTCCTCAAGCAGCATGGGATGCCACGCTGTGCAGAAAAAGCAGTGAAGGAGGAAGACTAACACACCTCCAGGCACTGGAAAGCAGTCAGCATCTCCAGGAACAGGAAGGGCTTAAAAGCAGCAGTGAGCACAGAGAAGATGTTACCAGCTTGACGGAGGAAAGAAGCACTGTAAGAAAACAAGAAAGGAAAGTGGACAAATTAGCTGAATAAATTTTCTGGTGAAAACAGCTGGATGAGCATCTCTGGAGACTAAGAAAAACTAGAAACAGAATGGGGAGATCATCGTCATCTGTCCATGTTTATAATGATGACAGATATGACAACCCATCCAATGCAAGCATTCCCATCCTGCTGTGGCACTTTCTCTTCCCAGAACAAAGCTCCTTGGCAATTGCATCGAGGACAACAAAAAAATCAACGTTTTACTGCTGCCTCTTGTGTTTTTATTTACTGTTCGCTATTTCTTTTTTTGCTTTTGTATTTTCATTTTTGCCTGTTTTGGTGATAATCAGTAAAGAGCATTACCTGCAAAACTGCATTGCCTGTGAGCAGGCACAAAAAATTCTTTGCTGCCTTACAGTCTCTTTCACAAGCTGGATCCTCTCAGAGGCTTCATAGCAGCATTTGTCCCTCATCAGGTGTCATGTAAGACACCTGCTTTAATAGCTGAGCCACAAACTTTTCATTGCGATGTTTCTGTAGCCCAAAGGGTCTGTATTAACTATGTTATTCAGTTTTGTGCTCATGCCTTCTGTTAAATCCTGATCTATATGATATGAGAGTATAATCTCTTCCTTCCCCCTTCACTTCAATACATTGCCAATGTAGATATTTCTGTCACACTGTAGGGAATATCCCACCAAGTACCAATTATATATCAATAGCAGGTATGAGACCCATGACAGAAGTTGTATTACTACCTAATCTCTATACATCTCTGTATTTTGCTGACCATTTTATGAAGAGCCGTGTATAATGCCTTGTCCCTCTGGAGGGAAGAGGGGGAAAAATAACTGGCACCTAAGTACTCCCTTCAGAAGTTGAGCAAACGTTTTTTGAAGTTAAAATAAATGAGTTATTGACATTTCTCTGGATGGTGGTTTCCACTCCTGAGTAAAGCTCCACTTTGTCCCTGACTACCATTCATCCACACCCCTCAGTCTCAGGCTGCACGGGATGGGGAGGGTAGCCCAGGCTGTCAGTGGGCTGGCAACCTGCCATTGTAACTCACAGCCACAAAAAGGACTTCAGAAGGGGCCCTGGGAACTGCAGACCAGGAAGTTTGCCATCCATCCTTACTAATGGCAGTAGGGTCTAAAAAATTAAAGTAGACAAGGATAAACATGGTCTGTTGGGAACATGGCAGTGCAGTGTCTGCAGAGAGAAACCCTGCCTCACCAACCCACCACAGCCCTCAGAGTGCATCAGAAAAGACAGTGGGTGCAGCAGACACAGAACTGTCCAATTTTGAAAAAACTTTTGATTAGGTTCTATACCAAAGTTTATCAGAGAAACTAACTCACCCCATGATGGGAAGACTCTACAGATAGAAAATTGGAGGCAGGACATGAAGCAAAAATAAGGCCTAAAAGCCACTTTTCAGGGGGGAAAACAGGCATCAGCAAGAGCTCCACATGGTGGGATTGATGGTGGGACTTGCTTTACTCAACATTTTCAGTGAATACCCGAACAGAGGAATGTACAAGGAAGTCCTTAAGTTGGTATGTCACAAAGTTCTTTCAGGCAAGTATCTCTAGAAGGACTTCATAAAATTGAGTTGGCAATGGCTCTACAAGCAGACACTAGAAGAGTTAGACAGTGATGAGCTCTAACATCCAAACCAAACCACTGGGCATGCTGGGGGAGTGCAGAGAGGACAGGCCCACCTGCTCTCTGTAGGCAGCACTGTCAGACTCAGGGCTGCATGGACCTCTGGTCTAATGCAGCAGTTGATGCCTTACATTCTTAAATGTGCTCCTGCACACCATCCCAAGACACTTCCCAGTTTCAGTGCACACTGTGATGGAGCAAATTCCCAGCCTGGCACTAAGCCTGAGATGTAAAAACCCATGGAGTCCAATTGCTTCAGTCCCCGAAGTATTGCCTATTCCATCCACGTCCTCCTAGTAGCTGCCCAGCTGGCAGGCTGACCTGCCAGGCACACTAAATATAAACCCCTTCAAGGACCACAGAACAGTTAAAGAGAGAAGGAATCAGATCCTGCAGATGTGCTTTTGTACACGTGCATTCTCTCACTTCCTCCTTCCCCATTATCAGACATTGCAGAGTAAAGGTCTGTTCAAAACCGACAAACACTTGGCTGGAGATGCCGGCTTTCAGCTCTCCACCATTCTCTGGATTTCTCTGAGGTTTGGTGAGCATCCTTTTAAGGTCCAGGATCACTCACCATCCCATTTTTCCTCTTCAGCCTGCCGGTGCAGGAATGCCCGTCCCTGGGCCGGGGAAGGGCGGTGCTTTTCGTGGGCAGAGGCTGCCGGGGCTCTGCCTGTTCCTCCACAACCCGGCCGCGGAGTTGGTAGGAGTCAGTGGCTCAACCAATTCCGTAGCCACACTTTTGGCAGCCAAACTCGGCCTGATTCAATTCCAAAGCCCAGTCTGCCTTCTACCACGCCAGGGATCTCTGACTCCAGGCAGCAGTCCCTCCCCGAAACACCTCTAAGGAAAGGAGCCGAGCCCCCGCGGCGGCGGGGCAGCCGCGCTCCGGCTGCGCGCTGAGCCCCGCGCCCGGCGCGGAACCGGGGCTGAGAAAGCGAGATCAGGGCAGCAAGATGTAGCAGCATGTGAACTGTCAGCCCTCCGGGCCGTGTGCCTCCTACACGGATAGGTAACGGATGAATTCTCTGTCTCTCCCAGCTCCTCCCGCTTTCCCCGTTGTTTGGGCTGTACTCTGAAGCCGTCCCTGCACTGTGTCCCCTTTTGCAACGCGCAGTTCCACGATCTCGGAGATTCGAGCTCACTTTACAGAGGGAGGACTGATGAGCCCAGCCCGAAGAGAGACCTCTGCTACCACTTAGAGGAGCTGCATCCCAGCTCCCCTCCCCCACCCCCTTCAACACCACCTACACAGCAATCCATCAGCATCACCCTTGGAGCATCTGGGGGCAACATGTAATTAGGAATGATGCTGTCTGCCATTTATAGACACACTACTGCAAGGAAAGGCTGGTGAAAGTAATACCCAGCGACAGATATACCTTAGAGCGTGCATCGAACATTAATGGGGAAAAGTAATGGAAAGGTGGAAGAAAGATACAGAGAGGAGAGAGAAGGATGAAAGCAGCAGTGTACTCCACACAGCTTTAAACCAAAGCAGCCATTAAAATATCCTCTGTGTGATCATGACGTAGTTGTATGATAAAAGTTTATTTGAAGAAATAAATCAATTCTGTAAAATAGGAACATCCTCTCTTGCTGGGTAAGTAGAGCTGCATTTGCACCGTGATCCCTTTACTCAGATACAACCCAGCAGAAACTGCAGGCATCCACACCCTCCACTGCCTATGCACAGGACATCATGGGGCCCACGGTGTTTTTCTCTCAATGTCTTTTCTCTCTTGCAGTCTTTTACTGCAAGAGATCTTATTTGAGACTTGCCTGACAGCTGATACTGTGTGTCTCATCTCAAGCATGCCCGCTCCTCAGTTTGGGAATGTTTCTTTTCAATTATTTCCTATTTTGAATCTCCATCTTAATTTTTTTTTAAGTATTTAAAAACTTGGTTGTGCTTGTCACGATACTGTAGGTATTTAATATGCAGGCTGTGTGTTTGCTCTGGAGCATACATCAGCCTATTGTCACAGCAAAAAACAGCTGTTTGTGAGATGCTGTAACAATTCTGCCAACACTCAGTAACTAGCCTTGGATAAAGCAAAGTCAAACAAAAGGAGTGTGAACTATGACAAGCAATGTGTGCAGTAGTAATTCAGAAGGGCTGAAGGAGATGTGAAGAGTAATTAGCCAAATAAACAAAAACAGGGGACAAATTATTTAAGTGCATCATGACTTAGAATCAAGAAACAGAGGGAGTACGTGAGGACTGGAAAAACACTGGAAGGAGCTAAAGTAGAGATTCTGGCATTTGTCCCACAGAAAAAAATCGTGTAGGAGATATGTGCATCAGTGAATTTCAGTTAAAGAAATGAAAGGAGGGGAAAAAAGAGACAGAGAAGAGGTAAGGGAAATCCAGAAGACAGTGACTGAACCACTAGTTTGCTCAGTAGGAGAAAGGGAAGGAAGCAAATGGACCAGCTGCCCACTTAGGGCACAGCAATATTGCAACAGACGACAGCAAAAACCTGAGTTCTGCCCTTTCGTGGCTATGGCAAGTGCTCTTCTAATGGAGAGCTTTTCAATTGCAGTATGAAGCCGGATCGATTCTTTCCATTGCTTTGTTCTTTCACTTGGTTTGCTCATCTGCAGCAGTAGAACTGGTGGCAGTTAAACAGGATGGAATTTATATCAGGCTTAGAAATTTTGACTGCTGCCTACGGTTTCCCTGCAGAACAGCTTCAAATTACACCGCACTTGTGTGAAGTTGCAGAGTTTTGCCATCTAACCATCCCACCAGTCCAGAGCACATCGTGGGAGCTGCAGCACTGTCATCTGACTGCCATATGCCCCAGCCTGGAACCTTCCACCAGTACACAGTCACCCTCAGATCAACAAAAGCTTTTGCCTGGCTGAGGGTTTTCAGGACCAGCTCCCCAGACAAGTAGGATGGCCTGTCTGCACCATTAGCTAACTAACAACCATCTTTTATCTATTCGTCATGTGTCTATCACCACAGGATTCCAACACCACTAGCACCGCATTTCATTCATCTGCTACAGATTGGAATGAACATTCAGCTGAAGTTTTATTAACTTACTTGTGGATTTTCATGAATTACCTTTTAGTTTTGTGGATTTTTTGCAGTTCCTTCAACAGCTATTGCTTAGGGGTTTTCACGCTATGATCCTGAGAGGTGACTTAACTGTATAAAAGATGTCTAGTGCTGTTCATTTGGACTGCTCACATTGAGGGGAAGGGAGAGGTATATCCTTCTTTCAAGATTCAAATAATACTCATTTAGATGACAGAAGATTACTTGTGACCTCAGAGAAGACGGAAAAATCCAGATTTTAGATTGCTTTTGTAGTTCTGTGCCCTTCCTTTAGGTGTGCAATGATGTAGCTCTGTCTATTTTCACACAGAAGGAATCCAGCTGAGAGCATGTTTTATTATAACTCCAGATGATGTTCAAGAGGATTAAAAACTCATTTTTCTCAGGTGGTCAGAGAACAATTCCCAGTAAACTGACATTCTTTCCTCTCTAATCTGAATTCTGCAGAGGAACTCAAATTGTTTATAAGCCATTTGAAAGATGTTAAAAAAAAAAAAAAAGGATGGTCCTGGGCTTTACATTTTCAATTACTTTTCAATCTCTTAAGAGCAGGCATTAGGTCAGAGTAGTTAAACTGCTATAAAACAGCTGCTAAAGCAGTCTTCTATTGTAAATTAAATGGCAATTTTACCAAACATTTGCATTGCATGACTACATTAGAATAAACACAAATCTGGATTTTAAAAAACATTTAGGAGGGGAAGGGCTAGGCCTAAAGTAGTGATTAATGACCTCATGATAATTTGAGTCCTTGGCAAAAATTTTAACAGATTTTGTTACTAGTAGGTCATGTCTGATATTAAAAAAAATACAAAAATAAGGGGAGATGCGCCAAACCAGAGCTCCACACCTCAGAGGGAAAGCCAAGTTTCTGCTCTTGCTGTCGGTCAGGGTGATATATCAGGGTGATATACAGGCATAGCTACAGCTTCTGAAATGGCAGCTTCTTAAAACATTGTCATCAATACAGCTCATTTTCTTCAGTTTAACCAAGGGAATTACCACAGGAAAATGAGTTATGGTCAGCTACACATTGATGACACTGGTGAACAGTAACAACACTTAGAACTCATAGCAGTTTTCAACTTCAAAGCATTATAAACGTCACCCCTGGGACATCCTGAGGAGGTGGAAGTTCTCACTGTGCCAGAGCCAGCCAGGTAAGGCTGGTGCACTGATGCCAAGTGGACATGGGATGAAGGCAGGGAGAGGAATCAGTAATCTCTCAGCCCTGTAGGCAAATGCTCTGGGTATGGATATACCCCGTCTTTTCCAAGGCAGGGTGGGGTCTTGATCCGTGCAAATTAAGGACGGATTTCAGTTCCACTGCTCTGGCTGTGACAGCATACAAGAAGCACAGGCACAAGACCCACTCTCTCTGAACCCTCTTCAGCCTTCCACTGCCAAATTTCCCTGTCTCTTGTGTGCTTGAAGACCTTGTAGCCTTCATAGATAAGATGGTCTAGGATTTGCTCTGGAGTCACTGAAAGCAAGAAAGTTTCATATTGTTAAACTGCTTATAAATCACTTAAATTATCCTCCTTTCCATTTCCATAAAATAAAAATGGCTGTAGGAATCACGATCCAATACTTGGCTGGCATGAGCAGCACTGCCACGGTGTCACTGATGCAACTGCCTGTCCCCAGAGCAGGAGGCAGAGCCCCACGACAGAACTCAGGGACACCTACAGCAAGGAGGTGTTACCCATCAAAGGAGATGGGAAACTTGAAGCTTCCTTAATAGCCATTTCCCAAAGCAGGTAAGAGCTGCAACATCAGCACGTTACTGATTCTTCAAACTTCCCTTTCTATCTCATGCTCTGCATGGCTGCAGATTATGTTTCCAACACAGAGCATGAGCCACTCCCCAAGTCTAGACTAGATTTTCCTACCATTCCCTCATTTGAAGCACTGTTGGAGGAGAAAGCAGGGAAGTAATTTTCTTGCTTCTGCTTTGTTTCCAGCAAAAAGCAGAGCTGTTCAGAGCACAGGTGATGCAGATCTAGTGCCCGATTCTCACTGCAGTGGAAATCAGGTGTGTGCTGCTGGCCTTGATAGAAATTAGTACCATAAAGCTGGCATTAGTGAGCAGAGGAGCTGCCCATGACCTGCTCTCCACCAGCCCCTACAGATGTTTTAGAGAGGCAAGTCTTGCGAAAGCAGGCAGAAATAATTTTGATTACATTTTGGTTGACTATGCTTGCAAGTGTGTACATATGTGTATACAGGGAGGGGTTACATAAAGACCAGGGCAGACTACAAATGGGAGCTGTTCTTTCCAAATTTTATACATTACTTGAGTCACAAAATATTCACTGCACCCAACCCAGTGAACTCCCTTCCTTCTTTGTTCATACTCACTCTAGTATATCCATCATTTTTGATTCTCTGCTGATTTCCATTGTTGGGGCTTATTTTCTGTGACTTGAGAACCTGAAATTACACTATATATCTTTGTAGTTCATTGAACTAACCAGCATTTATTTTAATTTAGTAAGGAAACATTTGGCTGGGTGTGACCAAATAAATACTGTGTCTAAACCAACACAAATACTTTGCACAAGGCTATAAACCTGTCTCAGAGCTCTAATGATATTGCAAGTCAATGAAGCTTCAGTGTTCTCATTAACATGATTCCATCAGACCTCTATGTTGCATATTATTAATTTTTAACAATAGATTGTAATATAATTTATAGCACTGTGGGGCAACAAAGGCTGGGTCCTCGTAGTAATCCAACCTTTTAGTTTGATAATGGCTTTAACACTGACCTAATATTGAAAGGTGAATGTGTACAGAGGGCATCAGACCTAATTATAAATAAGACAACAGGGATAAAACACATCACTAGTCTGCACCAGTGAAGACAAAACTTTCCTTGAGAGCAAAGGGCACAGATCTCGTCACCGGATTATGAAGCATTTTGCTGCTAATTTTGACACAAAAAAGCAATCAAAAGCTTTGTTTTAAAGAAACACACTAACACACTTTTCTCACCTCTTGAAATTTAATTTTTGTTACAAAAGGAATAAAATACAGAACACTTTATGTTAATCTGGATACTATACTTTAACTTAATTTGGAAGTAGGAACAAGCATATAATTATGAAGAAAAGCAAGCCTTCAAAATCTCCTTGGAAATATGCTAAACTGATGACATCAGTACCCTTGCATTGTTCCTCTCCATGGCTTGCTGATGCATGAGAGTGAACACAACCGGTTTCTGCTACGGACAGCAGCTCCCAGTCCCTCAGCACCTCGCCAGGCACTCAGAGCCTCGTGATCTGCTCTCCAGGCAGGAGGGACCCAGCCATGAAACGTGTTTAACCCAAGTAGGAGTAACTTCTCGTGAAAGGCAGCACAAATCCATTTCCTGGTTTAAAAGCCACTCTCATCCTCAAAATGTGCCTTAGTATTGCTTATATGAATTTTCTAACTCAGTCTTTTGTGCCGTATCTAGAAATACAGTACAGCAGTAATAACGTAATTAGTATTTTCACTAGCTAAATTACAGAGCTGGCTCCAGAATAAAGCATAGTAGCATCAATATTATCAGTTAAGTATTATACAAAAATAATGTCAATAGTTTTAGTATAGTCACAAGATATAATAATTTCCTCTTTCTCCATGATCCCTTTAAACTGTGTCAGATGAGGAAATTCACAAAGTCCACTGACTTTTAGTTCAACTCCAATTCTAAAATCAGCATCTCCAAGATTTCCTAGGTTAATTTTTATAGGTTCTTGAACTATTTTTTTCTGAATATGGTATTAGTTATAAGGAACTTAAGTTCTGCTGCATCAATCTCTCATATGAATTTAATTTTCCCAGCACTTCTGTAAGTTAACAAAGGAGTAGAATAGATACTTCACAGATGAAGATGATGAATCATAGGGATTTGTAATAATTATCCAAGACCATAAAAGCAATCCTATGTCAGTGCAAGAAGTGGAACCACTGGCTTTGCAACCCAGTCCTACTCCATATTTCCTTTCTCCCTTGGTCACGAAGGGAGATCTAAAATTCCAACAACCAAGATACTGGAAACCAAGCAGCCATTAAGGAAGAGATTGAGGCAAGCATGCTTTCACAGATTCCTCACACAGTGAGACAATTGTCTGCCACCCCTACATACCCAGAAATCAGAGGACTTATAACAAAGTTGAAAGCATCCCATGGCATCTTCCATGCCTAAAACTCCCCTCTGGCCAAGCTAATTCACAACCCCCCAGACCAAATCAAGAACACTTCAAGATCTACTCACACTCCATCTACTTCCTAATTACAGTAACTTTATGCTTTAGTTCGTAAAATGAGATTCATTTCCTCCACCAGTTCCATTCAACTCCTTCAACATTTTGTTCATTTGTTTGCTAAGATGCAGATCTCCAGCTGATTGATCACTTCAGATGAGACAAAGCAATGCCTTGGTAAATCCCTCTGGACATGCAGAACATATTATATGCACAAGAGTTGAACTCCTTGAATTTCCCCTTTTCAGATCCTCTAGGTTTCCAGTCATTCAGATAAAGAATTGCTTTTGTAGCTTTTGTAGGCCAGTTAATCCATCCGCTGAATGAAATATGGTAAAAGTTCTACACATCCACGTGTTCTTTCAAGGCCCTGGTTTACATCTGTAGATGTAATAATAACTGTAGTAATGCAGACAAATTCATGGTTCGGGCCTCTGGAGAAGATCTTTAGAGACCTGATTTGAAAAGTCCCAATGCTGCAGTGAAAGGAACAGGCAAAATAATTTAAGGGCTTACATTTATTTCTGCCAAAGCACTGGCTTAATTTTCTTTGTGTGTCTTAATAAGCCACCTCTGTGAGAGGGACTCTTACTTGAAATGCCTGTACGTCCTAAGCTTCAAAGTAGGCACCACTGAGTGGTAAACCGAGACAAATATCCAAAGGTAGTGTAAGGCCCGAGCTGCAAAATGAGCCTGTTCATCTTCTCTAGCACCACAGTCACACACTCGCATGAAAACAGCATTTGAATGAATTAAAATGCAAATCTACATTTTATTATATGAAATTGAGACAAATGATACTCACTTGAAGCCTGCCAGAGTAGCTATTACAAACATTAATATAGTTTTAGAAGATGACTTAAACCAAATGAAATGATGGAATAGAAACACTACAGAAACACCTTGTGAAACACTACAGAAAAAAAAGCAACTCTTGCCATAGTTACATTAGTAAAATACAAATTAGCAATAATTCTGCTGTAAAGGGCTAGATCTGCCTTGTGCAGACATGTACCTCCAGGGAAGCCTCTGGCCACAAGGTGTTTGTGCAAGGCAGGGAAGCAGCCTGCCAGCAACGAACAACTGCGGGGGGTCTCAAACTACATGGGAGAGGACTTTGCACTGACACAGCCTAATGGGATGTGGCATCGTCCAGGAGTCCTGCAACAAGAGGCCAAACAGCCACTGGCCTAGGCCAGAGCTGCCCAGCGGATGTAAAGATGTATTTATGCTAGGTCTGATTTAGATTGTGCTCTGCACAATCAGATCGCTTTGAAGGTTTGCCTTGTGCAATCATTTCCTTTGTCAGGAATCAGAAAAAGACTGTGAAAAGACTGTGAACAAATTGTTTAGGCATTGAAATTTAACCCTGTGGAATCCTTACAGTGTAGCACAGTGTGACACAGCAGGAGCACATTTGTCAGGGGACTGAAGCCTCTTTGCTCTCTCTGCACAAAACATATACATTAGCACTGTGTGGGGTGGGTGTGCTCCCGAGCACACGAGGCAGCTATGGGGACGCACAGCTCCATGCCTCTGCTGCCTCCCATCTGCACCACTTCTGCTCTGTTACGGAAAACAGCGGCTTCAGATCCTTTGAGACTGCCTCCATTGCATTTTGTTTCAGAGACTGTACAAGATTTGATTTTTAAATATCCATAATGCACGTGAGAAAATTATTGAGTATTACTCTTAACAATCTTGTTAAGAATCCCGAAGTTTTTCCACTAGTGTCCTAGCATTAATAATGTCAGAATATAAACACTAAAACCAAAAAGGCATTTGGTAGGAGCTAGTCAGTTCCAAGGCTTTTCACTTTGCTGTGGGCTAAGGAAAGAACCTAGCTGGTGTGGATTCTATACCAACATTCATGACACCAACAGTTTCTGTCTCAGTCTCCATACGGTAAGGTACTGTGCATCCCCTGCTCCTCCTGAAAAGCTGAGTCTGAGAGCACCAAGTACCTCACAGCAGGAGCACAGCCCTCTGTAGAAATAAATTTTTAAACAGGATAGCCCACCAATGTTTCTATGAACTGTTGAAAAATATGCTGACAAGAATTTTAAAAAAATAGTCATTAGGAATTTGGAAAAGAAAATCCACTCTAAATAATTTCCAACTGCAGTCTTTGCTCCTGCTTTACAAGTAATAGATGAGACTATCCTTCTTTTATAAACCCATTCAGTTACGTTTAAGAAAGTAGACAAGTTTCTCTCCTGTGGAGGTTTTCAGATATTGTCTTTGTGGCTGCCAGTATTTCGATATCCCATTCCAGAAAAACTGTTTAGTAGTCACTGGGAAAAATAAATTAAAAAAACCACACATCCCAAACTGCTGCATACGAGAAAAACAGAAATGGTTAGAACAAAAAAACGGTAAATGACAGTTACATATCAGGGAAGACTAGAGGGTTGTTTGCTGTGCTCCTCCTTACACCAGAGGAGTAAGCAGAATGTAAAAGTCTTTTCACTCTCCACAAGAAGGTAAAAATAGTTTCAGGATGTTCTACAGACGGGAAAGAGCTCATACCTCTATGTTGATGTGCAGCTTCAAGACTTAAGTTCCAAATGTGTTTCAACTCAACTCTTCAGCTAGTTCAGCTCTTGAAGGACAAGTCCTAAAGCCACCTTAGTCCCATCACTCCAATCAATGCGACCTAAGTGTGCTCAGATTTCCTCTGAATGCGCTCAGAACTTTGCTAACAGTGTTGCTGCAGCCAAGCAAATCTGCTCTTCTGAGCCACACAAATGTGCTGCTGACCCCCACAGAACCAAAGCTCCCAGAGTCCTTCCCTTTGTGTCCACAAAGTTCTGAGTTCACTGTGTCCTTCTCAAGAGGAACAACAATGCACAAGCCAAACAGCGTATTGCTCCTTTCCTCCACAGTGTATCCTGCCTTAAGTAGGAAGACTTTTGCAGAAGATTTATTATGTACCAGGCCAGGATCACCACACTATCATATCATGCAGAATTCAGCCCTTGTATCGTCTTCAGATCTCATTATTTCTTTATTTAGCTGCTACTAACATGTTTGGAAATGTAAAATCACAACACTTTACTTCCTCAAAGGTAGCAGTAGGAAGTATCTCAGTGCAGAAAGAATACCATAATTAGAAAAAGCACAGGCGCCAGCTTTTTTCCCTTCATCAAGCCTGGGAAGCTTTAAACAATATGCAAAGGCAAAAGGGGAAAATAGTACTGAGAAGGCTAAAATTTGAATGAGATAACAAACCTTTCTTGTAGAAGGAAAAGGAAATGACTGATTCTAAAAAAGCTTCTGTGATAAATCATCACCCCTGCATGAAATTCCATTCATAAATGTGGGAATATCTGGTAGTAATGTTAAAGAAAAACAAAAAGGAACAAAAACTTAGCAACAAACAAGTTTATAAAGAACAAAATAAAGCTTGCTGGAATTGCTGAGCTTTTTCAGTAATTCAAACAGTAGAAGGAGATTCAAGAATCAAGCAAGGCTTTCAACAGCTGTATTTGTATTACAGTCATAAAGGCATAAATGTGAAATGCAGCTCTAATAAAACAGTGAAGTTTATAAAACTGGTTGGTAATTTTCCACCCTTTCCAGAAGTATCTCAGAATATCCAGGGGAATAATACCTGAAAGAGAAACATTTTGTTTGTCTGTTAGACTACAAGGCATGTTCTGTGCAAAGTAATGAAACACTATGCATATTTCTACTGATCAGGAAAAAATCCTAGCATGAAACACCGGTCAAGGAATTCTACAGTTACTCTCCTACAATGTTTTAACAACCTGCTTTTCAACTTACATTATCATTTATACTTGGAAGTCAGGTTTTTAAAAATATATTTAGCTTCTTTTAGGGCATGTAGGTAAGTGGCTACGTTTTAGACTGGTTCAGCTTCAGTTGCCATAAGCATTGTGTTTACTAAGAAATGTAGATTTTGGCTTCTTTTGAAATTATGGCCTTTAATAAAAAAGCATGAGTTTACACAGAACTGTGGGCTGCCAAAGGACAATAGTCTGCTGCTGTTTGTCAAGCATAAGCACACACCCCAAAACTCAAGTGCAGTCTACATCCATGTGAGGGACACTGATTCTGGAACAAAAAAAATTGTCACAGTGACCTTCTCTCTCTTACGCCACCCAAGGATGGACATTATCCAGAAGTTTTCATTAGAGTAGGACTCTATGGTGCCACTATTGTCCTGCTATTATTCAACTGGTTTTCCACAATGGACCAACTAGATGCATCCAATATGCAAGCACTAAAGCTGAATTTAATTCTTGTTTTACAGGTTAAAGATAAATGAAATTTAATACTATATTATTCTAAAAACATACATCTCAGTATATTTCTTGTTTTGCAGGCATGTGAATTGCCACCTCTGAGCCCTGAAAGCTTCAACTATAAAGAGAGAGGAACACACCGCCATGTAATGTAGGCCTAAAATATACTCAAAAAAAATCCCCAATGCTTTCCCTTAAAGGAAGATCAATTTATCTTGTTTATTTTCATTTTCTGGGTAATTTCTGCATAATTCAACTCTTTTTTAACCTCATATTACTTCTCTGATTGTAAAGCTAACTTTCCAGTGCATTACTATATTCAGTCTGCAAACAGCCTAAAATAACAGGTCTCCAGGACAAACCCAGAGCTGGATTCTACCACAGCTGCTGTGCCTCAGGCAGCACAACCAACATCAGGCAGCAGCACAGACAGGCAAGCAGGAGATGCTCAAACGGGCCTTTTTCTTTATTACATCCCAGGCTAGATGAGTAACCTTTTTTCATCTATAGGGGTGAAAAAATAGCTATAACAAAGAATCAGTATTAATATCCAGAAAAGCATAAGCAAATGTCCTCTTTCCCTCTGAAGTACTAGCTGCAGAATAAAATTTCTTTATGACTTTGCTTCTACCCATTTGACAGCCACTGGCTTTTCTTTGTGGAGACAAACAAAGTTTCATTTTGTGTGACTTAGTTTGTAGCTACTATTAGCTGAAGAACTCTGCTGCTATAATTAAAATTGATGATGCAGATTTTCAGAGCCTGTAGAGGGAGTACATGAGTACAACGTCCTTCTGATGTGTTGATGGAGTGAAGGACTGGTAAATGGATATCTAGAATCTAGGAGGGCATTTCTCTCATTATTACAATTTAGGATGGTGACATTTTGACTGTAAGCTATTTAATAGTGTTTCTGTATTCATTAAGGGCAAAGTTCAACTTGGTGCAGACAGCTGGTGTATGGTCCTTTTATATAACACTTAAGCCTCGTGATGAGGCTCAGGGAGGAAGGGCAGCTGTGGGCAGACCAACTGTGCAGGACAGCCTCTGGACCCTCTGTACATCAGAGGAAGTTTCAAAGGAGCCTCTGAATACACTAGTTCAGACACATTATTAGGAAAGTCAAGGATGCAACCAAAGATTCATCAATACCTGTATTTTGGAGCCTAAGTAATCCACGAATAAGTTACCAAAATAAACTAAATTTCCCACAGGCATTCATAGATATGAGTGGTTGTACTGAAGACTCAGAGTCCATCTCAGCAGTGCAGGACTGACTTTTCTTCACACTTTCCTGCAAGAGCTGATTATTTGGGCTTTGTTTATAGACAAAGAAATTTGATTCCAAATACAAAAAGAGAAAGTGTTCTAATGTATGTGTCCAGAGGTTGTGTTACAGTTGGGCCAATTAACCAAATGTTACGCTTTGGTTTTATTAAAACCAAAATTCACATAGGAGTTAAATTACTATTTTAAATCCTTCCTTTGTGTTGTTCCTGTGAAAAACATGTTATAAGTATGAACTCTTTAAATTTCATTTTCCCTACCTTACTATTTCCTCTGGATAGCAACTGTTAATAGTGTTGATATATTCCTGAAGAAGTGACCCAGGTTCTGCTTTTATTTCCTGAACCTTTTTAAGTCCACCAGTTGTCACAAAGAGACGGCGTGCTTTACTGTCATGTGGTAACACCTACACACAGAATAGTACATTAAAAAAAAATTCTTTTGAATGAGTCTGTATGCCACTAGGCTCAAATATTGCTTATTTGTTTTTAATTCAGGGGACAGATAAAACAGAAAATCAGAGAAACAACATCTATAATGACTACTGTATTATAACACCCAGCTGTACAGGGAAAAAAAACCCCATAAACCAGCCCTTTATGATTACAACATAATTTAACATGTACTTTAATACATAACATATATAAAATAAGGAATTTAATATTTATCCTTACTTAAACAATATTTCTTGTATTATTCCTACAGAGACAATAAGATTGTGGAGAATAAATAGATAATAAAAACAGAACACTAACATGGAATAACAACAGCATCTGTTCCACTTAAACCAAGTTATTCAGGTCTTTTATGTCAATTCCCACAGTTTAATTGTAGAGCTGAATTTTATATCATTATAATGATCTAGTATAGATTAGTGCATGAAAACAATACTGAGAATTGTTGCAAGTGAACAATACAGCCTTGAAGCATTACATGCTACTATTAAATTCCTAGATATTAAAATCCTTTAACACACTGTGTAGCCATGGAAGCCTTCTACAAACACACACACAAAGCAAAAACGTGAAGTTTCTGCAGCCAAAGGGGATGAGAAGCAGAAATGATCAGACAATAACATTCTGTGCTCCCTGAGTGATGCCAATACGCAGCTCTGTCCAGAGGACTGGAGGGAGGGAGAGAGGGAGGGAAGAAGAGAGGGAGGTGGGGGCTGGGCCAGGCGAGGGAGAATGACAGCATGTAGTCCACAGGCCCATAGGGCTGCAATATTATTTAAAAAAAAAATAGAGAGGGAAAGAAAAAAAGACAGAAAGATAATGCAAGATGTCAGCTGCATCTACAGCAAAACCAGATGCGTTTAAAACCAACTCTGAGAGTTACAGATTATGAGGGCAAAGGCATTTTGTAAGCTGACACACTGGTCAGACATTAAGCCATAAATATGACTGTGTTTCAGCGTAAAACAAGAGCCTCAAATGAGGAAGGGAGTGCCTAAAAGGATGAAGAAAAAGAACAAGACTTCTTCCATGCATACAGGCAAACAACCTTCATTTCTGTGGTCCCTCTAGGCTGTACAAAAACAACAGACAGGTAAAGAAAATGCAGGAGAGCACAGAGACTTCTCTCTATTATATGCTCCACAGAAGTGTCAGGAACAACTGTGATCTTTTCGTTGTGGGAACTGAACAGACGTCTGTTTTCACATATCTCCCACAACAAGAACTGCCAAGGAGGAACTAGCAAGGAGACAGGATATGGCCCTTTCCCTGCCTTCCTCCTCCACACTGGCTGGATAAGACAGCAGAAAACTCTCTTGCAAGGGGCCCTAAAGAGAGAGAGCACCTCTGAGACACAGTCCCTTTCCCCAGTCCAACCTGAGACAGCACAGAATTGCACAAATCCTGAAAATGCTAATGCTAAAATGGACAGTCCAGCACGAAAAACAAATAGCACCCCATTTTGAAGCACAGCTTGGAAATAAGGCTTTTACTTTGCTATAAATAAGCCCTCAGAAGTAAGAGACCACAGCTCTAAGAATAGGAAATTCCCAAGCTATGGTACAGGAAAGAAAAATGCTTTTACTACAGAGAACCTAATTTTAAATGTATACTTCAGAAGAGCAAATGCCAGACAAGTATAGTTTAATAACATATAGGCAAAGGAGAAAAATGAAACAAAACAAAACATCAGCTGATGTGAAGGGCACAAAGCCATTTCAACAGCAAGCAATGTTCAAATACACACTGGATAACCAATTGCTATGCTCAGTTGTCTCATTAACAGCTCCAGTCAGCATGGAGAAGCAAAAGGGACTGGATTCTGTGCAAATCTCCACTCTTTGTACGGAATTAGCAAGAAGACAGAACAAATTAAACTGTGGCAACGTAATCAGGAATCTGCACTACCAACAGCAGGGCTTCTAGATCCGTCATAATCAGAACTGAGTACCAAGAGTGTTTTACTTGGCCATTTCCATAAAGAACATCTCACCAACAGAGCTTGGTATACCCTGCTAACAGGTTACACTGCAGAGTATTGCACAAAACATATTCCACAGTTGAACAGGATTCCCAGCATGTGCTGAACATGACAGACACCGCGCATCTCCCAATTACTTAGCAATTACTTACAAATTTAAAATATTTTGATTAAATTGTATCACTTTTACATGCTGTGTTCAAACCAACAATGCAATTAACAACTAACTTTCAAAATCTGGAGAGGGATGAGAAAAGATTCGGAATTTTTACACTTATCTGAGACTGAAAATTAATCAGGATAAAAGGAGTGAAGCCTTTATAATACTGTAAAATACCTGACTTAAGTCACTCCTGTACAGACAGCTTGTACTTTATCTAAAACAGATGTGACTGGGATTTATGTGATACATTGGCTGAGCGAAAATATTTGCACATGAGTTAATATTCCACTTAATCTCAAGAGGCAAGGAAGAAAAAAACACCTTGCTTATAAGAAACTGTTTTCCCAGTCTTAGGATGAATTACGGCAGATTCCAAATGAAACAGTATCCATCTGTATCAGACAAAAGAACAGGATCCAAACTGCTTTTGAAGGGGATGCTTGAGGATCCTGAGAAAACAAGAACACCTTTAGAGCGACTTCTTCTTTGGAAAGATAGCTTCCTTGCTAAATGGGAAACAATTAACAAATTACTCACCAAGCAGAGCCTTTTCTTACCTTACTAAACTGCCCAATAATATGCTTCATAATATTGGGAGGGGCCTCATGAAGCAATGGTTCAAGTGCTGGAAGATACGTGCATTTCTGAAGAATGTTCTTTAAGGCTTTCTTAGTCTATTGAAATGCAAAATAAAATTTCTCTAATAAGACATCAATGAAAACAACAAGAATTCATATATATCACTGAAGTCTGATCAAAAAAGCAAATTGATCAGAATTTTCAATGAGCAATTTCTGAATAGAAACTATGATATCTATCAGGTCACTTAATGAAGAATCAATTTTCTACTTAGATTTATTAAACCTCAAAACCTACAGTGCATCATATTCTTATTGTGTTATCTACGGTCAAAGTAATGGCAATTTTCCTTTGACTATAATGAATGCTGGAGTAGACCCTTTAGGTAAATTGAAGTACTCTAATATAATAAGAAAGTTAAATCAAAACACATTTTAAAAGATTGTATTTTAGAAGTGGCTTACTAGGAGAGGCTGCTGGTCTGGGATAGCAAAGTGCAGTACTGTCCAGGCAGGGGGGAAAAGAGTGAGTGAAACAATTGTGCATTGGTGCATATTTCTGAAAACAAACTCAGTGTTTGATACAAGCAGTAGTGACCTTCATGGGCAAAATTACAGGTACTGCTAATTTGGCTTCATTATTTTTGGGACCACTAGAAATTACTATATAAAAGTTACTTTACAGATCTGGAATGTGGTATTTCAGCGGAATGTGGAGAAGCATAGTGCAACATGGGAGATCACATCCTGTCCTATTATACTCTTCAGTTGGTTCACTTACTGTTGCTCAAAAACACACTTTACTAAACTGCAATTCTACTAGCTCCCACACAAGGAAAGGCCCTAAACATGGGCAGTTGCATGTTTTAAAGAGCACAGCCTTGATTAGCTGTTACAGTTTTATTATAATAATAAAAATGTAAGCAAAATTACTACAAGGACTATAATATTTTCTACAAGAGCTTATACTTGCAAAAAAGAAGCAGATAATTAGAAACGAGTCACAAGAAATTACAGCATTTATGGGTCTATGCAACTCTGATCTAAACTGGGAAAAAAATAAGGAATTAGACTGTGGTGGCTGTAGCATATGATTTGGTGTACACCATATGCACATGCACTAGGACCAGCCAGTCCCCTAATAAATGACACAGCCTTCAGACACCCTGCACCCAGGAAAGCTGTGACTTGGTGAGCATCAATAAAAACACCTACAATTTAGTAGTTTTTAAGCACTTAAACCTCTTGATTACAATTAATATACCATACTGCAAATACTACAAATATACTTGCTTTCATTTTAAGATCATCTGAGCTGCGTGTGTCCACATAGATATCGAGCAGTGTGGGCAGCACGTTTGCTACTGCAACATGACGTGCATGCTCAGCAGTATGTCTTCCAATCTGTCCCAAGGCCCAAGCAGCTGCTGCCTTAATATGATCTTCATGTTCTTCTATCAAGCAGACACACAGTGGTGGTATTCCCTGTAGCATTAATCAAAAGCACAACCTTTACAAATGTAGACCACGGAACGACAACGCGAAACAGATACAGATAGTTAGAAAATGTTTCTCTATTTACACCCTTCTTCTAAAAAAAGCTGTGAGAGAATGCATGCTAGCGGTGTCATACTTTTACATCATCATGATTAGCAAGAATTTTTAATAAGTCTTAATAACTACTGTTAAAGAGAAACAGATTCAATGTTCTAAGTCAGAAGGCAGTTTGAAAAAACATGCAAATTTAAGGTGTAAAAAGAATATACAACATAATTCAGACTGTACTGAGTAAAGGTTGCAGATTTCTCAGACTGAAAATAAAAGAATTTGAGTGCTTATGATTCTACGAAATCAGTTTAAGACCAGAAGGGTTCTATCACGGAGTCTTTCTTTTTTATTGTCCACGGCACTGAATTTCAACTTATCAACCTCTTCTTGAGTCCAGTAGTTCATGTTTGACTCATCCAATCACTTCCAGAAAGGTTTCAGCTCTTGATTTGCAGACATCAAGAGATGGAGATCCCACATCCAGCTGTTACTAAAGTTGTTCTGGTTCAGGGTCTTTATATTTTCTCAACAGCTACTTAGTAGCTGGTATTTTATGTTAAAACACTCCAGTAGGAAACATTTCATGCTACTTTAGGTAAGGCAAGGCTACTAAACCTCTATTCCAAAAACCTTTTTCTCCATCCCATGAATGCTTCTTTAGTCTTTTCTGCACAGTTTTCTGCTTTGTTGTTTTGGGTTTTTTTTCCCAAGATCCTTTTCAAATACAGACAGTGGAACTATATAGATTACTACCACGGATAGATTAACTTCTCTTTTCCAATAATGCTTCATCTTCTACTCTTTCATACCACAAAGGACTAAATTGTTGTGGGTTTTTTTGCCACTGCATTACAGCAGGAGACCACAATGAATTGTTTGTCCAGTATGATCCCAAAAATCATTGTTCAAAATTCATCCTCTCCAGGTTACAGTACCACGGAATGGAGCTATCACTTTGCATCATAACATCATCAGTGTCTAACTGCGTGTGGTTATGCACAGTACATTTGTTTCAAATGGTTCCAGTTTACCAAGCCCTGTCCTCAGCACTATGTACCGCTCCACAAGCTTAGTTTCCCCTGAAGCAGATTTTTTTAATGGGTTTTGGGTTTATTCGGGTTTATTATTATTTCTTTTGTGGATCATTCTTAAACATATTTAATTTCATCAAAGTTTGCCCAGATCCCTACAACAGCTCTCACAGCATTTCTATTCAGTTATGATAGGAATCATTAGTACTCTTCAAAAATTTAACACTTAGGGGCTTCCTCTAGAACTTAATCCTGGTTTCATCCCACTAAAAACACTCAACAGCAGGAGCATATTTGCTCTAGGCATCCCTGAAAGTGGAGAGACAGACACATCCAGAGATGACGGGCCTCCAGAGAGGGCAAGAAAAAAAGCATCTATTTCTTTAGTTTTAAAATACAGAAGAGCATTTTTTTCATCACTCCTACATTCCCTGTGTACTATATTATGTTGTAGCAACTTTCATTTTTCAACTCGCATTTCTACTAGAAGACATTTCTGTTTCTCTGTTTATATTGTTTCGTTGTTTCCACTCATACATGATGTTTTAAATGACTGACATGGTGTGAAAATGGGTCCAAAATGTTAGTGAAATTATTTCCTTCCTTCTGTCATTAGTTAGCATTATTCACATCGGACTACTAAACTAGGCACTAATTTCACCTATTGCAAACATTACAAATTCTCCCTCTTCTCTATCATTGCCCAACAGAATTTATTTCAACCTGAAAACATATAACTTTACTCATTTGAAATGTCACTTGCACAACTGAATCAAATCATACTACATTAGAAACTGAGATCTTTTCAAGTCTGAAGATTGCTGTTGCAAGATCCTCTAGCAGTACTAGCAGAGTCATGCTAGTACAATGAAGAACACGCCATTAAAAAGTTGTTTCAAAGAAGGTTTTGATGTAGCCACAAATCTACATTTTAAGAGGAAGCAGATTGCAGAAATTCGGTGACTTATTTTCTGTACCCACGCAATTGCAACACAGAAAAATCATGCACTGTAATACCAGCTAATCCAGGATATTTTGTTAAAGGTTCAACACCATAAAGACACCCTTTTATCAGGTTACCACATGATTTCAGTCATAGCAAGCAGCAATACTAGGAGAAAGTGCATTCATCGAGAGCAAGTATATAATCCTGACACAAAATACATTCTCTGCCTATGTTAATTTGTATCTGTACCAAAGAATACTGCTGAAGAACCATACGAAGACAACAAAGTGATAGCTAACCTTGGAGACAATCACTGCCATTGACAGGTTCTCCGAATGAGCCGCCACATAACCAAGTGTCATGATGCCAGGCAGTCTGACAGCCCCTCTGCAGCTGCCAATACAATCAATCACAGCAGCAACTCCGCCTGAATTTACTATAAGCTGTGAAAGCTGAAAAGATAAACAGAAGAGATTAGATACTGTGAAGTATAACAGGCATAAAGCACTACATCAGAGAAGTCTTTTAATTTATTGCTCCTGATCTACAAAATAAAGCTGGAGTAAGAGCAATGTATCATACAGACTGTTGGGAACTAAGCGCAGCATGAAGTTTTCAGGAACGAAGCTGATTTGCCACTGTGTTTTTGAATGACTTTACTCCAAGGAAATCAGGGTTCTGAATTCTTGATTCTGTACAGCATGGAATGACATATTCTCAACTCCATCATCACACACCAGAGAAATGTGCAAATGACAGCCTATCACATGAATGATCTTGAAGATACACCTACTGAACCAGATACTGTTTCATCCCACTGTTTCATCCTAGTGCCCCCTCACGCCCATGCTAAATCCTATGTTCTGTGCAGTGACAGAGGGAAAGTCCCATTCCTCCTCTCACCTGCATTCTAAATTACCTCTGTGACATAAAATCCTTTGTGGATCCTCACACTGAGACATGAAGCTAACAACAACTGTTCTGGATGTGCAAAACCGACTTGGGCTGCACCACTCTGCCATGTTAGCATGCTCTGAGGGAGGTGTCCAGGGAACACACTTGACGGGCAATGGAGTCTGCCTCAGAATGCCAAATTACACAGCCATGCTTATAAATGATAATCAAGCTATACAACATGGGTTTTTTCGAAAAGGAAACTTCTCACATCACTTGAGGGATGGCAGTAGAATATGTATGATATCAATAATGCACAGAAATTTAAATTATTTATTATTATTATTATTATTATTTTCTTCCACATTTTTAGATATATCCCATTCTCCCTACAGATTCCAAAGGAAAAGGAACATGTTCTTAAAAGTCAAAATTAAATGAACAAAACTGAGGCACATGAATTCCCAATCCAGTTGATTTCTATAAGTATGAAATCCACCTTTGTCTTAGAGCCTTTAAAAGGGGATTGTTTTCTTCACGAAACAGCCAGATGAAATTTTCAGTTATTACTTAGGAAAATCTGTTCACATGATTGTGAATTACAGCCAGTGACAATCAAGTCCTACATCTGGACACAGCCATGTGCACCTGGATGTGCAGAGCTCCTACTGTGTCCCTCAGCCCTCACTCTTAAGTCCCTCTGATGCTGACCTTCACATGAATTTTACTGCATATGCAGACAGAGAGCCAAAATCTCAAATGACACAGCCAAGTCCTCTAGAAGTATCATTTGCCAGCCTGTCTCTGCTGCAACACGTGTTGCTTGAATAGAGTTGCCCAGAGATGGACAGTCATCTCTGTCACTCTGAAGTCAGACACGGATTGTGACTTCCCATTGGGAGTCACCAAGATACTTCCTACTGCACCTTCGGAGAGCTGCTAGCATGGCCAGTTCCTCTTGCATGGAGGATCTGGTGCTAGCAGCTCTCCTGACTTTACCTGCAGTCCTGAGTTTGGTCTCTGGCTTCTGACTCTAGGGCCCCCCTTCGATAACGACAATTTCTTCACTTTTTTGAGGAAGTGAAGTTGCATTACCCATGAGGTACAGAGAGAAAGCAGGAAATGTGCCAAAACTGTTAACTTTTATCACCAGCTTAAAGAGTGACAGGCTGAAGAAACTACACAACATTCATGTTTAAACACTTCTCGGTTGTTAAGTTAGTATGATTTTGAAATGACTATACTCAGCATTACTGTGTTCCACAAATAAATGGCTTATATTTCATTCCAAAGTCATATTTAAAGCCTTTTAATTATCTCTGTGGTCTGGCAGATTAACATAGGTATAATTATATGGTTTTCTGATTTATTTTGTATTGACTTTGCCAAACATCCCCACCTTCCTATGGGCAAAAACACTGTAAATGCTCAAACTCAAATTACAAACTCAAGTTACCATCAGGTTAATAATAAGTAAGAGAATTTTTGACCTTCGCTGTCATTGGAAAAATAATTAAAATGTGATCCCATCACCCCTGAAGATTTTTAAAAAGACACACACCACCTATTACTGTTAAAGGACGATCTTACAATTTATTAGCTGGTATCATGACTTCTGTGAGGCTTTTCTCATAATATTTTTAATATCTAGGACTGACAGTACTGTCAGCCAACAACTCCCTCTCTGTGCTGATATCTCATAGAATGAAGTAGCTAGGTATACATTTTATGATTCCCAGTTTCCTAGCCCAATTCATATTCAATACACATCTCATAATATCAGGAAGCATTTCCATATTTTCCAGTGAACATGCCAAACAGCTATTTGCCCTCCCTTTCGAAAAGCAAATGACAGAATAATCCTGTATTTTATTTAAAGTGTAAAATCTAATGATATGACCTTGTATTTGCATTTTCAAGGTTTTACCTCAGGCGTATGCTTTGCTATCTCTCTAATTAAAGTTGCACCATTTTTCTTGACATATTCATCTGAGTCCTTCAGGCATGTGAGCACAACTGGGAAAATTTCTGCTTCAACCACCAACTCGGCAAGATCCACCGAATGCTTTGCTATTTGGCTTAGAGCTGACAGCACCTGACGCTAGTAAATAAAAATTGTTATAAAATCAATAGTATACAAACATCCCACAACACACACTCCCCCTGCACACAAAAATCTATTGCATCAAGGAAAACAAAGAAGGATAGGGAAAACAATTACAGCTATTTTACAATTCACTGAGTCAATTCACGCACAAATATAATGGCACAGAACATTCGCTGGTTCCTGAAAAAAAGTTTCTCTTTTATTTTATCCCATTCAAGCTTGTATGTATTAAAAAAGAAAAAATATATACACACCATTTAAAATTGTAATTTAAAATTTAGTAAAATATATAGAAAGTATTTTTATTTGCATAAACTGGATCTGTCAGATCTTATATTAAGAAATTTTGCGGCATTTTATGTTGTCTTCTGTTTACTAGAGCAAGACAGAAAATTTATAATAAGAAACAATTTTTTGTCAATTAAACGCTAGTGATTAAACGTTTGACAACAGCTATTCACATCAGATAGTACATTCTAAAATACAGTAATAAGTTCACTATTAACTGGCTTATTGTATAATCTTTAGTATGCAAAACCTTTTTTGTAACTGAAATGTGCCAATTTTATCTATTAGAAGTATCTGTTGCATTCTTCATATACTATCTATTTCTTAAAAAACCCCATGCTATCCACTTTAAAGATTAGTTTAGCTGTTCCTCATAGAGCTGCAGTTTATATCCAGTAGCTAAATTTGTAAATACGTTCAGAATATAGCTACGTTTTGTTAACACCCAAACCCAGAGCTTCTAAATAAATATGCACATCCGTGTCTTTGATTCAATTTCAAGTAATGACTGGTATAATGGAGATTTAAAAAAATTAAATGTACCTTCAGTTTAGCATCAGGGTTCAGGATCATCTGAGCTAAGTGAGCGATAGCTCCTGCATCCACTACTGTCTGTGCTAACTCTGGAGAATGCTTTGAAATATCACTGAGAGTTGAAGCAGCAATCCTTTTCAAAGCAATTTCTGGCTCCTGGATACAGAGCACTAAAAGAGGAACAGCGCCTGCATCCACCACAGCTTGTGACAGTTCTGTAGGTCCAAGGAAAGTAATTAAGTGAGTATGGGTGACTGACCCTTGTGCAAGCCATTTTTCACCCTGACAGATACAGCAAAGGAAAAAGGGGAGGGTGTAGTTCACTGTCTCGACATCTGCATTTCAAATCAGCCCTCCTGGTTTCATAAACCGTGTGGACCAATCCACAACTGAAAAGAATGCAGGTCAATAGATGGACCCCCATTTACATGCACACATTTGAGGTAGATTAGGCTGAAATGGTTTGTTATTCTGTTTTCTTTTTCTTTTTTTAAAGTAAGCAGATGTCAGCTGTTTAAACCCTGGCTATTCTACACTGATCAATAGGAAAGCATTTTATGCATGGCTAACAACAACACAGAAAGCCAAAGTACCAAAATTTTACCCACCAGCTAATTAGAGAGCATTTTACCCTCTTTAAATGATAAGCAGATATTAGCATAGATCAAATGCCAAAAACAAAAACACAAAAAACATACATAAAATATTTATCTTACATAAAAGATTGGAAAAACGGAACTTGCTGATCAAAACTAGTCTTTGCTACCATACACGGGATGAGACAGAATTTATACTTTAATGACAAGAAAATGTTATCATACACAATTAGACAAATGAGAAATATCATCAGTGATATTGTGTGTCTGAGATTAGCACAATATCCTTAACTAACTGCACCTTAAACAAAAAAAAAAATTCTGAGCATGTGATTAGCTGACATGGACAAAAATGACACTATTAGAAATTCATTAGCTCTCTCTGTGTATGCAGCATTAATCACAGTTCTAAAATGACAATTACTGGATATCAGAAGAAAAATTTATATTATAACCAAGCTGTGCTATTTTTAAATTGTGTTGAAAAAGTGGTAAAAACCATAGGGGATTCAATAATCTATTAGGGTCTTCGTTCAGTTTTGCTACACCTTATTATGCATATCCATTATTATCTTTAACATTTATCTTGACTTACAGTACCATGGCAACATATGGCTGTTGTATTTCAAGATTCTAACTTAGCTTTTGATTTATAGTCCATCCATAAAGAGATTTTCATACTAAGAAAAATACAGCATACTTCATTAAATATACATAGACTAATATAGTTTTTCATGAAATCTCTAAGTCATGTCATCATTACGTTGTTAATGTCCAAATAATGTTCCAGACCAGATTTGTTCTCAATTAGTGAGTTATAGCCACACACTGCAATACACATGATAAGTCAAATATTTACACTGTATGTTATTTTATGATACAGTACTTTAAAAAATATATAAATATTACATCAAAAAAATTAAATAATGCAGTAATTTTTAAACTAATATAATACCCTGAAATTAGCTTAGTTAGCTACAGCACAGTGCTAATAATAGCAAAGTTGTGGGTTCAACCCCTGTACAGGCCATTTACTTAAGAGTTGGACTTGATGATCCTTGTGGGTCCCTTCCAATTCAGAACATTCTGTGAATCTGTAAAATTAACTCTACAAAGTTGATTTTTCAAATAACTATTTGACTAAAAATGTAGCCCATGCATCCTCAAAATACACACAGATCATAGGACTTCAACAAAACTCAAATGCTGTATCTTCAGTTTTACAAATTTGAAGTGAAATGTACCTGAAATGTATATAAAAACGAAACTGAAAATGAGTTAATCAATATAAGTGGTATAAGCTACAGTCAGCTTTTAGTGGAAAAAGCTATGCTCAGTTTCTTCAGATTGTGTTTTGCTGCTGTACACTGACCGAGTGGAATACATGGTGATCTACTAACCAACAGTCCAGATTAACCCATCTGATTGTGCCTCAGAACTTCAGACCAACCAGCTCCACTGGCCACAGTCTGCTGGAAAATGCTAATATCAAGAATCTGATGTCAAGAGGGACACGGTGCTAGAAGAATGGGCTTCTTTGATGTCCTATAAGCTAAAATAATGAAGTTCAAGCAGGGAGAGAAAGAGCAATACTTTCAGATCACAGCTACACTCGCACGCAAAAGTAACCATAAAAGTTATTTCAAAAGAGCAAACTAAATCTGATTCAATTTAGATCAGCTCTTGCTGTTAGAAGTCTGATGTCATTTAAATACTGATGGTTACTGTTGGTCATGGGTAATTAAATGGTTTTTCTTCCAGTGGTGTTTATAAGGTTCATGGCTAATAACTTACCACATGGAGGGCTGGACCATGTGTCAAGACAGACAAGTCGTAAATGGACTGTCAGAAAAACAGAAAAGCTTAGGCAGGGAAGAAAGGAAATACAGTACTTCCCATCATGTTTCCCTGCAAATTCAGCCCAAAATTACAATTCTAAGTATTAATGATTATATTATAAATTGTAATTCTTTTTTTTCACTCAAGAAAAGGCTCAATTAATCTTCCTACTTGGTAGAACATCTTTAATGTGGACTATACACCAAAGGATTCATGAAACTTTGCCATCCAGCTAGAAACACAGACAGAGGTGGGAAAAAATTAAGACTGAGAAGGAGTTAGAGGAGAAAAAAAACTTGTCAAGAATAAATTTCTAAAATCAAATATTTAGTCAGAAAAAATTAAAAGAACTGGAACAAATTACAAAAAGACTCTTCTAAATACTATGCCAAGGCTATATTATAAGGGCAAAGACAAGACCCATAGCTGCAGAGGAGAAAGACAGCAGAGAAAAGCTAATGTATGAACCTCACTTAATTCCACAGAAGGTCATGAAAACCACAGGCTTGGAACTCACTTTGGGGTACAACTCAAGGAACTTGTCCAAACATATGATGATAAAGTTGAACTTCTCTCTATGTGAGTGGAAGTAGGAAATCTAACTCTGTATGTTCAGAGACGAGAGAACTATGGCTCAAAACTGACCATAATCGTTTTCACCCAGATCTACACGAGGAAAATTTTAGCAAGCGGAGATACTGCAGACAAGACTCAAATGAATGCAGAAGAAAGACTAATAAAGACAGATTTTGGAGTCTGAGATGCCACCAGTTCAACTAGAAGTTGTACTACAGTTACGCTGGTTTGTGTTAATACGAAAGCACTCATCAGGGACGAGGAAATTAATTCTAAGTAAGTTGAGGCCTCATCATGAGTTTATGTAATTGGGAGGAGTGGAAAGCCAACAAAGTGGAATCAAGACCCTACCTACATACCCACTGAAAACAATGGGAAGTCTTACAGGATTATTCTAAACTAGTTTAAGGTGTTAAAAAAAACCCCACTAACATTAACATGTTGGCAATAATAGTATGGATTAAAAAAAAACAGATGAGGGAAAAAAGATGAAGGTGAGAAAGTGAACATGCAGGCTGTCACCAGAGAAAGAAACTCAGCTCAACATTATATTGATTATACACAATATTATATCGACATAGTAGAGCAGCAGCAAAATCCCTGGTTGGAAGGAAATGCAAGTTTCAGTTCAGACCAGAGTTCTCAAACAGATCTTGCTGTTCTAGCAGGTGCATCCACAGGAAACAACAGCTTTTGACCAAAACAACCACCAACACTGTATTTTTCCGAGGACTGTGTGATCATGTTATGGCCACATAGAAAGACTCTAATTCCCACAAGTAGCCCAAAGGCTGCACTTCAAAATCAGAGGTTTGTGCAGGCCACTACAACCACAGTGCTAAAGCCTGGAACTAGTGGGAAAACCTTTCATAATGAGGATGGAGGTTAGACTCAAATCACTGAAGAGCTGAGGAACCTGTTCTAGCAGCTGACGCTGCTTTCAGCAGGAAGCTGGACTAGACATCTCCCAAGGTCCCTTCCAAGCTGAGCTATGATCCACTGTACGACAGAAAATGAGCAAAACTCTGCTCTTAGCAATATGCTTCAGTATAGACAGTGTTGTTTATTTTTATTTTCCTACCAATTTACAATATACTGAAGCAGATACGAGACAATTAATAAATTACACCTTTAATGTAGACAAAGAAAATGGAAAGCCAAATTATTTGCATACTTCAAAGAAAAGAATTTTGCACTTTAAAAGTAACTGAATATGGTATAAGTAAAATGTTACAAAGTATTTTTCATGGACCTGATGGTATTTATGGTATTTGAAACACTCTACACTTCTGTTTAAACACAAATAGTAGAAATAATGAATGGCAAAATCACATCACATTGATTTGTACACTTTGGAGTAAGATCAGTATCTGAAATTCAGCTCAAAGGGAAAGAAAGAGCAGAACTGCAAGAGTGGTTCCTAAATTTTGGAATCTGACCTGGCAAGATTTCTAGTATCTTGAAACTTCATGAGACATTTGTCTTGACCTAAAATCTCACCAGCCTTCTGGAGACATCTGTTCACATAAGAACTGCATTTTAAGAGATTTTTATATGAAGTCAGTAAAGAACTTGCTAATCAGAGAATGTTTTCATCAGAGGGGAAAAAAAAGCCTCGATTTCTCAAAATGGAAGCCTTTTCATGGGAACATACACTGCAGTTCTTAGATAGTAGCTTTACTAGGTCATGGATGCAATTTCTGATTAAAAGCAGAGAGAGGGAGAGACCCTCACCATTGCAGTTATCACTGAATGCTGAGAGCCTTTGATTGCACTTACAAAGACAGAGGTTCACATCCTGCCTAAAACAGATCAGGACTTTAACCCCAGAGATATGCCCTAATTATTGAACTTTTCTTGCTGGGGCAAACAAATCTCCCTACCCCCCAATCTTTTCAGGAGAGAGAAAAAGTCTTGTCTTAATATTGTCCCAGTTCGGAACTGTAACAATTTTTGAAACTGAAAAACCTTTTGTGACTGGGGGAAACCATTTCACACCCAGCTCTATTTTTAAAGTTAAAGCTGCATTATGTGTCCATAGACAGTCAATGACAGAAAAACATAACTGCCAAATTTGGTCAACAGGAGCATGTCAGTCTAATCCAGAGTTTCATCAACAGAAAACACCAGCTATTGATAAGAAAAAGTCTCTGAAACCCATTTCTCTATCTCTGTATCCCATCTCCAACAATATCCTGTTGCAAAGACATGCTTGTAGCAGTGTAAGAAACACATCATGCACAGTATAACTTCTCTTTGAATACTTTCAATAATCATTTTAGAGACATGCTGTGACTGTGTTATAGAGGCATGTAAATCCCCTAAATTGGCTGCAGCCGGGCAATTTTTTCAGGGATCTTTTGGTGGGTTTTTGTTGGCGTTTGGGGTTTTTTTTACTGATTACATCTAGTGATCTGTCTATGTCCTGTTGCTTCCAGCTTGGTAGCACTCACAATTTCAACCTAATTTCTGAGGACGCTGTTCTTATTGTCGTTGTAAATTGACATAAGGCACGCACCCATTCACCATCAGCGAATAAATTATTCATAACCATGGAATAAAAATTTGTACAAGGAATTTGTTGTCTTCAATACCCCCACATCACCTCCATCTTTGCAGACAATGCTGTCACAGAGTGAACTGGATCACCCTAAAGCTCAGTCAGCATTCATGCAGTGAATAGCATGAAGGGCAATTGAAGTGAGTCAATATTGATTTACTGACATAACAAAACTGCAGAAATGTTTATGTTAAGAGTAACACACACACACTACACACATTTATACAAATGAATGCTTTTGATATTTAGATAAATATCTTTCAGCTGGAACGAACAATTATTTTCCACCAAGGGTGGAATTCAATCCTGATGACCAAAAGATAAAAGATCTTTACCAGAGAGGTATCCCAAGAATTAATTTGTTCCCCAGAAAAAGCAGTCTGTTAGAAAGGTGCTAACAGCTTTGGAGACTGTCCCAGAAAGCTAACACTCTAAGTAGGAAGAGGGAATTCCCCATGCCTTCTGCAGTCCAACATTCTGTATTGATTAAAAAACAAAGAAAATCACTTCCAAAATCAGTCTACGTACATTTTAGAGCCAAAACCAAATATAAAACCATGAGTTAATGTTATGATCCTAAAATTAGTTTAACTTTAAACAATACGAACACTAACCATTTCTCCCACCCCTTCCAGCTAGCAGTTTCTTCCCTCAGTTCTTTCATTCACAGTCTAAACTTTTACTTGAACTATATAAATAGCTGGTAAAAGAACTATCAACCACGTGGATCAGCTTTTAAATAGGAACATGACACCACCAGTGAGTTATACAACTGCCTGTGAGACAGCAGCGAACTGCTCAATATTGGATTCCTAGGATCTATTCCTGACTCGCAGAGAGTAGTGTGGTCCACTGGCTAATGATAACATAGTCAGTGCAATAAATTTAGCCTATTTATCTTGCAGACACTACTGTAAGCTGAATGAAATTTGCTTCTCCCTAGGCTTCTCCATTCGACTGTGTATACAAAATAAGAACTAACGGCAAGCAAAAGAAACTTGGTTCCATAGTAATGCACAATATATAAAGATTCAGAAATCTCTTCATGAAGAGGCATAAAGCAGAGTGTCCTTTCCTGGCCACAGGCACAACCCATCTCCTCTTAAAGCACCTCTCATAACTGTGCACTGCTGGTGTCAGGTATGCCAGTTTCCCACAAAAAGGTACAGCGTTGTTGGAATGGTACAGTTACACTAGAGTTTTATCCCAAATTTAGAATTTTTTAACAGTAGAGAAGAAAAAGCATCTTGTTCTATTTACCAAAATAATGCAATTTATTATAATTATCACATAACATTAAGCTAAAAGATAACACACGTGAAACTTGTTACCTGGATTGTGTCGGGCAATATACCCAAATGCCCAAGATGCACCTTCTTTGACTCCAGGGTCAAAATCTTCCAAGCAAATCACCAGCATTTCCAGTGCTCCACACTGAACTATTGCCTGAGCTAGCTGAGGAGAATGTTTAGCAATTGCTCTTAGCACAAATGCAGCTGTTTTCTTGTAGTAACGCTAGACAAATCAGAAACAAACAAACAAATTTTCACTAACATTAAGAAGTTCAAAGCATAATATAGTACAGACATACCTAAATTAGACTTTTTCAGTAGCAGCAATCTCTCATACAGATCTAAATCAGGACCACTAGACATCACACAAACAATGAACCTACAGTTCTTTGGGACAGCTCACGATAGAAAATCTGCGGTAAGTGCATAAACAAACAGAAAAAGTGAGAGAGCTAAGAGGATACGGGAAAATGATAGTAGTCTAGGTAAGTCTGTTTGTTTAAGTGAGTAGTGAACAAGAGCTGCAAAAACAATAATGCTTAACATATTTAACCAGATTACACAGGTTATGCAGGGCTAGCTCCTAAAATAATTCTACTCATCTGTAAAACTTGCAAGGTTTTACACTTTTTAATATAGATACCCTCACAACATCTCTATGAGAAAACATTATTTTCATTTGCAAACGAGAAACTGAGACAGAGAGAATTAGATTCAATAAAAGAGTTCAGGATCTGAATCCTGAAATGCCTAAATACTGCCTAAAACCCACAGCTAGGATACTGAAAACCCATCCCACCAACACCCAGTAGTGAATAACCCTCCATTTTGACCAAGCAGCCTGCAATTTTACTCCCGCGTGTGTCCAGAAAAAGCTCACTTTGAACAGGACTAAGCACCTTGGCCCTTCTGTCACAAGAGCAAGCAAAGTCTAAGCTCTTGTCTCAATTCTACCCATCTCCTTCAGTCCTGGACCAAATACATGTTTTCAGCATGTATGTATAATACATGACACTGCACACATCATGGGGTTCCCACATAAACTGCAGCAGTGATTTCTTCCAAAAGCACAGTTAAGTCTTCCCTCAAAAAGTCACACTTCAGTCTCCTCCCGCAGTTTTATAACCCCCATTAGGATATGGAAGCTGAAGATTAAGTTTCTTCTACTGCCTTACATTTTCAAAATCCAGAGCCCAGTTAAAGTACTCTGGCCAGAGAAAACCACGTTGTGAGAAAGACAGTTCCCCTCCCTCATGAAGGATAAGATTCACGGGACACGGGTAACCTGCTGCTGTGTCTATGTGCCTGGAGTATGCCCTCCAGCCTGGGCACTGACAGATCATCCCTATGGACAAGCTCTAGAGGGCTCTCTCTCCGTACGCCAGCTGGCTTTGATCTCATCCCAAGATGCTAGATTCTCCCCTGCTCTGCACAGGGAGCGTGGGCACTTTACAGTGCTAGTCCTACTGTCAAGGTACCCAAAATTTAAACAATGCAAAGCCCACATCCCTTCTGGATCAAGTCCAGAAAAACAAAGAACCACATGAGTGCTTTTGTGCATCCTGTAAGGTACCCAAACACCTTTGAAAGTCTGATCTAAGGCACTAAAATAGGGCAACAGAGCAGTACCTGCAATAGCCCCCCAGGAAGTAAAATGCACCCTGGCCCTAAAGGAAGGTGACACAGCATAACACATCTGTCCACCTAAACTCTTCTTTCCTCAAAGCACAATAGCCTCATCTATGCTACTGGAAACTGTCCCTGCCTTGTGCCTTAAACCACGTCCAAGCATTGCTGAGTTGTTTGATGGCTGGCATTGGCTAAAACCACATCAGAGAGCATGCTACTGATTAACGAGAACAGTCGTCTTTCAGCATATGCCCTTACCTTCATTAGTTTACCAGTACTGATATAATTCCTTAATGTCAAAAATCCAGTCTTCTAAGTTAAGGCCTACAAGCAGCTACATTAAACATAATTTACAAGCAAAGCATTAAACCTCATTTAGAGGGAACAGAAGTTAAGGGAAACACTACAGACAAATGGTCAAATCCCTATATAATATAAGTTACTGTAAGTTTTGCTGAACTCAATGGAGCCGTAATTGTTTACATAAGTCTATGTCTGTACAAATATGGGTATGTTGTTTCTGTTAAGTAATTATGCTCCTGGTAAAGAAAAATACTTCTTTGTTTTCATTATTCAAAACACATTATTTACAAACAAACTGTATTCACAGGCACAGTCAGAACACACTGTAAAACTGAGTTTTGCTCTGTTTAATTGATAAAACACTGATCTGGGATGTTACCCTGTGACTGTTGCCTATAAATCAGTAGAAACGGTATTCACTGTGTGCTCAAAGAATCTCATCCTTAAATATAGATGTTGATATACTAAGAGTGAGTGCAATGGAAAAGGTTTTTTTGCCTGTGGGAAGTGACAAACTGTCTGCTTGCTAAACTCTGCATGAACTGGATGAGTTTCCTTCACTTGCCCTCAGTCACCAAGGCATAGTAGGCTTTCCATGACCTCACACAAGTCTTGCTGCTGCTTCCCCTAACTACAGCTATCTCAGGGTACTCAAGCTAATTTAGTGAGGGTTTCAAGTCGTAGCAGGGGGTAGTTTCCAAACCAACAGAGGGTAAAGTTTTGTTCCACGTCTTCCCTTAAAAATAGAAATAAAATAACCAAAATGCTTATAACCTTGTCTAATTAAAATCTTTACTTTCTTTTCATACTATACCAGTATCCTGCCACCACAGTTTTTCTTTAGCTTTTTCTTTTTCAATTTTAATAGTATAGGCCATGATTCTATATTCACAAAAAGTATGCAATGAGTACATTCACATGTTCGTTTTCCTCAGAAGATTGAAAATGAAAATTTATAGTTTTCCAAATTATATTTCCATTGAAAACCTACTTTTCCTAAATCAAAGCTGCAACCTAAGTATGGTTGTGATATCAGTACACTTAACCCTTCGGCTGTCAGTTTCCAGCTGTTAGGAACCTTAGTTGAAAATATTTCCGTTAATCTAGGTTAGCATCATTGGAAAAATCAAAGCTGAAAGAGACACAGAGCTTGAAGAAAAGTGTGAGGAAGGGAGTGAAAGAGACCAACAGATTTATTTGCATTGCAGTTGTGACTGTACTTTGTCTGGTTTTGACAAAAAAGAAGATGAAAACCTTTCAGTATATTTTCCTGTGTCAGAGGTTTGTTATTTCTCATGCTACAGATTTCCAAAAGCCTGTGTTTGGAGATATTAAGTACTTCATTACAGAAGTTCAGGCTTTTTATGTGTATTTTACAAGTGTCTGGTATCATCGACAAAACCTAGTCAATTATCACCACAGCTTCCAAACGGTCTCCTTTTTGAAGACAGACCTTTTACAAAGTATCACTCAACATTTTAGAAACGTTACAGTGCAATGAATGTATTTCCTATAGTGCATTAAACGGTAATATGATATTTTAAAGTCGAGCTTATTTGAAGTCAGACTTAGGCATACAGTACACAGTGATTTCTCAGGGGTTCAAACATACGTGCTGCTCTGACTTCAGTACATTTAATGTCCTATTAGAATAACAGTAGATGCCAATACAGAAGGATTTCCCTTTCCCTGTTTAATAGTTAAAAAAAATATTACTTATGAGAACAATCGTGCCTTACATTCTCCTCAGGCAATGCACATATGAGCTGTGGAAGAATGCCTGCCTTCACGACTGCCTCTGCCAGGTCCACATCATAATCAGCAAGTCTCCCAAGAGCCAAGGCAGTAGTCTGTCGAATACTTGGGACGACATCCAGCAAAAGAGGTCTCAGCAAACACACTACACCTGAGTTGCAGCAGGAAGAGAAAAGCTGATGTGGTACGCGGAAGTTTTTCTAAACATTTGCCTTTACTCATAAAAACCTATTAAATTACTCTTCCAGGTAATAAGAACATGTAGGAAATCCAGATGTTCCACTGAAATTAAGTCGGCGCTTGGATAGCACTGCTGACATATCGTAATGTTTCTGCCCATTTTTCATTGGTACAAAACAATTCTGAAATATAAAAAAAGTCACATGTAGAAATAAGGTGTATTCAAATATCTATAAAATATTTACAAGTGTCTGGTATTATCGACAAAACCTAGTCAATTATCACCACAGCTTCCAAACTGTCTCCTTTTTGAAGAGGGACCTTTTACAAAGCACCACTCAACAATTCTGAAATATAAAAAAAGTCACATGTAGAAATAAGGTGTATTCAAATATCTATAAAATACATCTTACAGTTTACACACGAAAATAAGGTATATTCAAACATACATAAAATGCATGTGTTACCGTGTGCACGGGAAACTCCATCTGGAGATCCTGGTGAGAAAACACTGGTATGTCCTTCAGTCATCATGCCAGAAGAACCTCTACATTGAATTACACCAAATTACATTTCATCTGTTATAAGCAATGACTGATTTGAAGACCAATATCCATAATACATTACACTCCAGATAGAACAGTTGTAGATTTTCTTACCATGTTATTATTTATGATGTGTTTTCACTGATGAGTTTACAATGTATCAGCTAAGCATAAAGAATATGAAAGTAGCAGCAAGGGAAACTATAAGCATCTACAGACTGAATGACTGGATAACAAAATGGCAAGTAAAATGGAGCTCATGCAGGGAACCCAGCTCCAACCTCACATATGCAGTGATGGACCCCAAACAGATTACTACCAACCAGGAGAAAGATCTCCATGTTAAAATGGACAGTTTCATAGAGATCCCAGCTCTTGCTCAGTAGTAGAGAAGAAACTTTACCCACAGAAGTATATAGAGTGTTCAGGATTATTTGGAAAGAGGTAGAGGCTAAAGTAGGGGTCATCACTATCCTACATTTAATACCTTCCACTAGAGTAGAACTGAAAAAGGTTCAGTGAAAGGGAACACGGACAATCAAAGATGACCAATATCTATGTGGAAGCTCTTCCTGTTAAACTAAGACTCTTCAGTAGGGATAGAAATGAGATCCAAATGGTTACATTAAAAATGTGATTTATAAGGTCTGAGAAGGGAAAATTACTCATGTTGTGATCCTGCAAATGTGCTGTCCCTGTAGCAGCCAGCTGCATGAATTAATACTTTGGAGCTTTATACCTCAGCCAGAAAGCAGAGATCTCTGAAAATGGAGATGTGCTACAACAGAAGACTGAACACTCAGAGCTACAGGTATCTTCATATCCGCTCCCTCAGTCCTTTCCACTAAATTTTTTACAAATATAAAAATCTAGTTGAGTGACAGTGAAAGAAAGCAAGACTTCCCTTCTCAAGAGCTCATATGGTTATTAGCATTGAACAAGGCCTTCTGGTGTGACAGTCCCACAACAGGGGGATCACTGCCTGACGGCAAGTAACAAACACCCAGGTGTTCAACAGGCACTCCACGGCAAGGAAAAGCTGAGGACCTCAGAGCAAGGAATAGTCCAGAGAGATGGAGGCTATAACAAGTTACACCTGTAGCACACCTCTTTCCCTAAAAAGAAAAAAAGTAAGTTGAGCAGCAGTAAAATTCTCACCTTTATTTTACATCAAAACCAAATTGCTCCCAGTCAGAAGAAAACAGCCAAATCATCTGTACATGGCTCTGAAGGGGCTGGGAAGGAGGACACACAAAAACTAACCATGGCGGCCATGCTATCCACTAACAAATTTGTAGGAAGGTCAATACTCCAGACAAAAGCTGCACTGTCATGAGAGGTACAGCCTCCCAGCATGTTCACAAGACAAAATAACACAGGTTTCAGGGGGACACATAACAAAAGCAGAAAAGTAAACTGAACCTATGGAAACAGGTCTGTAATATAGCTGGGGCCTGCTCACCCTTCTATTAAAGCCACTGGGAGCTGAAATAGACCTCCTGTGTACCAAATGACAAAAGATAGATCCTCCAGTATTCTAAGATCAATGTGAATTCATTTAGCACTTTGCAGAAATCACTACTTCAGAATATGGTCATCCTACTGATATCTTCTCACAAATTCTCCATAGCAGGTATGGTGTTGTTAGCAAGTTATGCTTCATATCAAAAACCCCTAAATACTTTATATGACAAATTAAAAGTAAAAACAAACATATGAGGTGGGGCCAACACCCTGTATCATCTGTTATCTTCTAGCCAGTCATCTGCACCCTTTGTGGGAGGGTATTTTCTTGTCCTTCCCTCTAACATCAATTGCATGGTCAAGTAGTTGCTGAAATTCCTAAGTGGACCTCACACTGTTCTTAATATCTAGATTGAAGGTATTTCAGTGAAGCAGGAAATGTCAGAAGTAGTTCACTTGTATTTAATGTACAGATATTACCTTTGAGCCCTTGGCTTGAGATAATATGAAAACAAGATTATTTAATAAATAGAAAAGAAAAAAAGAGAGGGGGAAAAATAGTTTTAGTGATATAAAATAGACTGTTAGAAGTGGTTGGAGGAGAGGGAATGGAACACTTCAGCATGCAGTGTCCTGACCCAAAAAAAGCGAAGAGCCTGATGGCTGGGACATTAAACCAGGATGTGTCAGACAGTTCAATTCTGATGATCTTGAACACAGTGAAATTTAAACAGACTAGAATCACTTTATCCAGGAGCTAGGTCCAGACCACGTGACACGTTTCTGCCCTTTATGACATACCCAGGCACTGCAAAATGTAAAACCACATTTAACAAGGTTTACATACATATATGCTTTGAGTTGTTCCAAATGTGAGATTTATGTAATTTGTATTTTCAAGATTAGCTGATACAGCTTTCACTTTTGGAACAGCCTAAAAAGCCTTCAGTCTGAAAATGCTTCCAAGCTGCATGCCTCCCCATGACCAGTGCCTTTATTTCACGACAGTACAAACCACGTAAAGTTTGGTGATGACATTTAAGCATCAGCACAAAATGTTCTACAGCGAATTACTTTAACTGGTACAACTTATAGTAAGGAAAGAGATGAAAAACTAAATGGGAGTTACTATTTGAAGAAAAGACACAAGATGCTACAAGAGGGTTAGAAAAAAACCAGGTTTAGAAATAATAGCAACTGCGCTGGTCCTCAAGGAGACTATATTTTCTTAAAGTCATGTTTGAATGTAAGAAGAGACAGTGTACAAATAATTAATATGGAAAGAGTTTTGGAGAAACAAGACATAGAAAAATCAATTCCTGTTGCTGTACAAGCCTTATATTGACATCAAATTAACTGAGAATTGAGAGAAGTGTATAGGGCTAGACCATGCCCGTGCACCGAACATAATTAAAAGCTTTTACCTCTACTTTCCACATTCTCTTAAAACCACTTTCTTTCTCTGTGTCAAGATGCTTTCCATCACCTCCAATTACTCTGCAAGACCAATTGCTTGAGGAGTTTTCACCATTGTCATCATCTTTGCATCTTCAGCAAACCTAGTATTTCTTTCTATACAGCACTTAGGAAAAAAAGAATTAATTCTGAGAGTGTGAAAACAGCTACATAGAGATTCTACAGTCTCCACTAAAACACCTATAGGAAAGCCAAGATATCCAACCTTTTCTTCTATGATTTTTGAACACAGTGCTGTAAAGGACAGATGTGCCCGACACAGGATGAGGCTTTCCTGCACTGGGCCCAACCCAGCTCTTTGTTCCAAAGACAGCTGTATTTGGTGACCTCCTCTATTTGATCCCTTCCTTTCATCTATCCTGTTTACAGCAAAGTCTACTCCTCCAAAGAGGTCCAAGCCAGGATTCCTATCAGCATTTTTAATTAAATTCAAATGTATTTAACATTACTCAGCCCAGGAAAATAGGCAAGAACCTTCCAACAACTTCCTTTTATCTTGACCATTCACTCAAGTGAACAGGGCCATACAGATCAGGGGGTAGCAGTGTCTTGTTGCGGAAAACTTTAGAACTCTTTGGTCTTCTTCTAAATAAGCCTGTTGTGACAGAAGTAGGAAATTCATTAACTCTAGTTCAAAAGCAACCACACAGAAAGTAAACTACAAAATAAGGCATTTAGACTATTGGAGTAGATTCGTTTTGGAAGAGTTCCCACTAGCACTCAGAAACTGAGTAACAGAGAATTACTGCCAAATATTCTCTCTTGCATCACAGAACCTTGACTGACATTGGGCAAGGAATGATTCCCCTTTCTATCCTCAGTTTCCCACTCAAATTTGTTTCAAAGAATGACACACTTTAGAAGCTGAATCATTCTTAACACACACTTCTCAAGTGGAGCTGTTACATACAGGCCTGATGCACTTTCTTTTAGCAAGTAAGTGCTGGCTGCTGCCTATCTGGAAAACAAACAAACAAAAAAATCACTCGGGACAGGAGCAGGTTCCAGGTTTTTTTTCTTCTAAGTTTCTGTAGCAAACAAACAGTCACTATTCTGGAGACAGCAATCTTTGCTTGGCCATTTTGATTTCTTGGGGAAAACAACCTGAAATTCATGCAGAATACTTCTACCCTCCTCCCATCCCCATCAAGTCTTTGTCAAACTTGACCAGTCACAAATCAGAGAAACATCACTACACTGGAAATTCCTTCCATTTCTGCTTCTGAAGACGACTACTCCTACCTTATCCTCCTTCCTTACAAGAAAAATAATTTCTGTTTTAAAATGTGGAAAAAAAGTCATTCTACACCACTGTTGTCTCTGGACACACTCTTGTCTTGAAGATGCTGTCCTTCTAATTTATGCTTTGGACCATGATAACATCTCCTAATTTTTGTGCACTACCTGTTACATTTCGAACATTCACAGAGCTAACACTAGCACTCAAACATTCATCATATCATTTTTCAGAGTTCCTCACGTCAAATTCAGCTGACTTAACACGGAAATAAAATGGAAATTTATTTCTACCTCACCCCAACACCCTATCTTCAACTACTCTTTTCTAGGAGCTGCATAGCAGTGAGTTTTAAGTCCCCTACTTAAAGCAAATTTCCCAGAAGAGCAGTGAGAGAGAATTTTCACACTCACTCATCTTGACACAGCCTCTTCCAGAGACAGCAGAGCATGCACGTCTCAAGTACATACTCCTCAGTGTGACTCATCATGAGAAAGGACTCCTCACTGCGACAGTTCCATGCACAGCACAACTACAATCCTTCAAAGATCAAAGGGAACATGAATACAGTTTGGTAATGGAGACTTTGGCTAATCAAGTAATTCATACAGCAACTACCAGATGGTGTGGGACATAATGAAGATTCAGTTTGACAGTATCTCTGAAGATTCCTGAAGGATCGAGGAACAGTAAGTTTCTCCTCCTTAGATGCCAGACCCTGTTTCTGCATTAATGAAGCAGAACTAATCCTGTTACAAGAGGACAAATTTATGAAAATACCTCTTACAGGGCTATTAGTGGCCACCATGCAGTCGTGCACAGACACACCAAAACCAAGGTGGTCACAAGGAGCTGCTTCTTTTTAACATCTACTCATTAAGATGAGACTGAAGTTTCGAAAAAATTCTGGTTTTGACATTTTACTTGCAAATCTCCAGACAGGCCAGGAGACTGAGAAGAGGAGATATCCTGGAACAGTTGAGCTTTCAGTTGATTGAGTTACAGAAAAAGTCAATCCTCCAGCTTCAGCTGCATTTATTTTCTCCTTCTCTGTCATTTCTCTTGTGCTTTCCTTAAAACAGCCTCCTTCTTCCCTTCATCAGGCATCACGATATCAAGCCTTTGGGAAAGCCACTCTCCACACCTGATCTACTATAACTGCAAAGGCAACCTTTTGCCTTTCATGCCACATTGTGTAATCCTCTCCCACTTCCCCTGCTGCTAAAGCTCAGTAAAACTTTTAACTCAAAATAAAAACAATTAAAAAAACCCCACAAACCCAAACCAACCAACCAAACAACAACAACAAAATAACCAACCAAAAAAAAAAAAAAAAACAAAGCTGTGTGCATCTTTTACAAAAGAGGGTACATAAACTCCAGTGTTGAAACTGGCTGCATGGGAGCACTGGAGTCTGCCCATGCATATCCACTTGCAAGGTCCAAATGCTCCCAGAAGGCTTTCTATTAAGCACTGTGCTATCAAAGCACATTCTTTAACAATATATAAAATATGAAACTGTATCCTAAAATCCCTTTCTAGAGACTGATTCTAATTACACAGGGCCAAGTGTCCAACTGTCATATTCAAAAAAGGTACATTTAAAATACATACATCGGAAAGAAAAGTTGAGAAAAGCATGAGCAAAAAGACTCAGTGTAATTGGAGGAGGGAAATCAATTTGAACAGCATTTTCTTAAAAATAAAGGCTCCTAAAAGCAATCCAGATATTTGGAAATACAGCTTTTAAAATCTGTCACCAGTGGAATAGGTCTGGAGTCAGGAGAGAACCAACACTGATGACATCACTCTTTACCTACAGAAAAACAGACCACAAAATAGGTGAAAATCCACCATGCCACAAGGGCTGGTGGTGGAGCCCTAGTCTGATTCAGATAAGCCCTGCCTGCAGGCTTTAGCCTCTTGCCAACATGGACTGGAGAAAATGCCCAGAGGTAAAAGGGCAGGAGAGAGCTCAGTCCTGGAGCATAAGGCCTGAGAAGCAGCTTGATACCAGGCATAATGGAAGGGAGACCTGCGCTCAGGGCTGTGGGCCGATGGAGCGGGAGGACAGTTGGAAGAGATTCACTGGGAAAGCATCTTCATTTACAGCGACATTTTGGAACTTTCCTGGAACCCTGCAGACTGGCCAGCAAGTCAGCAAGGCAGAGGAACAGCAGTTGAAGTTATCTGCCCGAGATGGTAAAAACACCCAGAAGCAATGTGAAGGGAACCCAGGTGTGCAGGGCCCCAGCACACAGGCTGCTGCACCACACAGCTTCAGATTTGTTCTTCCATGTTCCATACTCAGCTTTCCCCGTGACTTCCACAGCCATTATGCTTAAGAATGCGATTAGCCCCAAGAAAAGGGTTAAAGAGCTGATCTTGTAATATCTTTAAAGACAAAGTAGCAAGACTAAACTGTTTCTTAATCACAATGATAGCCTTAAATAACTCGCATATTAAAAGCAACATTCTCATCACCATATGTCCTAATGCAAGATATATAATTTAAAAATAATCAAATAATCAATCAAAAACAAATACCCAGAAGTACTTATTCTGATACACGTATTAATCCTCAATTGTAAATGCCTCCAAAAAAATCAAAACAAAATGCAGTTTCCAAGGGGTTGTTTATTTACAGAGCGCTGCACTGCACAAGGAAAAATGAAGAATTAGACCCTCAATGACTACCACTCTTATAAACATACTAGAAGCACTTCAGATTTTCACTTAGCTCTTCTAAAAGACAGACAGCTGCCTAAATCTCAGTGCAAGAACGAGAGCCCAAGTTCATCTGCCATTATAACTGAAAATAGCCTGTTTCTGGGATTTTAAATTTTGGAAGGATGAGGGGGTGTGGAGCTGAATAATGCACTCCAGTACCAAACTTCATGAGCAGTAGCTGCCAAATGAATAGATTTATTTTTACAGAGTATATTTAAAGTCGTTACTACCAAAGTTGCTTCTCTCATTAGTCAGCAGCCCTCAAGAAACGAGATTTGATAAAATGTCTGTCATTGTTTCACATGTATGTTTACTAAATGGAAAAGGTTTAGGAGTTTTGGAGCAGACTTTTTTCTCCAAGTCAACTAATTAAACACTCAAATGACAAATCCTGCAATTATTCACAGTAGTACTCAATCATAAGGAACAACTTTATCAAAGCACATCAGGGACTTGGAAAACACACAGGAATGAGTTCCGACAAAAGAATCTCTCTGATCATTCCTTGCACTTGCTTGCCACCAGAAAGCTGTTAAGCTCCCAGGCACTGACCCCCCAGGACATTCCTGACCAGGAAAGAGAGAGTGCCATACAAATGTGTCAAAGTCCAGGGCTAGATTCCAGTTCCCTGGTTACAACATCTTTGAGATTTCTGCTCAGTGGGAAAAGCAGCTCCAGAACTTGATGAGATACAGAAGCTTCAGAAGACAGATGCCCTAAGAAAAGGTGGTTTTCCTGTTGGCCCTCTCTGACCTTCTTTGCAGCTTCTCACCAGTTTTCCTTTACAGGTTATGCATAGGAGTCTCCACAATAATGGTACCTTAAGGTTTCTCAACAGTCAAGCCAGCATAAGGAACTCATGCCTCTGATCCTGGCTGCTTGCTCCCCTCCAGGCTGCAGTCTCCGAATTTGCAACAATACCACTGCTTGTACCTGGTTTAATACCACAGAAGCCGGGCTTAGAGGGTAGTAAAGAATTACTTTTTCAACACTTCCATCTTTCATGATGTTGGCATGGTGTCCAGAGACACCTCCATGAAGAACAAGGTCTCAAGCTAGTATTTATTTTCCTTATAAGACATTAAATATTTATCAAAAGGACTTCTAAAATGGCATCAGATGCTTTATTCCTTGAGCACTCATCTTTCATTCTTATTCCAAAATATAAACTGAGGCCATTAATACAAGAGTACATCACAGTACATTTTAAGGATTTAATTTTGTTCAGATTCAAGGCACTGTAATCTTGCCTTCTGCTTCTGCCAGAAAAATACTAAACCCTGACAACTTTTGAGATCCAACAAAAGAACCCTGCAAGGTGCCCCTGACTCCTATAGCTAATATAAAATGGCAGTGGGCAAAGACTTTCCTCATCTTCTTAAAACAGTGATCTCTATAAGGGATCCCTAGAATTCTTATTTACCAGAATAAGAAACAAGCCCCAAATCCTTTTAAATATGGATTTATACAGAGATACACATATAGACAGATATCTTTCTTAAACCATGGCTCCAGCACTCACTAGATTAAGACCGTAACAGGGACACCAATTATCTGTTAGACAGCTATGTCCCAAAATATTTGTGTAAGTGTTTTAATAAAAGGACCAAAACACATTTTATTTGGTGGGAGGTTTTAAAGAAAAACACTTAATCACATATCATTTAGGAGGAGGTTTTAAAACTTGTATCTGGCACATCCAGAAAAGGCCAAAACGAACAGCTCACATTGCAATTATATAACTACAAAGTATTTTTAAAGACACAGGTGGGAAAGACGATAAAATATTTGTGGGCCATACAAATAAATTGTAACAGCCATATTTGCAGACATTCCCCTCTTGTCCAGCGTCTGAAAAACTAAAGCCTATGGAAAAGCAGCTCAGTACCAGAAACAGCCAAGCAGGATAATCTACACAAATGCACATTTCCACTTTACCACCCAGAGCCTGATCCTTGAAAAATTAACCTTCAGACCAACACCAGCTGTGTGCAGAAGAAAGTTTCAGGCCCCTGAACCGATTATTTGTTCTGCACAAACAACAGATCAGTTCCGAGGTAAAGTTACCAACCAGATTATATCAAAATAGTTATTTTTAAAAGAAACACAATGCAGTTAAAGTTAGCTTGGCACTTCGATTGCTTTCTTAAAACAGAAACTTTCTACATTTTTAAAATGCTGAGCTGCAAGAAGCCTGCCTATATGGGATCTCTCTCTGGCAGCTGCTAAAACCAGGACTGTAAAAGGACACAGAGGGACCTCTTCATACAAATAGGGCATAAATTATTCCTTTAGCCAAGATGTCCCTTTGGCAAACAGAGATCACTTGTATAAGCTACAGCAGTGGCATTAACTCACCAAAAGATGGAAAACAAAACAAAAAAATCAAGAGCCACAGCAAGGTAATACAAAAGGCCTGGTGTCAACGTGTCACTCCCATAATGAAAGGAAATGTTTCATTAGCAAGAATTTAAGTGCTAGACTTTTTAATAAAACAATTTTAATAAACAGTTGTAAATACAATAACAAAGCTGTAAATATTTACACCATTAGTTTTTCGTTCGCTTGTTAGACGCCATTGTATTTGAGAAAAGACCAACAGCTTTACTAGATCTGGGAAAGAAGTATTAAAAACAAAATCTAGACACATCAAAACATAATCAATTCATGAATACCACATGGCAAACCAACCAATGATCTATAGCATATTTTCAAACTGTCATTCAGGTAATCAATTACCAAGCACTTCTTTTTCTTCTTTTAAGCTCAGGAACTTTGGCTGAGCGGAGTGGGTCTGCCAGATGCCAGCAGCACAACAGCTGGTAGAAGTGCTCCCACAGCTCCTCTTCCTAAAAATTTTCAATTTGGTTCACGACCTCCCATGATGGCAATATAACAAAAGCAAATCCCTCCTAAACTGAGCCAATCTGCTGGCAGAAAGCATCGAAGAATTTAGGAACAACTTGTAAAGCCAGTATAAAAATAGTTTATTCTAAAAGTAGGATTTCCTTGGCAACTCAGGGCTGGCTTCACCAGGAATTCCAATTTCTGTACTTTACATAAAGCTATATCGGAAGCGCGAGGAAGTAAATTTTAAAAAGGGTTACACGGAGAAATTTTCCTTGAAATAAACTTGAGGTCACAGCCAGAGACATCTACCCCCGCACAGGCACGGGGGACACCCGCCCGCAGCTGACCAGCGCAATTTACTTTCCCACCGCATCGAGGGGGACTCGGCAAGCAGGGCGGGGGCCAAATCCTACTGGAAAAAAAAACTGCGGAAACTGAGCAGCCAACGGGGGAGGAGGGGGATAAAAAGAAAAGCAGAACACGGAAAGGCCGCGGCGGCCCCGCGCTGTTCCCGCCCCGCGGCGCGCAAAACCCCGCGGCCGCGCACGGCCCGGCCCCGCCGGCTCCCGCGTACCTGCACTTTGGAGAGTGTCGATGCTCTGCGGGCGGGCGGCGAGGTCGGCCACCGCCTGCGCGAACTGCGACCGGGCGCGCTGGTAC
>VZTD01005670.1:1494220-1509481 GCA_013397725.1 Rhagologus leucostigma | reverse complement strand
GGACGGGACGGGACGGGACGGGACGGGACGGGCTCAGCTGGGATGGGAGGAGATGGGATGGGATGAGCGGCAGCCCGGCGGGGGGTCGAACACGTGTGTCACATGTTCCCTGCCAGTACAGGTGTGGGTATCGGCACTACAGAGGTTCGCGGGGACGTGTGGACCGGCAGCTCCGCGGAGAGGGGATCGCCGCTGTGTCACGGCTGTAGCACACACACAGCACCTCTGGGGGTGTGTCAACACTACGTGACATGAAAACGCGTACAGCGGGTGTACGCACTCACCTCTCACCGGCAGGCAGCCGCTGCTCTTGGGAGCGCTGGGGAATGGATGGGGACGGGCAGGGAACGCGCAGCGCCCGCGGAACGGTGCCGGGCTCATCGCAGGGACGTGTCCGGGCCCCAGCCGCGGCGCGTCGCCGAGTCCCGCGCAGCGGAGGCCGGCAGGGGGTTGTCAGACGGCCGGGCCGGGGCCTGCCCGCCCCCGCTGACATTTGGGAGCGGCGCCGCGACCGCCCCGCCGGTGCGCATCGGTGGGACGCGCTGCTCCGCCGGGGGCGCGTCCCTTGTTCCGCTCCGCTGCTGCGCAACTTGCCAAGGGCCCAGCGGGCAGATAGAGAGAGCGTCGCCGTGCCGGTGAAATCCAACGCAACTCCCGGCCGGTCCACCTGCCTGGCTCCCACTTCCCTCCGCTCCCTGGGTGCGGAGGGAAAATAAAAATTAAAAAAAAGAAAAATAAGAGCAGCTCGGAGCTGCTGGCCTCCCGCCGCGCCTTTATTCTTCGGGAAGTGGGGTCCTTTGATTTTAGTTTTTTCATTCCTTTCTCACCACCGAAGCAATTCCTCCTTGGGGATCTCCGCTCTTGCCTTGCGCCGCCGCGACGACCCACGCAGGGGGTTTTTGCGCCCCACGGGAAATAAACTTGTCCCGCGCAGGGCCGCCGAGCCCCCCACCACCCACGGCCACGGAGCGCGGCGGCGCCGGGGCGGTGTGGGGAGAGGGGACGCGCAGGGGCGAGCCCGTGGGCTACAGCCACCGCCTCCGCCGGGAGCCACGGGGGAAGTGCGGCAGAAGAAGCGCCGTACCCCGCTGGAAGGGAAGGCTTTTCTCGGACGATACACAGCGCAGTTCACACTGTGATCTGCCCGAGCGCACCCATCCGCGCAGAAGACCCGGGCAGCGGCAGCTCCCCGCCCCGCTCGGCCGCAGGTGGCCGGGAGCAGCATCCGCTCTCTCTGTGCAGGGGGAGAGGCGCGGGAAGGGGCACGGCGGGGAAGGATGGTCCGGCAGCAGCCTTCTGGCTCTGCCTGGCACAGACACAAGTTATTCCTGTGCACTGTAGTGAGGGGGGGACGGGGGGGGGGAGTAATTTTTTATTTTTCCAGCAGCGTATCATTCTGGTAGATAAGATGCGCACTGCCTTCCACTTTTTCCCATCTTGGTGTCTGGCCATAAGGACTAATTATGAATAATTCTTTCCATAACTGGTCGGCAAAGACATGGTTGCATCTACGAGTAAACACAACCTTGGAGGTCTGTATAGCAACTAATGCAAACGGTGGGACTGGAAAATTACATCAGTGTTATCGAGGTTTGAAGATAAATAGACTCTACATCTCCTCCAGTATCTTTTGAGGGCGATTCCCAAGACGCGGAATACTTGAGAAAGAAGGTAATAGTTAGCTCTGCTATCGATCAGGCTGTTCCAAGTGAAATTGTGATCCACAACAGAAAATCAGAGTTAATACTCAATAAAGAATGTCTCTTTCTGTAGTCACACACTACTGCATAGTGGCTTCAGGCTTTCATAGGCTGGTAATTTGTCCTGCAAAGCTCTAAATGTACAAAATCAGACGACTGACACTATATAAACATATTATCTGATAGGTAGTATAAAGTTTTATCTCATACCTTAAAGTTGGAATGCTGAAGTTGCTTCAGCTGCGTTTTAAAAGTTTAGAAAAGTGTAAGAGAGACATCTAAATTTTTTAAAAATCGTGTCTGTGTTTGCTCGGCTGAAAAGATAGGGGCTAACATACACAATATCATGATTTAAAATGAGCTACATGTTTCCAGGAGTATTTAGTGTGGAAAAAAAAAATATCTCTTTAAGCAAACAAATTAAACAGGCGATGTGCTATTCTTTACAACTAAAGGAGACAAATAAAATCAGATTGGTGAGAAGGTCGTTTGCCACAGAAAATATTTTGGGAAATTATCACCATGTGTACTTGAGAAGGGAACAGCTGTTAAACACATTTCTTTATACTTATTTCTGTTCCTTAGTTAAATAAAAAATAAACAAATGGTGATTAATTACTTCCAGAGTTTTTTTTTTTTAAAAAAAAAAAAAAAAAAGCAGATGTGTCTATTACAGATAAATTGATTTATCTGTCTAATTAAGTCTAATGTTTGGATAAGGAACAACAAAACGCACCCCGAGTACCACCAAGACTTGCTGTTACACTTCGTTGCTTGATACTAAGTCTGTTCACATGGGTAATAATAACAAAGAGGAATAAACACCATGCAAATGCGGTCTACGGAAATGTCACCGGTTCTCGCAAAAGTACTGAAGACGGAAAATCATTTATGGAAATGACGTAGTTGTGAGATTTCATTGCCTGCTGCTGGGGTGCTCATTAGTAGGAAACCTGTATCCTTAAGCGGGTACTGTTAGTTATGACTGTGTTACCGCACACGTCATCTTAAAAAATAAACCGGAGACCAGGGGAACAGGCAACAGTCATCCAAATGAATAATGTACCTTCGCTTTCTGGTGGGTATTCTCTAATCTCAGACTTTGATTCACTCGGAAATACTCCCGTAAAGGGGCGGGGAAGCATCGTTTTCCCCAAGATGGGGAAGGGCGAAGTTGCTCCTGGAGTTTTTTGCGGGGTGAGGAGTGCCGAGGGTATGGGTTTTCCCGGCTCGGTCTCATCCCCGCGGGTGCGCGGCAACAGGTGACTCAGCTCCGGGAGCTGCCGGGTCCCTCCCGCAGGACCCCGTGGCTGGAAGGGCACTGGGTGCCACGTCCAGGGCCGGGCTCTCTGCCCCTCGACGGCTCATGACCCGCTGTGCCTCGGCTGCTCAAGCCGTGGATGTTCCACTGCGGCTTAAAACTGCACGACGCCCATTAAAAGGTGAGGTCTTCCCGTGCCTCGGTGCAGCAGCTTCCCCACCGGCTTCGGGAAGACCCCCCCGGGACAGCCCGCTGGGGCTGCGGGTCAGCCGGGCCGGAGCCGGACCGCCCCCGGCCGCCCCCCGCGCCCGTCGGCAGGGCGCTGGGTCGCCCCATCTGCCTCTGGAGGGTCTGCTCCTCCTGCCACACGCCTGGCAAATTGTTCAAGGCGTTGAGGAGATATTCACAGGGTTACTGAAATTAGGGCTTTTAATCTCGTATTTGCACGACTCAGCTCATTTGGTGGGAAGAGCAACGCGCAAACTCTCCCACGGATCGGAGTTGGAAGTGCTGGGTTTTTGAAAGCCAGGCGTTTGAACGTGGAAAGGTTAGTGGGAGTGAATGGGATGTAGGCAACTGAAGTGCTCTCTCGAAGAGTACACTGAGTGAAGAATCTCCAACTCCACGTATAGCCTCTACTAAAATTAATTCGAATCCTTGAATAGTTTATTTTTCAAATTTAAGTTGGGCTGTGCTATTACTTGATTTTAGCAAAAACTCTGTCAGAGAGACCGTAGGAATGGAGAGCTCTCTCTTCTTTCTCCCTGAGCTTTGGCTCAGGGCTGCAGGGACTCACGCCATTCTGGGGTCCCCTCTCCAGATTTTCGGTGGCGAGTTTAGTTTGTAAGACCTTCCTATGGAGTAAATTATTTCTGTGGGGCGCAGGCAGAAACGTCGAGGCGCTTCAGACGCACTAGAAAGAGGACTTCACCTTTTTCTTCACCCAAGAGGACGACGCTGGCATTTGAGCAGATATTTGTAACTGTAAACGTGCGAACGGTACAGATTTGGCTAGTGGAGATTGGTGCATCACCGTTACACTAGGAAAGGCTGAATAAAAATTTTAAGAGATAAATAAGCCGGAAAAGAGCAAAACATGTCAGGTTGACTTGCAGGATGGGACCAGGAAATATTAACTGGTAGGGCTGAGCCCTTTTTACCACGTGCATATGGTTACACCTCTGGTTTCCTGCGGAACCGTCAGCGCTTGTGCAGTATCATTAAAAAAAATATATTTTTGGGACGTTCCAAAACTGAAAGCCTGAGCTTAATTTATTCTGGGGACTTGAAAGGAACGAGGTCTTCCTTTGTGTCTGATGCTCCGGGGGAGGGTGTGTGTTGGCTTGGCGCTGAACACTGCCCGCATCTACATATGTAAACCTAGCAGCGCTTCTCCCCCCCAGCCCCCCGCGCCGGTCGGATTGCAGCTCTCAACAATGCTACCACACAATGCGAAATGCGCGGAGTCTGCGCGGCTGCGGCTGAAAGCCAGTATTTAGCTCTTGATGTGGAAGGACCAAATCTGCGCGGTGCCCAGCGGAGCCCGCAGCTCGCCCCGTGGCCGTCCCGTCCTCCGGCACCGTTATTGTCCCTGGCTGCTGCGGTTAGAGGGGTGGGGACAGGCAGCAGCCAGACGACCGTATCCCGGTTTGCAGAAGAAGGTGTAACGAGAGGCGCTGGCAGCAGCAAAGGCTGCAAATCGCTGTCGTGTGGTTGCTATTAGCAACAAATCAGCTGAACAGCCTGCAAACCCCGAGCACCTAGGGCGGAGGTGGCAGGGAGAGCGCTGGGGCTGGGAAGGCTGGGGTTGATGGGCGCTTTCCTGAGGGGACCTCCCGCGCCGCCCCGAGGTGCCTCCCCGCAGGACGGCCGAGGAGGGGCAGAGCAAGGGGAGATGCTGCCACCGCCGCGCACTGCGCTCCAGGAGAGGGGAAAGCCAACCCTCTTAAAAGAGACAAAATGGCAGCTCATAGCTTGTAGGCATCCTTCCCGGCGCTGAGCCCCTGTCTCGCCTCCGCCGGTCCCCCCTGCTGCCAGCTCCTCCGCGCCCGGGGGCTCTCCCCGCCTGCCCGGCAGCACAGCCCTAGCCCGGGGAGCGGCAGCGCGGTGTCCCCCGGGGCTCCAGCCGCAGCTCTTCGCCCTTCGCAGCCAGCCTACCCAACCTAGAAATCGAAGTGCCATCCCTTCGGATGGGACACGTCCTGACCGGCTGCATCGGAGCACCCGTTGGCCGGGCGGAGCTGCGGCTCTGCGCACCGCGCACCCCAGCTCGGCTCGCGTGCTGCCGGCGTCGGGAACCTACGGAGGGTGTGCGCAGGCTCCGCACCCCGCGCAGTGAAAGCTGCCTCGCAGGGGCATCGCTCACTCAGCATCCCTGCACCTTGGCCATGCCAGCACCTTCCTTTCAGCACCGTGTTAGCATAACTTTTTGGGTATCTTGCTTTTAGTTGTTTGGGCTTTCTTCTGGTTTTTATTTTGTTGTTTGTTTTGTTGGAGGGTTTTTTTCCTCATTTCCCCTTCAAAGTTTTGGAATTGTGTATGCGGAGTTTTTTTGGGGTTCTTTGGCAGAGTGTGGAGTTTTGTTATTCTTTTGTTGGGTTTTTTTCTGATTTTTTGTGTTTGAGTTTTGTGGGAATTTTTTTGTTTGGTTTGGTTGGTTTGTTTTGGTTTTGGGGTTTTTTTTGTAGACTCAGTCCACCTCGGAGGCCTCCATCAGCTGCGCGATGTTGTCTCGCAGATCAGAAAGTGCCTCGTTGAGAAGGCAGCTAGAGCATCCCCAGCACATGGAGAAGGAGGCGTAAGAAATGCCACCGCTGGCAGCAGTGCCTGGAAGCTCTGTGCTCAGCGGAGGCCCCAGGATGCGGGGCGGCTCCTCCCGGCCTCGGCCTCCTCCACCGGGGATGCGGCGGCCGAGAGACAGCGGGGGCGCAGAGCCCGGCGGCGGGCGCAGAGGGGGAAGGGTTGCTGGCTGCCTCTGCTATTGGAAAGTGCGTCCCTGCCACTGAGGAGCTCTCACCCGGCCGCTCCCCGGAAAATGTACCCCCTCCACACCGTTGAGAGCATCTGCGTGGGGAACGGGGAAGGCATCTGCCTGTCCCTGGCGATAGGAACATACAGCCCTTTGTCTCTCTACACGAGGTGCGATATTCAGCTGCGGGCCATGAAAATAGATACGCCAAATGGCTACCGCGACCCCCTCCTACCCCTCGGGGAGGTGGGCGAGCCCCGGGGCCCCACCGTGCCCCAGGAAGGGCTGGTGTCGGCCGGCCTCTGCGGAAGGCCGTGTGTCGGTGGAGGATACAGGACCGCGGCGCCCCGCAGCCGGAAAACCCGGAATGCTCCCGTCCCGGTGCGCACATCCCCAAATGTCCGGGCTGGCTGGAGCACCCTAAGGCCAGGAGGCGGGGAAAGGCAGACGGGACGCAGGACGGTGCGGAGCCTGCGGCGGCAACACCACACCTCGGCGGAGGGCGGCTGCGGCCGGGGGTGCTGCCTGCCAGGCATGCCCGCCGCCCCCCGGCCGGACCCGGCACGGCCCGAGAGGTGCCAAAGGCGCGACGGCGCACNCCGCGGAGGGGCAGCCGGCGGGGGCCCGGTCGCGCCCGCGGCGCCAGCGGCACCGAGCGCTGCGTTTCCACGCCGGCCCGAGAAGCCGCGTTCCCGGTGGCGGAGGCGACGCGGAGAGAAACGCGGTAGAACCGCAGCTCCCGGCTGGGCTCCCGAGGCGGGCAGCGGCCGCCCGTCCGGCGGCAGGGAGGCCCGCGGGCTCCTCGCATCAATGGGGCAGCGCCCGCCTCCGGCACTCCCGCTCGCGGCCTTTCCGTGACTGCCGCTGTCTTGCCCGTCGCGGCCGCGGCTTCGCGGCAGGGAGCGGGGATGGAAGACCCTCTCCCTGCCCAACCCCGGCAGGAAAACCTCCTTTGCCGTGGTGTTACATGTTCTTCGTGCTCTACCTGTTACTGACATTGATGATTTTTTTTTCTTTAACCCACATCATCACTGTTAAATAAATACAAATATCCCATCCCCAAAGACGGCGAGACCGAGAATTGCCTGGTCCACACCGGGCTTTACAAGTTTTTCTGTTGTCCTGGCGGGACTCCTCTGTTGGTCGCGGGGAAAGGGAGTGAGGGAGCCAGAGCTGGAAAAAATCCTCGTTGCCGGAATCCTTGCCATCCTTGAGTTAATGAAACGTAAATCAGCGGTGGGTCGGAGTACCCGGAACGGGGCAACGACATTGAGCTGCGGAACGCGGAGATCCGCAGCCCTTGGACGTGAGGGCAGGTTCTTCTCCAGGCGTCCTCCGGGTAGGAGACGGGCAGAAAAGATGAAAAAGAAACTGTTTATAGTAAAATAGAGGAAATCCGTTTCAAGTACCCAGAGTAGGAGCAAGAACGTTAAAAATTAACAACGGAAACAGGAAACACTTATCTGAGTAAACATTGTCTCAGAATTTCACCGTTTTAAAATTGGGAGGGCGCGAGGTACTCGGCGGGGCCGCCGTAACCCTTCTCCTGCAGCGGTACCTGCGGCAGAGGCCGCCGCCGACCGCCCCGCGCCGGGACCAGAAATCGGAGCCCGGCACGCCGAGACAACCCGATCTTCGTCAGCCGGTTTGGTGGCAAAGATCGGAACTGCAGGAGTTCCTGCGTGGTGAGAGATGAACAGTCCAGAAGTGATGTTTGGAAGGCAGGAGGACTCTGCCGCCGGGGCAAAGGAACCGGCGGTTCGGGGCCGCGGCGAAGAAGAAAAGACGCGCAGGGTTGGCGGAGGCGGAGGGAGAGTTCTCCCCGGTACCGGCCATGGGAAGACTTGCTTCGGCCGCGCTTTGAAAATCCCCAGCGAAACGAGCGACTCCTGGGGCAGCGGTGCGGCGGCGGAGGTGGCGGCGGTGGCCCGACGGCCGTGACCAGAGGACCAAAGGCACCGCCTCCTCGGGCAGGGCGCCCGCCGCTGCCGCTGCCTCCGTCGTCGGGTTTCTGTGCCCCCCAGCATTCAAAAATCGGGGAGCGTCGTCTTCGCGCGACGTTTCCTGTAGCTCCCCCGGTGCTGCCCGAGTCCCCGGCACCGCGGCGGTGCCGCCCGCCGCTCCCCTCTCCTGCTCACGGGACGCTGCCGGTGTCGGAAATTTGCCGGCGGTACGCGTCCGCCAGCATCGGTTTTCTGGAAGTCAAGCGCGCAGATTGTTGAGAGAAATGGTCAGTGCTGGGGGACAACTATCTCGGCTCACCAAGCTCGTCGTGCTCCTGTTTCTCTCCCAGCATATTTCTGCATTTCTTCTCCCTATTTCTGCCCGTCTTCTCCAGACGCGTATGGAGCTTTTCAGGCTCCCTCTCTGTTGCTTTCCTCGGGGCTGGATCCCCATTCGCGCCGGACACAAAAGCGCTGCTTGGAGCTGCAGGCAGCTGACCAGGGCGGAAAATTCGGTCGGACGAAGGCAGAAAAACATCCTTTTCCAGAGGGAACAGACTACCCCTGCCTCTACCCTTGACCAGATTGCTTGTTGAACAAGTTCAGGAAAACGCAGCAGACTTCGCCTTTATCCCTCCATCTATATAAACGCAACGACGGATAATGAAAAGATTCCCCTTACATGTACCGAGCAGAGATTCTTTCCTATCAGAGAGAATTTAGGTACTTGTGAAAAGAAAACCTGTCACTATGTATATGCAAAGGAAAATATTGTGAAACCGGGAAGGCTGACATAGCAGCTTCACAAGTAGAACACCAAGATGCTATCTTTGATCGTCCTCCCAGTTGTGCTTAGCAGTATACACGCATCGCAGTGCCATCTGCGCAGGGCCAGCAGCAAAACAAAAGTTTCACATGGCAGCACAAACATCCTCGGCGGCTTCTGCAGCTCGGCAACAGAGCTGCGAGAGCGTTTGTTCTTGTTCAGACAGGAGATATCAAATTGGGAGATGTCGAAAATACTGTAAGAGCTTAGTAAATCTCGAAGGGAAATATCCAACTCCTGTTTCACTGCCGAGTGCTTCACAGGCACTCCACAAAGACCGACAATAGTTCCGTATTGATGCTAGAAGTCGTGATTAACTGCTACTTCCAGTAAAATTAAGCACATTTTGATCAGTGTGCTAACGTACAAGCCTCTGCTGCAGGTTCAGGGCTATTTTTTGGGCGAAATAATTCAACCAGTAGAGTGTGATTCACTCATGTAGCTGAGGGAATCGCGCCAAGATAGACATTCGGTCTCATTGAGAGATATCTTTATATTAAAACGTATTTAGTTCCACTGAGGCTTTAAAAAGTAATCCGGGGCAGCACAGGCAGAACATGGCACTTGCCATCATAAAAATCAAGTTCTCCCCTTCCCAGGCAGTGCAGTTTAACAGGGGCTAAGTTTGAACAGACAGGAGGTAAAACCTGTGGCTGACTGGGATCTGAGGATGCACCACTTGCTTATTTTCAAGAATAAGCAAAAATCGGGATCAAATAAAGAACAGCAAATATTTTCGAGACAGGCAACCAAGACAAATCACTACAATTTCTAGGGGTTTTTTTTCTGTGTTATTTTAGTATGCTATACTGTTCTGTTCACTAAAATCTTTGGTACACCCAGAAATACTTCCCATGAGAACAAGATGTTTGTCCTTTAACACCACATTATCAACAGAAGTAATTTGCTACTTTTCAATGAATTATCCCTTTTATTTGTTTATTTCTTTGATCAGCTATAAATGAGAGTTATTCGTGTATATAAAACTGAAGTTTTTACTGTTGAAATTGAACTGTACATGTTAACTACAGGAAAAAATATCAACTCTTGTTTAACAAGACATATACATCAATAAGCAATAATCTTGTGGAGGATTTGCAATCACCTGGTCTATAAAAACAAGCAGGACAAGTAACAGCAATTTATATGCAAAAGTAATGATTTAATGACTATAAGCAAGACAAAGCAATAAGAATTGTGCTTCTTTTGCAGACTGGAGACAATGAAATGTTTAACTACAATTTTTCCGTACAAACATGAAACAATATCCATATAGAATAAACACCCTCACAAATGTATAACTGATGGGTGATGAACACACACAAAGTTCGACCAAAGCAAAGCACGAACTGAAAAGTGTTCTGGGCTGTTCATACTTTATGGTGGAAAAGTTCCTCCTATTGAAAAAAACCCATCCTTAGAAGCCTCTAATAAAATGCACCTACTTGCAGTCCATTAAAGAGAAGGCATTCTCCACAATTTATTGGAAATATTAAAGTACCAGTTAAATTTTAATGAAGTTAGTACTGTACCATATACATATATATTAAAACAAATTTAGATGAAATGCCTTCATCCAGCCACTTGCTGGTTCCTTAAAATTTATATCAAATAGTTTATGGCTTCTATAATGATTCCATGTGCTTTTAAAAACACAGTTCCACCACACCAAATAATAAAAAGGTAATCAAACAGGTCTAAAACTTCCACGTCCCTTGATTTTTTTTTTTTTCACTGTATCGCTTCAACATTTGGTAAAGTAAAAATATTCCACTTGGAAAAAAAAAAAGACAAAGTGAGTAAAATCCTTTTAAGATTGCCAATTGCCTCCAGGTTATCAGAGACTTGACTGTGCTTTCCCAATACTGTAGCTCTCACACACAGCGTGTTTCTTGCAGTATGAGCAAAGCTCAAACAGGCGGCATCTGCAAGGGTCGAACCAGCTTAGAAGTTTAACAACCATATCATGAGTGCATGAAACACAATATTTTCTTTATAGTATTTATAAATATATCATACAATACTGTTTCCTGTTATGTCATATACCAATATGGCATTGTACAATAAGCATAATGCCATCTGATTCTTACAAAAGCGAATCATTTAAACAAGTCAGTAAATAAAACGGTAATACCCGCTTTTAGGCATACAGATTGTAAAACTGAAGTTTACTTTTCTTTTGATCGGTTCTGCGCAGCAACAGAGAAGTAAAAGATGCAACATAAGAATCAAAATGGCTAATACGCAAAAATTGTTATTCACAGTGACATGGCTACATATATGCATTTTTCTATGCATATTCTTTCAATTTTGTTGGATTTCAAGATGAAAAAGCACTTGCTTTCTACAGGTTCACAAAACAGTATAAGAACAATAACAATCGAAGAGAACGCAATGGAGGAGTTAGTCTCGATTAACAAACTACTTCCCAGGATTTGTTTTGACTTCTGGAGACTCCTGGCTCCAAATGATGGGGGCAGAAACAACTCCACATCATTCAGAACAGGTGAAGGTGTTAACTTTTGTTTGCTTCCCAATCCTCTGAAAACAATTTACATTTCAATCTTGCGTTTCCATTAACGTCCATCCTGAATGTCACCTAGTCCGCCTTTTATAGCCAAGTTCAGTGTTACTACAAAAGAAAGCAATTTGGATGATAGTCACATGGATTAGCATCTATAAAGCTGTAATGGCATGGAGAGATCTATATAAAGGAGGGGCGAGGGTGGTAGCCTGGTTGGCACATCAACCAGATGAAGTGGCTGAGGAGCCATTTATTGATGTTTTCCGAGCTCTGTTGGTAAAGGAGGACTGGTGGTTACTGCTGGGGCTGCTGCTGGTGCCATTCATGGTGCTGGAGATGTGGGGGAACTGGGGGTGAGGAGACTGGACTGGCGTGCTGGGGCTGGGCAAACAGGAGGAGGTGGAGGGGATGCCTCCTGCTGGGCTGCTCGCCTTGTCGCTCCCAGAGTCACTTTCCAGCTCCCCACTATTATTCAAGCCTTCCCTCTGGTGACTGATCTTCATCCTCTTGCAAGTAGGTCGGACTCGGTATTTCAAGGGCAGAGGCCCATTCTGCAAAGCAAAAGGGAGACCCTGGTAAGTGCCCTGCCCAGGCCATGACCTGCGCCCTCCCGGGAGGCACACTGGAAATACTCACCCGCCTCCAGGTATAGATGTAGGCAATATCCATTAGGGTGTAGTAGTCCTTCAGAGGCTCCTCTTCATACATCACATCGATCTGTTCAAGATATGAACCCTTGCATTAAAGAGCATCCAGGCATTTACCCCTAGCACACGATTGCTGTGAGGTAAAAGTAGCCCCACTGTCACAGATACCACAAATACATCAAGGAGCAATTTCTTAATACTTTGGTATTTACAGCACTAAAAAAATTACAATGTCACCAAACTCTACAGACAGATATTTTAAAAATAAACCAAATAACGTATGGCACACACCAGAAATACTTGGCTGTTACCACTTGCTGAGATAGGACTCATTTTCTCATTACAGCCAATCAAAAAAACCCACAACCCACCAACAAAACAAAATCAAAAACATTCTTTCCCCATGGGTACCTGGAAAGTGTTAGGTATATCCATCTTACTCCGCAGGAACTTTCTTAGATGCATCACTGTCATTGCTGCTGGGCAGCGCAAGTATCTTTTGTCATTCACCTAATGGCATAGTAAAGAAAATCAGTCTACTGAGAACGAGCAATTACTCCCACCAATGTTGTATTCTAACGTTTCATGTTGAAAAAAGTGCACCTTACTAAATTATGAACTATATTACAACAATGCCTGCTGTCTTAGACGGCACATCAGAAATAAGCAGCAAATTACAATTCTAGAGAAAGTAATTTAAAATTGTAACTAAATTTATATGTAAATATTTGTATTATATTTAATATCTTTTTAGGTTACATATGCAATACATATTATTTTCTAATAAATTATTAAATATTTTTCCCGAACTTTGACAAAAAAATCAGATTCTGCTTTAAAAATAATACTGTGGGTATTTTTAATTTTAAAAAGCTGCCTGCATATACAGCTGTATGAAAATGTTTTATGTCTTCTGTACCTAGTGCCATAATAGGAGGTGTGCTTCCTTTGTTCTAGATACACATACCTACATATTTTTCTCAGCTACAGACCTGCCCCAAAGTTGTGTGTGTGTGTGTGTGATATGTTTCCTTTGGAGTAAAGGAAAGTTATTTACCTCTTCCTTTGATTTTTCTTTCTCCTTATTTCCTTTTCGCTCCAGTCTGTGAGAAGAAATTACACAATTACAACAAAAAATAAATACAGGTGCTGCCAAACAGGTAAATACAAAATTTTGCCATTCTGGAACTTGCCTATTCTGGTCAAAGAATTCAATGGATAAGCTTATTATCTCGTCGTCTGTTATAATTCTTTTGTCTTCATCAGCCACTTCTCCCCTGTCTTCATTAGAGCCATTGGCAGCTGCACAGAAATTTCCACAATAATTTACATTTTGAAATTCAAATCAGGAAGAATGGCAATTCTCAGTAACAAGAAAAAAAAAATCTTCACAGTAAGATAATGAATGAAAGCTACCTGACTGTTAAAACAATAAACTTTTATTATGCTGACTTAACTTCTTAAAATTCTGTGACAGTAATACATCACTCGTAAGTTAAAAAGGAAACAGTAAAACATCTAGATCAATGCTACATATATTAAAGTTGCGAACGAGAAGCTTTTACCATCAGCCGACGGATGAGCAGCATAAAAATCCCTTCTTCTTTTCATTTCATCTAAATGGAAAAGCATATATTTTTCTTTTAGTAGTTACTCTGTAACTCACGGTATTGATATAGGATAGCAGCTCTGGTTTTGTTTTTCTGCTCTTAAGAAAATACCTGATTTAACTACTTTAACTACTTACTTTTGAAAAGGCCTGGTACTAGCTTGTATACAATATCTTGGAGAGTTTTATCTGACCTGAAAAAAGAACAACCCCAAAACATAAAATTAGGCAGATGAATCAATATTTTAATCCAAACGGCAGCTCCTCACTTATGAACTTCCACAACAACGAGGCATCTTCTACAAAGTGGGAGGCCAGTCATAAAAAGTTAACTTACAGGACCTTGTAATCAAACTAACCCTCCTCTAAATACCAGTCTGAACCAAAACTCATCCATGTTACCACAACTGAAAAAGAACTCCCTCAGACTGAGGGCAGGCCTTAAAAACTACATGTCCTCCCTAGAAAGTACAGAGAGCAAAATGCAGTGCTTACAACAAAAATGTTTCTGAAAGGCAAGTGATACTTTGAAGACTTTTGCCTCTTAGTTTGGAAAGTTGCAGCAGGAGTTTTCATGACTAGGAGCTATGGTTGGAGTGATGCATGTCTTGGAGATACAGAAAGCAGAGGCAAGAACTGTCGGGGTGGTACACGTGAGAATGGGGAGAGGGAAGAGACATCAGTGACTGGTGTATGCTAAAAAAGACCAACAAAAACTTTCTGTCTCACATCTAGAGGCATCTTCAGTTTCAGTCAGTGAAGAAACTCCAAAGAGAGCACATACACACGAGTGAGCTTGTAAATTGACAAGCCCTTTCAGATTTAAATTGCAGACAAGAGATAACATTGACACCGACTACTGCTGGTATCCCCATATAAAGCAAAACGAGAGATGCAGCGTGCACTTCGCAACTTTCTCCTACCTTATATTCAAAAGCGGTCGAGTTTTGTGAACTTGGACATCACAGATAGGACAATACTTGCTGGTCTCCAAGTAACGCACGATACAGGTCTTACAGACTGTAAGTAAAACACCACAGGCTTTTAGTGATGCTCCTAGGTGCCGCTCAGATATGCATAGATAAAGGTGCGATTTTCTAAACTATGCAAGCTAGAGCAAATCGTCCATTGTCAGCAACATGCTGCTTAAGCTAAACAACTACCCAAATAAGCTGCAATTACCATGAAAAGGAGACGCTTATAGTACATATATTATTACTTTAACAAAGACCGTAGGGCCGTCCTCAGAAAATCTGCACCGCGGCTGGAACACCTACTTCCCCTCCCGTCTGGGAGGAGGGCAGCGGTCCCGAGCCCCTAGGGGGGTTCGGGCTTGGGAGGATTTTTTCTTTCGTGTGTGTTCCCGGGATGCCGGGAAAGCAGGGAAGCGGCGGGGGAAAAACGCGGAGCGCTCGGTCGTACTTACAGGAGTGGAGGCACTCTATGATGGTTGTTGCATCAATGAAGTCCCCGCCGCAGAGCACGCACATGAGATGGGGGTTTAGCTCGGTTATTTTGATTCTGGTTGTTCGGTGCATTTTGGCGTGGCGAGGAGCGGCTCTGAAAGACACACACACACAGAGGACCGGTCAGCGGCGACGAGCGTGGCGGCGTCCCAGGTGCCGCGGTCCGGCGCGTCCCCTTCCCCCGTGCATCGCATCGCATCCCCCGGCGCAGGGGAAGACCAAGCGCGGAAGACGAAGGCGGCGGCGGCGCGGGGCCGGGCGGCGGGCGAGGGCCGGTCCCGAGGCCGGCGGGGAGTCCCCGTACCGCACCGCCCCGG
>VZTD01005670.1:1454632-1484357 GCA_013397725.1 Rhagologus leucostigma | reverse complement strand
GTCCGCGCCTCCTCCCGCTCCCCCTGCCCTACCCACCCCCGCCGCTGTCCTCTCCACGCGTGTCCAGTGTGTCCCTCCTCGCTCCTTGGGGTTTGAAGTGGGAGGTGATGCTGTTTTCGTGGGAGATGCGCCGCAAGGGAGTGTTTTGGGGTGTAATTAGCTCTTAATGAATCTTAAAATGCTCGTATCCCATTAAATCCCTAAAGCGCTTGTATCTCAATAGATGTCTGAAGTGCGTGTGTCGGTGTGAAGTTTTACAGCCCACGGATGTGCTGCCAGCTATCTCAAATCCTCAGGAACAGAGCCTTATCCCTTCGTTACTTGGAGTCATAGAACCATCGAGGTTGGAAAAGACCAAGATCATCAAGTCCAACCCTCGACTGGATACCGCCATGCCCACTCAACCATACCACAAAGTGCCACAATCCACTGGGGTTTTTGACATTTCCAGGAATGGTGACTCCATCACCTCCCTGGGGAGCCTGTTCCAGTGCTTAACCACTCTTTCAGTAAAGAATGTTATTTTGCTTCTGAAATGTCTATGTGTATGACCAGATATTCCGTCTCCCCATGGTTATTTACATATCAAACCACGTTTTTTACCTGTGGTTATGGCCAGCTGAAATGTGAACTTACTACTAAACTAATTTCTTCTTTCCTAAACTAATTTTCTAACCAGGATTGCTGTTGTATTTTGGCAAAAGGCTTTGCACATTTTGACGTACAACTAATAGTTACAGATGGACAAAACAGCCTTTTGTGGTGATTTAGGAAAGGCGTACAACTGCTATCTGAAAATATCTCCATGAAAATCTGATAAATTCTTCACGAGGTATTAACCTCTTATGGTACCATTTTATTCTTTAAGTATTGAAACATTGTCATAGTCCTCAAAAATACTAAAGTTAATAACTTAAAAGTAAACAATGAAATAGTGTGTGGTTATATCTCAGCTAAGCACCAAATTAGGACTGATGTAATAAAAAAAGGTAAAGGCCTTAGTGTGTTGCATGAATCATGATGAATGCAACCTTTGGAGTTCATGTACAGAAAATATTTTAGATTTAATTTTTTTCTTTGTGTGTGTCTATTCTGAATGGTCAAGAATGTTACTGTGTTACTTGGCATCCTTTATTGAGCAAATATTTCTGCTGAACATTTCTTAAAGGGAAATCCAATCTTGAAAGCTGCTCAGCCTAAAAAAAGATATGAATAAAAGCTAAAGGCCTTTACCAGATTAATTATTTTAAAATAATGTCTATATAATGTCAAAAAGAAAAAAAATTTAATTTCATCTAAACTATTAATGGTAATTGACTGGTGGCTGATTTAATCAAAAAGCCGTTTGGAATTTTGTATCCATCACTCTCACGAATTACAATCCACCATCTAAAAGCTTGGTCCAGCTTTGGAAGCCAGTTCCAGCTTTGTCCCAGTACAGATGGTAAGATTAGACTTGATCACATCTCACCACAACACCTTTTATGTTTATTTGAATCATGCTGCATTTGAAATCATCCCTCAACTTCTTTTATTTTTCATTTTTTGTGATTTTAATATTTTTGTGATATTAATTAATTAATTTTTTCCACAAACCCGGCCAGCGCATGCATCTCCTTCAGCATGGATGCAGAGCATGGGCTATCAAAAGATTCTGCCTCCAGTTTCCTGCCTCCTGTGGGTTGTCTGGCCACTGGGTTATAAAAACTTGTGCCTAAATTAAGGTAAGGAGGAAAATCGTACTGGCTACAGGATCAGGCTCTCAATTCTAACTCTCGTGTACAATATTAGGCCTCATGATACTGTGAAGAATGAACACGGAATGTTTTGCAAAATATCTTACATACTACCTCTGGCCTGATACATAAAAATTAATACCACTGAATTGACGAACTCCAAGCTTCAGAGTCTGGCAGACAGAAGTCCCAGTCGTGGGGCTTTTTTTGCCAGAAACAAGAAAGGGGTGGTGACAGGCAGGTGGGCTGACAAAGTAAGACTTTCTAACTCTTTTTCGGTATGGTTGTCAGATATAGATATGGTACCTAAGAAAAGGCAGCATAAAATGGAGGAGAAGAAAAGCCATAACATGGAGGAGAGGACAGAGTTCTGAGCTGCAGAATTACAAAGGTAAAGAGAACAGGGCTATAAAAAAGGGTTGTCACCTAAAATATGTTTAAAATGTACACATAGGGTATGATTGCACATTACAGAAATTTCTTCTTCAACATCCTCTTATCATTTATAGCATATTGAAATCTATAAATTATCATCTAGCTTTAAAAGCAAGACAACTGCTAAAGATTCATTGCAAGATTATGTAGTATGTGTAAGTCTCATCACAATTTCATCACAAAATTTATATTATCAAGTCCTCTACCCAGTCTCTCAGCTTGTCTTTTTTTTCTTTCTTTTTCCCTCCAAGAAGGACATGAGAGAGAAAGATCGCTATGAGATTTTACTGCTTGTTTAAAGCATATACACATTTTAAAGACCTGTTCATTAAAATTTCCAAGAGAAATCTAACCTGTATTTGAATATAGAAATTATGAAGTAAATGGATAAATACTTGAATAATAAGTAATCAGGGAAACAAACTACCTCAGCCCGTGCTGGATAGTAATTTTTAAAGCTTGAGCTTTGTTAGTCAAAACAAAATAATGCAACTGTTCAAAATGAAGGGAAATCATTAGCATCTCCAGAGGACTAATTCGTAAAATTTAAGCATTGGCATAAGTATTTCTGAAAAGTCTCAGATTAGCATTTTTTCGTCTATGTACTGCTCTTCACAGTTAAGAGACCATAATATAAGATGATATTCTCATATCAGTTTTCTGCTGAATTATTGCTGAATTCCAAGAGTTTCTTCCACACATTAATGGAATGCCCCTAGAACTTTTCCTTTAAGTCAGTATCAGGTCTTCTTTGTTATAAAATATATTTTTTTCTGAATAAAATATTTTAACCAGATCAAAACAGTAAAAATAAGTCAGTATTTTCTACAAAATGTATTTCTCACTGGATTAATAAGAGAAAACATGATATTCATATCCAGTCACTGACATGATCACAGAAATAAGGAAAAGGAGTCTGCATACCCCAGAAAGTCCAGGAAAATTTCTCTCATAATCACAGGCACAAAAGTGCAATATAATAAATAAAATACTGCCTTGAACCAGGCAATTATGTGGATTATTTAATTGGTATGATTATTGTAGGCAGTCCTCATATCTGCTGAAAGTGCAGTGCTTGTCACATATTAAAAAGAAAATATTTGCTTTCAGAATTTGTTTGGTATGTATTCATTTCAGTAAATGCATTGTTTGTCTAGAGACAAAGACTATTCAATAAAACATGCTTTGTTTGCTTACAAATAGTTCTGATTAACAGTTAAGGAACTTAGGTTTTTATTTAAATATGTGATTTATTTCAGTAAGGTAAAACCTATAGTAGCTGAATATATTTTTTACCCGGTATTTAATATTTTTTGTTCTATTTAACCTGAAAACCATTTTTTCTACTAGGTAGTATTTTTGGAGTTAAGTGAGATTAATTTATTAAAAAAGAAATAGGTCTTATCTATTTACCTTTTGATTAGTTTTATTCGACTTGCTTTTATCTTCTCTTTGTCAAAACTTTTAAGTCTTCTGATTTTCCCTTCATACATTAAAAAAGCGATATATTCCTACGCTGTAAAAGAAAAGGAAAAAAAATCTAGAGCTTTCACATTTTAATTATACGCTTTTAAGCTATGAATATTTCAGTCCTTATTTAAATACTCAGGAATAGAGGCAACTGGAGAAGTACCACTGCTTAAAACATTACAGTTCCTCTGATTTCTAACAATTCAGGAAAATCTTACATATTATAAAAGTTCCATTACCCCCTTATTTTATGAAAACATAGATCAAAATGCTCAAAATTTATTTGAATTGGTATTTTATAATTTCTTTCCAAATAAAAAAAATCACAGGGATAATTTGCATACTTTATGCCTAAGACCATGCAAAAAACTGAGTAATAAAAGAATGTAAAGATGTGTGGATGTGAGCCGGAATCTCTGTGATGTACTAGATAGTACATCCTCCAGGATAGCAACTTTGTCACTTTATGTGTTTTGACTAATTTCGAAGTCCTTCTAATTCAATAGAAGTCCTGTATTTACTGATTTTTCAGTCGTTCTCTTTCCTTATTTCCCTTTCACAGAGAAATAAACCTATTTAGTTCATAATGTGTTTGCTCTTTCTTAGGATAAAACTCTCATGTCTTTGATTAAATTCGTGGAGGTTTACAAACGAGGCCTACATAAAGCATGCCACTTTTAATTTCAGATGGAGAAATACAAACATTGCTGCTGCTTTACTGGAATTACTGTTGTAATTCCATGCTAGTCCTGTGCCACAGATGAACAGTTTGTCATAGTCACAAAAATACGAGGTACTGCTTTTTAGTTATTATTATATTGGTATTCTGTCTTTGTAAGCAACACTTATTGGAAGCAGGTCTTAAATGGAAATTTTTGCCGCTTTTCAAATGACATCATTTACAGATGCTTCAAAGTTGAGGCAGCTCTCAGATACGGATGCCACACATTGTACCCAAAGTTCTTTACATCTACCTTTATTTTTTAGATTTATTGAGAAAAGTCTAATCTGTATGTGATTTTTAGCAGTAAGCCAAATACATTTGAAATTTGTTAATGTTTTAAGTAAGGCTTTTTACATGTTTATACACGTGATGGTAAGACTGCAGCCTTGCTGGTGGAAACCTGTAAGGAGGATATTATCTTCTATTGTCAAGAAGCATTCACAGTCTGTCACATTAGTGCTAGAGATGTGTGTAGAAGAGTAATTATTATAAACTGACATCCAGGAAATGTAAGTAAAAATAGATAAACCTCAAAGGAAAATTAAGCTGTGTGGCTTAGGTACTATTTGTCTCCAGATGTTTAATGTCACGACACTAAAATGTTATTTAGCACAGCACCTCATTTTGCTATGTAAAATCATTTTGTATTTATATAACAAACAGAAATGTGATTTTCTTAACTCTGCACTTAGTTTCCTACCAAATGAGATAAAAGCAGAAATACAGAAAGTGAGTTATCAGTAATCCAGTATTTAGAGGTATGTGACATAACATTTTTAATTCTCTTTACACAATTCCACAGTACCAAGTGGCAAAAATATCTAATTCTGCTAATGTAATCAACAGTTTTTATAAAAAAACTTGTTGAAACAGATGTTTTAATGTTGCAGCAAGAACAAGCACTACGTGGCATTTTTTCCCAGAATTAGACCTGCTGTTTCATGAAAATGTTTGATTCTGGTCATAGAGCAAGGCTTGCATGCCAAAATGATAGATGCCTTAAAAGAAGCTTTGATAAATAAAGTCCTGCAGACCTTGGCATTCACAATTCCCTTTTGGCAACAGTGAGGAATGGATGAGTAATAGTTAGGAAACAGACTTACTTAAGATGGTTTATTGCATCTAAAGATATTAGGGCTAGATCTGCAACTAGTGTGAATCAGCATATCTGCCTTCAAATTACTTACATTGCATTGTGTCAGCAGAGAATCTGGCCCATATCCATTATCTAGAGGGAATATCAACTACTACAAAGCATACTTATCTAACCAAAAGCAAACGTAGTGTACGTAGCTCATTGATGTTTCTTGTAACACTTATGTTAACCTTTATAGTGTGATAAAAATCTGGCACAGTTATGTATGGTTGCAAAGGATCTTCCTTTGATAATATCAACAATTATAAATTAGCACTTATTGCTTTTAATGCTGCTTCAAATTACATTGATAAAAGCTTAACTTGATATTGATGAGAGGACTAGTAATTTAGGATCTTGCTGTTGCTCTAATTAACTTTACTGTGAGCAGAATTAGGCCTCTCCTCTGAAACAGATCTTCCTATCAAAGTAGTATGAAGTGGTTTCATTTTTTTTCCTTTTTAAATTTTTTTTTATATCTATAGTGTATTTTTGCGTTCTCCTGCTGCACGTAATTCATATCTTGTGACAACCACATTTTACAGAACCACTAAGTTTAGAGTCCTGGCTTTTACATATAAACAAATGCGTTATTCAACTCAGTAAAATCACCAAGAGTGAATTCAGATGCAGAGGCATTTGCAGAGTTCCAAGTTAAAAGTTTTAGTTGAAATGACTACCCTGCAATACCCAGAGTAACATAATAAACCCTGATTCATTCTTTGTTTGGCTTAATTAATGAAAGAGGACATTTACTAGTTTTCAGAATTTTGAGCGGTAAACACTGGGACTAAGTAGTATCTCAGTTAGTGGAAATAATGCTGCAAGCATTAAACCTGTTCAGCAGCTGCTCCAGCAATAACTTGTAGGCAAATCGAAGCGTTGAAGCACATGGAATTTTGCACGTGCTGAATGGTCTGCATCATTTATATTACATCAAGTTTACTTTAGGCTGTAGAAATAGTTTTGCTATTAAAAATACAGTTGTGGATTCTGCTCATTTTAAATAGCAAATGACATTATGATCACTCAGAGAAAACAAAGAGGAGTGCTTTGGTGACCCTAAATTTATTATACTGGCAACACCACTGAAAACTACGAGTGTCCATGTACTCTCTGTTTCATGCAAGATTTATTTGTTGTGAGAGAAAACCCTGATGGTTGGTTAGTGAATTAGGTCAATAAGCAGTAGGATAGTGATAGGGGAGATTCTATTGCTCTTGGGGATTTAGGCTTCCTAGCACGACATTTAAATCAATAGGAATCATCAGCTACCCTAATCTGCCCGTACCAAATAGAACTGGGCCTAAGGTGGTGGAGAAAAATTGGAAGAGACCCTGGGAAATTGCTTTCTCTTCCTTGAAAAAATTAATGAAATTTGTTGTGTAGGTGCTTATAAAGATTTTTATAATCTTTTCTGTATCTGCAATTTTATTAAAAATAGAATGTAACTTCTAAAGATAACACTAATTATAATCATAATCACTTCTTATTTATGCAGTCATAGAATTCAACTATTTCTGCAAATGCATCAGTAACCTGTCAAAATGTAGAGAAGAAAGCGGCACAAGGTGAGAAATTCCAATTACAGTATAAACAAAATGTTAAGATCCTGTCTTGCAGATGCTGGTATTAGTTAATACAATGCTGATACAGTTAAAATGGCAACAGAAAGACAGAGTTAAAATTACAGAGCTATGTACAGCCAATACGAAGAAATTTAAGAAGTCTCTATTTCACAGGTAAAGTGAACACTTAATCAGTAATAATTCAAATTGCTGATGATAGAAACCAGAACTATATAAGTCCATCAATGAGATTAATGATAAATCTATGTTGTTTTCACATCCTATGAGTACAAAGGAATTCAAGGCGAATGTATACTACCATAGCAGCTCTTAGAAATCTGGGAAACAATGTTTTTCTAAAGGCAAATTTATTTTCTTCATTTCTTAGTACCAGTCAAATGTAATTTAATTTTGGTAAATTTTCTATGTAAATTCCTGAATTACATTTGTTATACAGGTGATAACAATTTTTGATAACGTATTATAAACAGTGCATCACTGAAAAAACCTCTTCCGTCCTCTAGCCTTATGCTTATTATAAAGCATAAGTAAACCCTTTCTTTGTTTATATGGTTATACTTATTAAAAGGATCTTTGCAGACAAAAGACTGTATCTCAGACCACCTTTCAAAATAAGCATTAGAAGCTCCCTTCGACTCCACAGTATGCTCACCCGGGAACACGTTAGCCTTAGAGAGCTACGTCAGCTTGTAGCAGATATTCGCTGACAGCGTCATTCTGATTCTGTGAGCCAGGAAGTCTGCTTGCAGCACCTACATCGGATGTGTGTTCGTTCAGTCAAATGTTGTTGCCATTATACCGTTTTACAGCAGTAAAGTTCCATTGAGGCCAATTAGGAACTACTAGAGTGGAGACTGAGCAACAAATTTCAAAATTTGATCCATCATTTCTTGGCTGTCAAGCCCCGTGCCCATCTGCTCACATGGCAAGCAGCCCACTTGCAAGTGAGCTGGACCTTTCCCCTAAGAAATGAGTGACAGGGAAGAACAGATTAGTTGGTCTGCGTAACAATGCGAACAATTTTTTTCTACAGGAAGTGTGGTCTGGTATCTAGGAGAGCTGGATAGCATTTGCCTTCTTTCACTTAGTTATGTTTTTTGGTGTGTACATTGTTAGAAATGGTTAAGCAAGAGAGGAAAGAAAATCAGGGGTTTACTGGTTCTGGTTGCTGCCAAAAAGACAGGTTGTATTGGAACAGGTGCTTTGAAAATCTGTGAAAGCCAGCTGAAAGGCGTCAAAATGTGCATAACATGAACCAACAGTTCACAGACATTTTGTGTGAATTTGGTGTTGTATCAGGAAAGTTTAGAAGGAACCCTCAGCAGAGATTATCTGCCTTAGGAACAGCCAGCCAGCTTAACAGGCAGACCCTTGTCTGCTCGATCACAGCGCGCATGATGCTCTCATGCAGGAGGGAAGACAAAGGAAAGAAAAAAGATTTCCTTCTATTACATTTATCTCCTTCATTATCTTGGAATCATCAAATCAGGAAAAAAGATAGAATAATCTCTTCCTAAAATGTGTCAAGCTGATCATCTAGCCAAAAATAAAAGTAGATCAGTTGAGACTCCATAAGCTGTATTTGGGTGAGTGATTAACTGCAGAGTGTGTGCAGGTAAAAGAAAGTAGAATGCATGATCCTTTTTTATCATACCGGTCAAACTAATGCCTGTGAGCCACACTTGTCCCTTGACCTTGTTAAATGTGGCCCACGTGTTGGAGGGAGTACAAGAAACTTTTCTGACACATTCCCTTCCCACATGTTTTTCCTGCAGTGTGCTACTGTAGATAGTTCTGAAACACATGGGACTACAAGTGGGTTCCCCATGTGCATTTAAAACCTAACAGAGCTACAACAGTCAAAACCACATGGGGATAGAAAAAGAGAATCAGGAAAAAAAAAGCTTTTCCACTATTTGTGCTCATGTTCTTCATGTGCTCAGAGAACACATGGCAGAGCAAGACAAAAAAGACAAGGGAGAGCAAGAGAAGAAAGGAAGAGGAAGAAAGAAGCAGACAGAAGCAAAGAAAAAGGAACAAAGCAAGATGGCATTGAAAAGGAAAAGGAGAAAAGACAAGTGAGAAAGGAGAAGGCATCGCAAGGAAATGACAGGAACTGACAGGGATAAAAATCATAGAGAAAATCATTTCACTGCTTGAAAGGATTAAACCAAATAAGCTCGCCTGTGCTTTTCATTTCAGCTTTATAGTCCGTGTGCCTGTTTAGTTTTAACAAATGGAAGAAGAGGCATCTTGTGCACATTCCCCCATCTCATCCCTCCTTTCATTTTGTCTCCCAGTGCTGCATCTTTGTTTCTGCTTCTGCTTTCTGTCTCATTCCGTCTCCTGCTTACCCCTCCCCTTTTTCTCTTTTCTGCCTCTCGCAGGCAATGAATGAGATGTAGCATATCATTGTATTAGCAGGGACAGGTTTTTCCCGAACTTGCCTTAAAAATGGAATGCCAGTGAGTACGTTGTTACTCTTTCAACCTTTTTTCCCCTCCAAGACTCAGTGGAGACAGCCTGAAATCCTCAACAGAAACCTAAGTGAGCATATGAGTGAAATGTGACTTTTGCTCCAGGCCGGCCATGGGATATGGTCATAGTCTTGATTTCGAGGAGCTTTACAAGAAGTCAGTGCTGAGAAATTTTTCACTTTTTGGTTGGTGGAGTCAAAGAGGAACAAATAAACTATCTCTCATCTTCCTCTCTCCTGCTTGTGGACCCACAGCTGCATCTTCAGCCTCTCCTCTGGACTTCCTGAGGTGCACTGCCCTCTGTGTGCTCCACTTACCCTGTAAGCTGTCATTGGGAAAGACAGTTTTGTGTGTTGCACAGCAAATCTAAGTACTCTCACAGAAATATACAAATATTATGTTATCTAATATGATACATTTGGTTTAATTGGAATAAAAATTAAATAGCTTTGAATCAGTTTTTTATTATATTATCATCAGATGGTCTTTTGTCTCATCTCAGAATTTTCCTTTGATTCAGGGATGAAGATGATGCTGAGATTTGGCACTGCATTTAGATTTATGAATTTTATCTTTAAAAACAAAGGAAGAGCCTTTAAATATGTCTGTACTCTGGCTTTGTCTCTGCTTTCTTTGGGTCTTATGCTCTATTTTTTTATTTCTTGGTGCTGACCCTTTTTAGTTATATGCCAGGATCTCAGGGTTTCCAAGCTAAATCCAGGAACTCAGGAGGATGAACAGCGTTCAGGAAATGGTCAACAGCTCTCAGTGTGCAGTTCTAAAGGTCATTTGTTATCACATCTGTTCCTGTCAAGGCGTCCTCTCTGAGGCAAAGCCCATCTGAGAGGCTGGAAACCCTGGGAGGTTCTATGGTAGGATTTTCTCTCTCATGCTGTATGATGAGACTGAAAAGAGTGCATTCATCTGTGGAGTTCTCCCAGTGTCAGGGAGAACTGTCAGAAACCTTTTCCCCCTGCCCTGTTTCACTGTGACCTTCATATCCCAGCCACTGGCCTGACTCTAAGGGCAAACTCCCCAGTTAATATTAGGATTTGTCTGATTTCCCCTGGTTCTCTTAAGGCACAGTAAAACTGGAGACCACCGTTTGGAAGAAAGTCCAAGATTTTTTGAATGTGGCTGTGACTAATGAGAGTCAGAGGAGAAGGCAAGAATGCTGGGGTTGAATGACTAGCCCAGAATGAATGCTGGGGATAGCTTTGCTAGTGTTGGAACTTCTCAGTGCTGAAAGTTGTTCATTCCATGGACGTTACAGAACTGATTAGGCTGGGCAAGTCATGCTGCTCAGGCCTGGAGGTAGAGTCCTGCTTTGTGCTTCTCACCATCCACTCACATCACTAGGATCACTGTGCCACACTGTACTAGAAAAATGCATAAGTATTTAGTATATAGAAGTAGAGACAAGCATGCATTTTGTAGCAGTAATGTAATTATTTAAGATGAAATATTATGATGATATTCTAGTAACTCTAAAAAAAAATAGAGACAGAATTTAGAATATCCTGTACTGGACTGTTATCTAGTCCAGTTTTTAAATAATATGTGAATGTAGCAAAATACCTGGTTAACGTAAGAAGTGTTCTTATATTAGGTAGATAATATGTGTTTTAAAATGTAAGCGTATTCCAGAGTACTTGTTCACTTATTCTGTTATGTACAGGGCTGCAGTAGGCTAATATCAGCCAAAGCATCTCCTAGCAAAATCTGATAACACCCTGTTTGGATCTATGTAGGTGTACCATTTATTGGCTAGACTGCTTTAAATAACTGAACTATTATATGTCTCTGTTCATATTTTGGAAAATAAATTTTTTCTGTAATTTAAAGAAAGTGAAGATATAGTATCTTAGAGCATAACCCATTTTTAAGCATAAGTAAGTTCAGACAGTTTCTTCACACATTCTAAAATTTCAGTTAATTTTTAATGTCTCTGTTGCTCTATAAAGGTAAAAAAGTTAGGTAAAAGTGGTACTTTGTGGAAGAGGCTTTCATTCTTGTCTACAGTGAAGAGGTATTGCAGAACTGTTCCGCATTGTGTTTTATATGGCAGACAGAGGATAAAAAATGGTGCCTTCTGCATCTGTCACTATTCTGCATCTGTCACACAAAGAAAATTCCTCTTTCACTTTTAGGGAAAGTTGCCTAAGGATGATGGGATATGGCTGATAGCAATAATCCATATTTAGGCAACTAGAAGATTGTGACAACATTAGCTAGAGTAAGGGAATGCAAAGTCAAAACATCTGTTATGGTAACTTTAACTTACCCTATTATTCCTAGTTGTTGCAGTGTCATAACTCACATTCCTACATCATCTTGCAATAAAAATATATATCTACCTTTGAAATTAAGGTCTAACTTTAAATTATTTGCTTTAAACTTCATGTAATTAAATAAATACTCTGAAACACAGCAGTCGATCTTTGTGTTGGGTTTGCCTGGACAGGTTTTTGTAGAGAGGGCTCCGGGGGTGGGGGTCGCGGTTTCTTTGAGAAGATGCCAGAAGCTTTCCCCGTGTCCAACAGAACCAATGCCAGCCAGCTCCAAGACAGACTTGCCACTGGCCACGGCCAAGTCCATCAGTGATGGTGGTAGAATCTCTGGGATAACATACTTAAGAAGGGGGAAAGAAGTCCTGGGCGACTTCAGCTGGAGAGAGGAGTGAGAATATGTGAGAGAAACAACTCTGCAGACACCAAGACCAGTGAAGAAAGAAGGTGGAGGAGGAGCTCCAGGTGCGGGAGCTGAGATTTCCTTGGAGTCTGTGGTGAAGACTATGGTGATCTAAGGTGGAGCAGAGATCTACCTGCAGCCCACGGAGGATCCCACGCCAGAGCAGGTGAGTGCCCAAAGGAGGCTGTGACCATATCAGATGCCCACCCTGGAGCAAGCTCCTGGCAAGACCTGTGATCCTGTGAGAGAGATGTCCACACCGGAGCAGGTTTGCTGGCAGGGCTTGTGAGCCCATGGGGATCCACATTGAAGCAGCCTGTGCCTGAAGGACTGCGCCTTGTGGAAGAGACCCACGCTCTAGATGCTTGTGAAAAACTGCAGCCCATGGGAGGTGAAGGACTGTCTCCCATGGGAGCGATCCCATGCTGGAGCAGGGAAAGTGTGTAAGGGGTTCTCCTCTTGAGAAGGAAGGAGCAGCAAATAAAATGTGATGGACTGACCACAGCCTCCATTTTCTATGCCCTTGTGCTGGGGGGAGGAAATAGAGAAAATGGGGAGTGAAATTGAGCCTGGGAAGAAGGGAAGGGTGGGGAGGAAGGTGTTTTAAGATTTAGGTTTTATTTTCTCATTACCCTACTCTGATTTCCTTGGTAATAAATTAAACTAATTTCCCCAAGTCAAGTCTGTTTTGCCCATGATGGTAACTGGTGAGTGACGTCTCCATGTCCTTATCTCAACCCATGAAACTTTTATTGTATTTTCCCTCCCCTGTCCAGCTGAGGAGAAGAGTGATAGAGTGGGTGGGCACCTGGCATCCAGCTAGGGTCAACCCACTACAATCTTTAGACACTAATTGTGCAAGTAAGAGATCTTCTACTTGATAGATTGCAAAATTTGTTGCATTTTATCCCTGATTATGAGAATAATTTGATTTGCCTCAACACAGCTATTAAATGGTTACAGAGAGATTGACTGTAGTGTTATGAAGGATTTCACAATTAATGGTTTTATGAGAGAGATTCAGAATATAAACAGGTTTCATGACTGTTCTTAACTGGAATATCTGAATATATACCCTTCTGTCTCTACAACACTCAGCTTGCCATAGAAATTTTGGCAGAATAGAGATTTCTTTGGTTTTCCAGCCCTTCTTATCACAACATGTTGCTGTATTGCCAGGACTATAACAATAAGGACATGGTTGCCTAAACCACAGGAGACAAACGCCCAGAATAAAGTACTATAATAAATGAAAAAAAGGTGTAGTTTGTTATGAGCGTGATCCTGTTACACGATAGATCTCAGTCAGAAGATTTCATTCTGTAAATTTCAGAGAGGATCGGTCCCGTGATGTCTGCTAGGAAATGTGGATATTAATTCTGATTCTGCCCTCTTTCTACCAGTCACTCTACTAATTAGCAGCAAGACATGATGCTGGTAACTTATAGCTGCCGTGTAGCTTCAATATAGGAGCGTCTGCAGTGTCTGTGCCTGGACTGCAAGGCACATCGCATGTTCTCTGTTCATTCACTGCGCCTGCTAGAATAACATGTTATGATACTGGACTTCCAAAGAATATATTAACTTCCTGACTCTCTATAGTAATACCATACAGCTGGTTCAAATAAACATTCCAAGCCAGTGCATTTTTCATCTTGAAAGAAATAGCAATCCCAAATAAGTTTTGTATTTATTCAATGCTTACTGTCATTGCCTTTGACACCGAGCACAAAATTATTAGTTAAAAAAATTGGAGTTACTCTCTAGGCCTTTGCATTGATTCTCTCTTGTTGTTCTGCATTTATTTTGTTGACCATTGCCGTCAAAAAGAGAGGAAAAACTGCTCATGGCATTAATTTTCTTGAGTTATTGCACTGTTCTGTCTCACTAAAACTTTATTGTGTTTTTTTACACTTTGAATAAAATGTAACTGGTTTTATCTGAACCAGAACCCATTTAAAGAATTCAGATTGCTCTCGACTTTACCTACTTATTCTAAAATTTCACTGACATTGATATAGAAACCAGATAATTAATATATCCACATTAAACTTTTGCATACTATTAAAAATATGTTCGTCTGTTTCTTTAATGATTCCATTATCAGTTCACCTATTAATGCTTTCCTCAAAAAAGCTGCTGAAACATTATGACTGAGAACCATAGGCAAAGGCATCATGTAAATAATGGATATTTTGGCTAGATAAGGACTGTAGGTTTGGTCATATTTGATGACACAGTTTTTGTAGTTATATTGTTGTAGATACACTGACTTTTGGCTTCAGAAAGACTACACGTGATTAAATAAAGAAAAATTTTGCTCCAAACGTTGTTCATCCACAACATACTAATTCCCACCAGAGAACATTAAATATGTCACAGCCTACAGATCTTCTATTTCTATTTCATACTGCCATTTATTAAGTAATTTCCTCAGGAAAATGCTTAGATGAGCCAGGTTTCTGAGTTGGTTTCTTGTAATCTAAGATGTAATTATGGAAAAATGTACGGATAGAGTTATGGAAAATATTGTGCATGTCCATCCTTTTCTGAATTTTGTTTTAATTCTTTGGGCTAATTATGAAGAAAAAATTTCTATTTCCAGTAAGCTGTGGAACAATATATTCAAATATATGTGATGCTCAGTCTTAAGGAGTTTTCAAAAGCTGGACATTAGTTTTGATCTCTCATCCAGCTGGCAGTGATGTAAATGGGAATGTGTCCCTGATTTCAGTGGGAGTGGGAGTAGGTGTTAGTTTTTCATTGTTATATAATACATGAAGATGGCAATTGTGTATGCAAGACTTACAGGGATGTCAGATCTACATTTTTATATGTTTTGTTACAGTCTGTGAATAACTGGACGGTATGGATATAAATCTGTCTTTGATTAAGATAGATTATTCTGGTGTCCCATTATAAGATTATTTTACATTAAGGGAGTTAACATTGACAAGTACAGAATCATTCTGATTTATAGTACTTTCTGAAAAATGTACACATCTGTGAAAAATGCCAACTTACGTCTGGAATTAAGGGTTAGATGCGTGTTCTTTTTATTCTGCTTTTGCATTAAGAAAAACAATTTTGCCTGTTACTGGTTCACATAGTCAACGTAAATTTGCTTTTCGCAGACATCTTTACAAAATTTACAGATAACATTTTACTACTGGAAGCAAGGGAGTATTGTAAAACTGCAGTATTAGACAAAGTACGTAAGAACATTCTGAACCCCCAAATGCTATATTAAGGTCACACACGTTTTAGATTAGGACCCTCTGTTCTCGCTCATAAATGTCTCAAACTTTCAACTTCTGATCTGAAACTTTTGGTGGTTGAATATTGTAACAGTAGCCACTGGAATTAGTAGATACTGACCCTTGTGCCATATGACAGGGTGTATGTAACTGTTTATGACCCTGGCCAGGTTCACGTGACTGAAGCGAAGAAATTAAGGTTAACTTGTCATTAGAGCAGGCTGGAACTTTATAATGCAGGTAAAGGTGACTGGGTTTTGAATTAGTCTAGCAATATAAAATACACTTACATAAAGAATATTATTAGATTTAAATAATCTTCTTCCCATTCACATGACTTCAATCATATTCATAAGCATGAGGAAAGCAAAACATAGCTCAGTCTTACTGGCTTCAAATGTGTGGTTGTTACCAGTGAATGCCTGAGCATTTCTCTTTTACGTTTTCAGCTCGGATTTTTTAAAATTATTTTTAGTATTGTTTCTTTGTTGTTTTCTTTTGTTCTTACTATCTGCAAGACATGTTACATGACAAGCACTGAGCGTCTATTTATGTGGAGCATTCTAGGAAATGCAGAGTTATAAATATGTATGTCTGATGATAATACGGAACTCTGACAAAGATACCCCTGCCTGTGTTTTTTGGAGTTGACAATACAAAGGTATGGTTTATTGAAATAATGATAAAAATAATATTCTAAAAATGTACTGGTTGCTGAAATAATCAAAAATACAAAAATGGTTTTAGTCCCAGGTAGAAAAGCTCCTCTTTGAAATATTTGCAGAAAAATATCCCTGCGTCTCCCTATCACTCAAGATCCATTTTCTGCAAAGCTCCTTAAATGGGAGAGAGGATAGAGTTTCGCAACAGTTTATTGCTAGATTTACAATGCTGGCGACAAAGTCATTCTTAAAAAATGGGATACACTTCTCCCAGGAATTGATCTCTGGTCGGGTTAATGGATTATATGGGCCAGACTATTCCTGTGACTGCTCCTTACTCGGTAACATTGCTGAAAATGCACGTGAGATCCAGTCTGGTAAGAGAGAGAGCCTGGGAGCTCAGCACCCCAACGCTCTGGATAACTTTTCCAACAGAGCAAGAATACATCAGGGTCATGCTCATGCCTTTACAGTGACACAAAAGCAGCACGAACAGCCTTCCTAAAGGTGCTATAAGACGACAGTGTCTCTACATCTGTCTGATTATAGAAAGATTGACTCTTTTGAAACGACTTCTCACTTGTGTCGTTTGAAACAACCACCATCAAGACTGTTGGTCAGTTCATGGAAGGTTGATTGTTCAGCCGCATGTTTTGATTTTATTGATTAGATTTTACGAGGTTATCCCTTACATGGCATGTTATCTGAAATTGGCAGGACGTAAAACTGACATTTTGGAACTCATATTTACACATTATTTTAAATAATTTTCAGAAGACCTCTGCCACGGCAAAAGGCAAAAATAGGCTGAAATGCTTTGGTGCATTAAATTGGGTGGGGGTTTTTGTCCCTACCAACTACAATAAGATCATTGTGTCCCAGAGTCTTTATCACACCGCGTAACTGGTTTTTGGAACCTTGCTGCTGTGGGCAGCTTGGTCTCACTGCCACTGATACTGGTGGCAAAATCCCTTTTTTGTTGTCTTTGTCAGAATCTGTGCTGGGCTGCCCAGTGCCTGCAGCATAGAAATTGGGTGGCTCCTCAGAGTCGCTGTGGATGTACAGTGATTCCTCTTCTTTGTCTCAAAGAGCTGCATGGAGGGCTGCTCCAGAGCAGCGAAACTAACACAGCTGTGAAACTAACACAGCTCAGAGTATGAGAACAGCACACCAAAACTGTACAGATTCACTTCTGAAATTTAAACCCCTTATAAAAGGTGGCAAGATTACAGCTATCAATTCTGGCATATCTCTTGGGTTGGTCATTGCCTTTGAAGTGACTCTGGCCCTAGATCAGGGGAGCTTGCTTTGCATTACTTGGCGGTGGCCGGGTGAGATGGGCTGTGCCAGATGGAGCCTGCGGAGAAGACTGGGAAGGAGCCCTGGTGCTGTGGCATTCATGGCAGTGGCCAAGGGCCGTGGTGTGCTCAGGGGCTGGCTGAAGGCCAGGCTTCCAGGATGGCCACTGTGGCCCCGTGGGGTGGGCGCTGGTGGGCACTGCAGACTGGCTGGGATGCAGCTCCCCCAGCGAGTCCCGTGGTGGTGGCCATCAAGGGTGTGTTCTCAGCAGGGACCAGCAGTTCCATGTGCGAGGGGCTCATCTGTACCTTTTTTATTAGCAAAGCACAAAAGCATGTGAAATCCAAACCCTTTGCCGTCCTTCCAGCTCAGTGGTTCTATTTGAGAAACAATTACACAAGATGCCACCTAAGGCAAATCATATAAAATGAAAAGAGAGAGTACGGCGATATATCCTCAAATTTCATGTTGGTAGGAAGTTTTAAAATCTTCAGCCTTCCAGAATTCCTGTGGTTCAGTGCTTGGTCACAAGGGGAGAAAGTATAGTAATCCCGCACAGAAATAAATGTGACTGAATCCTGTTTGCTTTCAAATAATTGCATTTATTTACATCAGTTTAACCTCCATTTAAAATGTCATGTATATCTCAGCTAGATTAATGCATGTGAAAAAAATAGCCTCTGTGGGAAGTGTTTTGAGTAACCAATTTGTTTTGCTTGTAATTAATGGATTTTTACCTAAAGTACAAGTTATAAATAAAAATAAACTAACAGTGAGTGGTAGTTTGCTGCTGTCATTCAAATAGTGGACAGTTGGGTAATTACAGACCATCAAAGAACCGCTGCAATGCTGATTATTATCTTTTAAGAATTTGCCAGCCTTTCATCGTTCAAAAGAAACTTGCATTGAAGTCTTTAAATATATGCTATTAATAAAATAAACCTATTAAGTGGTGTGATGGTTGGTATTTACAGCTCACACAGGGGAACAAGTCACCTTTCCTTTGTTGCTTTGTCTGATACAGAATACCACATTGTGAAATTGGCAGCCAAATCTCATTTAGCCACGTGTATCCATGTCAATACCGGGGGCTTCATTCTGCAAATGTGTAAGCAGCTTGGCTAAGATGAGGAGCTTTGGAGCAGAGTTGGACTATACCTCTGGAGAAAGTTACTTGTGTCTGTAAGGCCAGACCCTGAAAATGTCAGCAAATCCATGTGCATGAAACTCGTGTGCAAACCTTTGAACTGAAACCAAAAATCATCAGTGAGGAAGATGTAGCCATAGTTGCATCTGCTCTGAGCTAGAAATGCATGTAACTTCTATCACATTTTTATACATACACTTCTGTCATGTGTTGCTAAGATTTTTTATTTAAAAATCCCCACGAGTAATATTTTAATATGTATGTACAGAATTTAATTTTCAAAACTAAGATAGATGCTAGGCACAGAACTATTTTTCACAGTTGTGACTCTGCATTTATCTAATATCAAAATGATCAAAACATGTATTTCCATGGTAATTTTAGTTAAAAGCTGGACTGAGGATGGAAATTATGTTATAAGTATCCCTTTTCCTCGTAGAGGTAAACCCACATTTAATACATCCTAGACTGTGATACTTGTATTGACTAGAAGTAACATTTGAAGCATAATATTGAAAAATCTGTTGATGCACCCAGCGGTGCTGGAGACAGTGAACTTTCTGTGCTGGGAGAGGAGGGGACTCGCAGCGCAGAGCTGACTGTAATAGGTCTCCATCAGAAGTGCTGCAGAGCTCTCGGAGCATGTCAGGATCCAGCACTGCTGTGCTCATCTGCCTACAAGCCCTGCACAGGCAGCAGACTCATTGTCTCCGGCAAGGAGGCATCCCCCACCTAAGCTGATCTATATGATGTGTCTGCCTGTTTATCTCGTGTTTATATTGGAATAATAGAGTCACTCTTGCATCTTCCATGCAGAATACTTGAGTATTCATCTTGCATTCAGTAATAGAATCAAGAGATTGGATTACTCATCTCAGTAACATTGCCAGGATGGGGATTGTAAACATCTGTAAACAGAACATAGAAATTATAAATCATATAAAACAAATGCTAAATATTGTACTCTTTGGTTGCTTTCATTGAGCCAAACTCTAATAATCATTAAGGCATGTAAAAAATATAGAGATATATGGTTTATATGAAAGGTCAGTTGCAGTCCACAGTTATTTTTAATTCATTGAATTGTTTTTAGCAAGCATATCTCTATGTAGCATAATCTCTTGCCCATTTTCAGCAAAACATCCCTGAATTCATCATACATGAAAACAGAGCTGGAGGAAGAGGAAATGAACAATTTTCTAATTTATGCAATTTAAGAGAAATATGGGGGGGTCTTTAACGACCATTAGCTGATGAAATACAAATTATCTGTACCTACCAAGCTGCAAAAGCCTGTTGAAGATGGCAGAAATGCCGCTTTTAAAGGCTTCTGGAGTCTTGTGAGATTGGTGTTGTTATAAATCTGCTTGCGTGTCACTGAACTGGATATTGTGATTTGTAAAAGAGCATAAATATAATTTTTATCATTAATATCATCATTCTTTTTGATGTGTTTTAGCTTGATGGTTTCGGCATAATATTTTAACATGCTCTAAAAAATCCTGAGTTAAAAAATGAAAGTATTTCAGAAAATAATCTATCTTAAGGTTGCTTGAGAATTTAATTGAGAATGATTCTAACATTACAATTGCGTTGATTATCTTAATTTAAAAAAAAAAAGTTTGAAAATTTCCAGGTGCACTGACAGACTCATGCACACTTGTGGAAGGTTTTTTGAGGGGTGGGTGTTGGGAGTTTTTCTGTTTGTTTGTTTTTTTGTTTGTTTAAATAAACTGCACAAAAGAAAAAGATTAAAGCTCTGAGAATGTGGAAATGCCAATCACATGAATACCTAAGGAAAGCAATTGTTAAAGTGCTCCAGGTGTTAACAGAATTTTCCGGAGCTAGTTAATGGGGTACTGGCAAGAGTAGGAAGGGCTATAAGACTTAGAAATATGCTGTACATGATCGTGTGTTCTTTATATTTTGTATTTACACTTAGGTAGGTCATTGTGGAAACTGAACTGATGTACAGTGTATTAGCAGAGAGTGGGGAAATACACAAAAAGCTAATGCTACTACAGTTACAGCTTGGCTGTATGGAAAACTGAAAATTCTGGATTGTGTTCTTTTGAAACACTGTAACAAGTTGTAATGCTGGATCATTAGGAGTCTCTTCAGTAGCAACCGGGATGTGTTGCAGTGGATGTTTATTAATATACCATTTTTTCATGAAGTAGAATTTAAAATATTTACAATAATGATTTGGAGACACTAAATAATTGCAAAACAAACTTGCGGAAATCTAGGAAGGCTTTTACGTCAGGAAAGAAAAGTGAAGAAGGAGAAGGGAGAAGGAATAGTATTAGACCTTTCAGGCCTAGAGGGTTCCTGGGCAGGTGAAATGATGAGATTTTACATATTGTCTGACTATTCTTGGGCTTATTATTAGGAACCTACATCACAGCCTCAAGGAGGAGGAGGAGGACTTTGGTATTGCCAGAATGTGCTGCTGTGCACAGCCTGTATTTCCTTTTCCTGGGAGGGTTATGTTGTGTGTGAAGGGCAGTGTTCTGTATAGCAGTAGAGATGTCTGAATGGAAGACCCCTTCCCCCAGGGGTGGCACATCTCACTATATGTGATGGTCGCTTGAGCCAGGGGCATTTTGACCAAAATGTATTAAACTTTTGAGATGTGACCTCTTCTGTTCTTTTTTTATTAAGTAGCACACGTGATTCTGTATTTAAGGGAAATTTTTCCTCTTATTCATACTTAGTGAATTGCATACATGTGGAAAAGGAGAGAGAATTAGCTTGTGTATGCTTCTGAAATAATTGTTATTATAGTCTAATATTAGTTATTATAAAGTCCTTCTGAAGTTGCTCATGGCAAGGACAACGGCAAAAAGGGATTGTGGTTCCTCATAACACTCTTGCTCTGTCTTACCTTCTATGGACCACCTTAGCTATATTAAATGTCTGAACAACAATCTTTGTACACTGAATTCACATTTTTAGACATCTATCATGCTTTTATTTTACCTTTCATTTCCTTGGCAGATGATGCTATAGGGAATTAAGATAAAGTGCAATCATCCGTCCAGTTCCTTTCCTGTAGCCGTATTGTGTATTATACTCTCAGACCCCACCGTGTTCTGCAGGAGATTATCTAAGAAATGATAAATCCTCAGCAGGAGCCATCAAAGCATCATTGCCAGTTTGTAGCTGCCAAGAAGACCCTCACATCTCTTTCACTGTCACTGCATTATTGATTAGCTTGTGAAATACTGAAGCTGTATTGATTGCAAATATTTAGGGATGAAAAGGGAAACGTTGTCCTCAATGGTATTTGCAGTCTTCTCTCCTCTGTTAAAGATCTTTCTTCCCTTGTATTTCTCTGTCTGTCTTCTACCTATTATGTATGGGAGGCTGATGTGTTCATCCGAGGGCACTGGGAAGGTGGGCAAACAGCTGCCTCACCCTGCTGGGGTCGGCAGCCACCAAAAACCTGAAAGAGGCAAAAGAAGGACATTGCTTACATAAAGATTGCTTGATTGTTTTAGCACACGCATGCATTTTGACAGAAATTATAGGAAGGAAAACCCATTTCCTGTTTGTCTATCTTTTCATTAATTTGTATTTGAAAATTATCTTAATGATCCAGGCCATGAGGCCTGAAGCAGTCCTGCCTGAGATAGCACATAACCAGCTGATATTCTGGTCCCATCAGACAACAGAGCTGCTGACATCCCAGTGCATTCTGTCTGGAGACTCACGGGTTCTCCTAATCCGGTTACAGGAACACTGTGCAGACAAGCTAAAATACAAGACCTGAGAAAAATCTTAGCTTGTCGATCCGTTCAGGTGAGAGCTGAAAAGGGACTTTGCAAATGCAGAGCCATAAAATACACAACAAAACAATTCCCTGCAAAATTCAGCAAGTTGGTTCTTGCTGTCCCTTCTCCAGAAAGTCCCTCTTAGGAGGGACATTGGCACATGCAGGTGGTTTCTGCCTGTGTACAGTGTACAGTTAGTTCTCTGCCTGGTACTTAAGCTGAAATCATTAACATGTGTCTTGTATGTTACCTGAATGAAAGGCGAGTTCACGGGTTATTACTGCCCGTTTTTTCTCTTTGCTCCTGCACTTCCCTGTTTCGATTACAAATCGCCCTCCAGGCACAAAGCAAGCTGGACACCTACAGTGCAGCTAAAGAGTTATTTGCTCCCTAGGTGGACACTAATGAATGACTGCAGTGCTGCCCTGAGTGACGGGGTCCCCACTATTAAAGTTTAATAGAAAGATCTGAGAAACTGGGGGCCAAGAGTAGGAGGAGGGGACAGGAGGCTGTGAGTAACTCTCCAAGTGCCTTCTCTGTTCCTTTGCTGTAGCGGAGATTATTCCATCCTTTAGAACAGGAGCAACAGGAGACAGGTCAGTTCTCTCTGTGTTCTTCTTCTGCCTTCCATCTCACTGCAAGCTATCCAAACTGCAAAAATATGGTGGTTCCTTTCCACTGTAAAATCTCTGAAAGCAGCAGGAATATGGCCTGACTCAAAAATTAGCTAATTCAGACTTACTTTAATTTTTTCTTTTCTGATTTTTTTATCCTTTCGTTTCCCTCACACTCTCTGTTGTCCTCTTTTGTTTCTCCCTAATCTGTCTCTTTTTTCTTTACTCTCCCTTCTTTAATATTGCTCTACGTCATACTTTCCAGGATTTGGGATTAGGATAGGTGTATTTAATTTGAGGCCTTAAAGATGATTGATTTGGGTTTTTTTAAAAATTATTCTATGAATATTTCGGCATCCCATGAATTCCTGTCCATGCTAAGTGATGATAAACTATCGTAGAACAGTAGAAGTACATCATCCATTATTTCAACCAATGTAAATATAAACCTCCTCAGTTTTTCTCTCTCCCACTGAATTGTAGGAGACTAATATCTAGTTTTAGTTTTGCTTTTAATTTTTGAGGCCCCATCATTGTGAAACTTGTCCATGTCCAGGATCATATAAAGAAAAGGGATTTGTTATAATGTATATAGAGAGATGTGTCCTTTAGTTTCTCTCTGCTGTGTATTACTAAGAATATTCTGAGTATCTCTCACGTAGCATTTATAAGGAACAAGATTAATCTCTTGTATACCATTCCTATTATAACTTCAAGAAGGAAGTTTTTATTGTGGGTTAAGACCACCAATAGGCTTGGTATCCTGAGGTCCTACAGGATGTTGCTCAGATTGCCAGGGACAGCTAGGGGACAGCAATGGAAGAAACTTCCTTGCACCAGAGGTGTTTGAGAGGCTTAGAATTCCGCTGGAGATAACCATAACCATAGGAATTGAAGTTTGGTTTCATAATGGAATATCATAACCTCCCTCCCTTTAGGCAATAGAGTTATAGGATCAGAGACCTTTGCTGATATTTTGCTAGCTGAAAATAAATGTAGCTGGAGAAACTAAAATATATTGGCTTCTCCATGGTTCTTTGAACCCTCTGTGCCATCTGTCACACAGAGCTCTTCTAGAAGTCAATGTAAGAACATTTTGAGCCTGTAAATGCATCCTGAGAAGAGCACCGATAACGGAATTTGATTTATTATTTACTCATTGAAAAGTAGTGTTGCCAATATAACCTGTCAGCACAGGTTTCTTAAGCCTGCAGCCTTGCCAAACATGTCTGATTCCTGTTTGGAAATATCTGGACTGGATCCACAAATCTTACTTGGGTTTTCCTTTCTCACTGCCTTTCCATCAGACAGTCTGGCTGAATTACAGCACTTAGACAGATGTAAACCTGACTAGTGTGATGACCTGCAAAATAAGTTAGAACTTGTATTTTCTGGTGAGACTTCCAAGGAGATGTGTTTTTTCTCGGCATTGCGAGGATACGAAATTTGTTCTCTTCTCATTTCTTAACAAACTATGTGTTCGGGTTTACTTTAAAATTTGCCCTTTATTTTTTCCCCTGAAATTTAACCGGTTTAAGAAAGCACTTTTATACCATGCTAGTAATCTGATTGTACTTGAAGGTAACACATGCTTTCATATTACTCCAAATACAACTGCTTTCCTGAACTGAGGCCTACACTGAGAACTTAAATGTGAATTCTGGACTTCAGAAAATGGTAAAATAGATTGCTGATTCTGAGAACACTGGCTGGAAATTCCTGTGCTTTCATGTGTGTTATGTAGAGACAACATTAAAGTTCAGTTGCGTAAGACTCATTCTTATTTTCATAATATTCACTATTTTTTTAAGAACTCTTAAGCATTCTTAGTGGGTGCAGTTCAAAAAACTTGCAAGGACAGGAAAGTTCTTCCTTTCTTACCATGATAATAAGAAGTGCTTGAGATAAATAAGTGCCATGTGAGAAGCATCATTGCTTCCCATTTCTTGTGCCAGTAAAGTTTTCTTCTTTTCACTTTAGATTGTGTATGGGGTTTTTTGTTTGCTTTTTTTTTTCATTTTGGTTAGGTTTGGCATTTTGTTTTTTGGGGGGATGGGTGTGTGGAGGGGTGTGTGGGGGTGTGGGTATGTGTGTATGTAAACTATTGAATTGACTGCCACAGTGATTGCACTCTTCAGTAGTCACTCAGAACAGATGGATTGCAGGGAATGGCAAAATAAAATTCCCTTACAGTATGTCAGTTGAGATCTGAAGATCAATTCTGAATACAGCCCCCTTTATTTGGTTTGGGGTTTGGTTTTGTTTCGTTTGTTTTTGTTGTGGGGTTTTGGGTTTTGGTGGCTTTTTTCCACTGTTGTAGACTGTATTTCAAATTACCGATAGTAGCAATGGCTGTTCTAATTTTGTCACAAGTCACACTGAAACAACTTTTTGTCTCTCCTGGGCATAAGTGCAACTATATGTGTTGTGATCCAGAACCAGGCAGCCTATGCCATTTCCTTTTGGTAAACATGGAGGTTGGGAGTATGGGTGACTTTCAGTTCACCCAACAGTCTGCAGCTGACAAGATTTCTGGATTTTCTCACCTAGTCATCTTTTGTGTGACTTGTATCAGAAGGGAAGCCAGAGCTAAGTGTACTAGATAGCTCAGTAAAATACTGCTGTTCGGTCTTGTTCGTTGCTTTTAGGGTAAGTTGATCAGACTTGGAGGGATGTCTTCTCAGTTTTAACACTTTTCTGATTTTATTAACAGACCTAAGAATAGAAGTGTTTAATTGATAAAGTCTTTAAAGAAATATAAGCCATCTTTGTATCTGGAAAGCAACAAATTTGTATACAAACAACTGAAAAAAACCCATACAAATGCATTTCATTGGAAGAATAAAAGAACAGTAGTCTTGCAACTGATCAAGAAAAAGCTGTCAATACCTGTTTTTTCCAACCTTTTAAATCCTTCTTCAGGAACAACGTTTTCCATGGTTTGATGCTTGCAGCTCCATAAAGAAAAATCTTTTGTCATGGAAATCTTATTCTCTGCTGGTACTAATTCTAATAGCGATGTTGAATTGCATTGTCTGTCCATTTATCTTAATGTCCCAGTTCTTGTAAGGATCAGAATCGTATGTTTCCAAGGAAAACACAAGAAAACTTTGGACGGTAAGCTAGAGACTTCTGTCAAAAAGTAAGGAATCAGAAATACATTTGAGCAGAGACTGAGTAGCTGTCGCAAAATTTTTTTGTGACTATGAATTTTTGTAGTTTGGGCTGAGTTGTAACTTGAGAGCTGACAAATAGCTGACCACAAATGACATAGGATAATAAATAAAGTAGGCACATGTGCTTGTTAGGGGAAAATGGTTCTTTCCCATGTGAAATTGTAGAAATAGGGTCGTTAATGAGTAATTCTGTGATAAAAATGGGAAGATTCTTTTGTTTCTGCTGTATGCCGTTGAATTGATATTAGGAATTGGTCCGGGTGAAAAACTAGATAGCAGATAAATATATGGTATGTTTATAAATCTCATAAACAATACTGGTTTCACCCTCTGTCCTGCAGTAACTTTCTCTGACATTTAAGAACCAAAGACTATATCTGAAGAAGGTCACAGATGTCATAGCAATGAACATTTAAGCTCACAGATTTAAGAATAAAGAGAAATTTATTATATAAATTATAAATTAATTCACACTATATAGTATTATATTTTAATATACTAATATCCAATATATCGTTATACATTTATGTTTTTATAAAAATCTAAACCACAATATGATTCATAATTAGCGAATGCAATAATGGTATTCAAATTACATACACCAGATACTGCAAAGAACTAAGTACCTCCAGACACAATCCATGAGAAACAGTGTATCTAGGAACAGAGTCGTCAAGAAATAAAGAACAAAACCCTTACAGGAAGAGTGATTATTCTGAAGTAACAGCCCTTTCTGGTTTCTGAATGCCTTAAACAGTACTTGGGCTCTTCCTTTCTACTAAAGATACAGTCAGACACCTTCTCCCAAGGGTAGACAGCGAACCTTTTCCATTTGCAGAGCAGTGATAGATAATGTTGCCCTCTGGTACAGTGTCTCACTGGTTAGTGCTTTGACAGTCAGCCAAGTCATCCATGCTCGGATCTTTCGCTGATCTGTGAGTTTCAAGCTTGAAGGGGTAATATTCACATTTGTGTATGTTCTTATTTTCTTTTTTAAGTTGTAAGACTTTAAACTATAGACTCTGAGATTCAGTGAGGACAACTGCTGAGAAGAAAGGTGCCAATTGACTGTGTAGCCTCACAGCACTCTTCTCACTGTCCCAGTGCGTTGAGTAGGCAGCCTGGGATGTCTAACACCAGGTCAGACAGCTCAGAGTTAGAGCTTGTGTTCAATACCAGCATAGCAAAGATCCTTTTTAGATCTGGCCTCTAGAAACAGAGTTTGAAAATTACCTACATTTGTTACAACTCATGTGAATATTCATGTGTATAAAGTATTTCAGGGCCCAAAATCCACACCCAACCTACAGGTCTGTGGATCTGTGGGTTAGGCCTTTAGTCAGACCAAAGTCTTGTTTGTTCCACTAAATACCTGTTGGCTTGTGCATAAAATCACAGGACTGTTTGCTTGTCCTCCTGCACATAGCAGACAGAAGTAGTCCAGCCTGTGAACTGATTCTGCTGACCCTGAGAAGAGCAGATATCTGGGTAGGAAAATACGCAGCAGGAGGCGTGGTGCCCCAAAAAACAATCCTTAAAATAATTATTTTAATTGCTCTTCAAGGCTTGCATATCTCGTCTTTCTCTTCAAGGTTTTAAATTGTGTCGGTCAGTAAGGTACCAAAAATACACAATAAAAGAAAATTGAGCCATCCTGAGATAATGTTTGCATTTATTTAGGTCTTTTCAAAACATTGGAAAAACTGGAAAGGCTGAGCTGTGATCAGTAAATGATCAGTCTAAAGTTATTCACTGGGATGAGGAATGAAGTCAAACAGTGTTGATGAGCAAGGTATTGTGCAAAATATGAGACTCCCTGGTTTCAGGAGTGAGCTGGGACTTCTTGGTCGTGGATGGGTGGATACCAGGAGATAAGCAGCACTGCTTGGAAAGCAGTCAGTGCCTGTCCTGATGATGTGGGTGCCATGTGCCTGCTCAACTCCAAGGGCTTTTAATAGACAAAAGAGCCATCAGGCAGAGCTTCAGGGAGACATAGGGACAATATGAAGCAAATAATATTGTAAGACTTCAAAGAGATTCAAACAATAGCAGTCTGTGAAAGCAAAGGGGAAACATTTGCTCAGGTTTGGGTGCGAAACTTTGTACTTGCAGAGCTGTAGATATAGATTTACTGTAAGGTACTCTGGGAAGAAGATTTCGATAAAACAATAAATAGGAATGTTAGCTTTTCTTCATGGCTGTTTCCAGCACTTAGAACAGTAAGCACACTTACCCTACACGCACAGAGGACTGCTGCCTGTTTTAGACAGCCTAACTGTTCCTGCAGTCACTTAAAATAACCTTCTAAATACATTAATAGGGAGATTTTGCCATGATATTTGGAAACTGTATTTTGGTTTGCACGTGTAACTCATCAATTAGCAGCATGCAAGAAGAAGCAGTTTTAAGTCAGATTTGTGAATTTATTCCCTAAAATAAAGAGGGTTGCTGCGAACAATGATTTTCGGAATAAGTCTTTCCTATTGGGTAGGAGAAGCAAAGCCGCCGTTTTCGCTGTTTCCTCACTGGGTTTTTTGCGTGTCGCGAGGCTCGCGGTTTAGGGTCCCGGGCTCGGCGTGTCCGTGGTGGCCGCCAGTGGCCAGGGCAGACGCAAGGAGGCGGCGGGGGCGCGGCCGGCGCGGCTCCGAAGCATTTGAGGACCAGCGCGAAAGCGCGTGCAGCGCAGTCTCTGTGGCGCAATCGGTTAGCGCGTNCCGCGCAGAGCGGCTGCCCTGCCCACGGCACCCCAGCCCCCGCGGGGCCGCACGACCGTGCCCCGCCGCTCCCCGGCGAGGGGTGCGGGACGACCGAGACCTGCTGCTGCCGGTCTGCGGCGATGCGGTGGCTGTGAGCGGCCCCGAGCGCCGCCGGCTGCGGCGGCCGGCTCTGTCCTGGGGCTGGCGGGGGGCCGNCGGGGGCGCGGCCGGCGCGGCTCCGAAGCATTTGAGGACCAGCGCGAAAGCGGATGCAGCGCAGTCTCTGTGGCGCAATCGGTTAGCGCGTTCGGCTGTTAACCGAAAGGTTGGTGGTTCGAGCCCACCCAGGGACGCGGTCTACTTTTGGGCTCGGCGCCGCCCCCGCCGCCGGCCGTCGTTTTGTGCGTGTGCGCCGGGGGAGGATGTGAGATTAGCGCCGGCGGCCCTGCAGGCGCCGCGTGTTGCCGGGCAGGGGGGCCCCCGGCGGGGAGCGCCGCGCGGCGNGGACCCGAGTGCCCGGAGTTTCTGCACCCTCTGCTCCCGCGGCGGGAGGTGCGAAGGAAAATACGGTCTTCGAGCTGCTCCAGGATAACCAGCGATGCTGCCGGGCGATTGGGGTTTGCTCCGGGAGGCGCTCGAGGCGCTCCAGCACTCGAGCGATCGCCAGAGGACAGCCCGGGTGGGAGCCGAGACTCGGAGAGGAACGCCGCTTGCGAGGAGGATTACCGCGATCACTGCCGGGTGCGACTGTGGCCGGCGCTCCGCGGCGCGGTGTTAACGCGCAGACCGGCGGCCCCGTGTCTCCGCGGCGGACGAAGCCCGCGCAGCTGGGCGAAGCGAG
>VZTD01005670.1:1392769-1452132 GCA_013397725.1 Rhagologus leucostigma | reverse complement strand
GGTGCGGGAGCGGCGTCCAGCCGGAGCGGCGGCCGAAGGGCTGCGCGGTGTCCGGGCTGGGAGCGAGGCCGCGGTGAAGCAACTCCCTTTGAACTTTGGCCAGTATTTAATGACTTGGGAGGTAGATAAAATGGGGAATAAAATATTCATGGTCTCAATAAAGACGGGGACCCGGAGTATTGGAAAGACGAAAAACTGTACAGCTCGCAGAAAGGGTGCAGAAAACAGCCATCTTGAATATTTTAATCTCTGGCAAGTGTTTCTTTGGAACAAAATGGATGTTGGAGGGAAACAGCATAGTTAACATTACTGTAGCCTTCCATTTCTAACACCATCCTTCTCGTAGAATTCAGCTGGCACGAAGCAGGGAGACTGGAAGGAACGCCACAGCCTTTCATCTACCTACAATGGCAATAAATAATTATCATCTGGATACTGTGGTCTGGAAATTTAGTACCTCTCTAAGTGATGGTGCTTTTTTTACCCACGATTTATATCGATTTGTTTTCATCACATAAGTCATATGCAATGCTGCAAAAACACTCTTAGAGCTCATGCAACATAAAGAAACAATTGGTCGGTGTTCAGCCAGAACACATTGGTAAAGATTTTTTATTTTTTATGACACTGTATGTTGTTACCATCACCAAAGCCAAAGGAGCTATTCCTACTGATTACCCTGGAAATTGAATCAGGCCTTGGGTTCAGAGTTTGTTGTGTATTCATGATATGAACCAATTATTCTAAGGATTCATTGTTTGGCCATAAAAATCACTCTAGGCTGAAATTAGGCTTAAAAAGTCCCCAGGATTTTTTCCACTTCTACTAAAATGGGTTAACAGCTGTCTTTATTTTTTCTTTCCTTTTCCCCCCACCTCAAACTGATGGTGAAAACAAATACAACATGCTGATTTCAGATGCTTTTTGTTTTCATGTAACTGCAAAATAGATTTTCCATCTTTTTTTTTTTTTTTTTCCGTAGGAATTGCAAGGCTGTAATACAGTTAGGCCTTCACAACTTTTAAATTTTTTGTTGTTGTTTTTCTGGGTTTTTTTTAACAGAGGAACAACCGACTGAAGTGGGGGGTGTGGTGAGACCAGAGACAATAAGTCAGTGGTTCAGCTACACAGGCTCAGAAAGGCTCCTTCCCCGGGGTTATTTATTTATTTATTTTCTCGTTGCTGTTTGCTTACTTTGGACCTACTCCTCCACAAATAAGCACAGAAGAAACAACGCACTTTAAAAAACAAACAAAACAAAACAAAAACAACAACAACAACAAAAAAGACAGCTAAAAAGATATAATGCAGGAATGGCTGGAGAGCATTGTCAGAAGATTAAAGAATAGGATTTCGAGACAGAACTGCTTGATTTTATTCACTTACTGATTTCTTTAATGTCAATTTAGGCAGGCGTTCCAATCCTGATTGTTAAGGATAATGTTCCTGTTGAGAACTGTATTGTTCCTATTAAAGTTTCTAATATTTCAAGGAAATTCTGAGATACTGCATATGCAGTTCCTGATTATTTCAGCATCTTGGTACAGCTTTACTTTCTATATCTGAACATTTTTGCTTTAATTTCTCAGTTCCATACTTTCCCCCACGGCCTGATACATAAAAATATATTTAGTATCTCTTTCATAGGCATCCTGATGTTTGTACAGCACTTCTTGAGACTGTTTGAATCAAAAGGCACTATGAAACCAAACAGCTTCCTAGTTATTTTTTTAGAATTGTAGCACACAGGAATCTCCAAAGAATAGCATTTGTGAAAAGCAGAGTGAGCAAAATTACTAAAATGCAAATGACAAGCTCCATCAAAGGCTAAAATTACAAATTGTGCTTGTGAGACAAAAATGCATAGACTAGAAACAATAACCTAGAAAAGCAGGCACTGACTTCTTAATGGGCAGGTCTTGTTCTGAAAATGAAAGTGACACTCAGTTCAAGTTTTTAATATTATCTAAGAAACAGGAAGATTTCAACTAGATTGAGTAATACCAGGGACTGCTATAGGGCCCAGAGAGGAAAGCTGTGTCACATTTGCTGAAAGCTTAAGGAGCTGCATTTAAATGTCATGGAAATCCGATTTATGTGGGAAAGGTATGTAAGGTTCCAGGGAGGAAACAGGGTGTGAAGAAGGATCAAGGAGATATAACACTGTATTTTGTCCCACAGATGTGAAGGACAAAGAAATTTTGTAGAAATAAATAGAAGAAATAAATTTATTTATAAATTATAAATCAATAAAATATAAATTAATTAAAATTATTTTATGATTACTCAAAATATATATTTTCCCCCAAAGAATTGTACTCACAAGAAGAGAAATACCAGTATATTTTTCTTGTAAAGAATATGACTTTGATTCATGAAGTTCATTTGCCCTAATGTACTTAAAATATTGTTACATGAGATAGGCTCAGATTATTTTTTTCTGTTAAGTATTATATTCCTTTGTCATCGTCATAGCTTTGTCGGCAAAACCTGAGAGCTAAATTGCACCTTCATCGTTGAGGAGACAGAAAAAAGGTGTGGGAATACTTCTATCTACATCTTCCAGAAGAGGAAGGAGTGTCTGGGAAATTCTAAATCACTGAGGCCAAGGGTCCAGTGATTTTACACTTTATTCCGAGTGCACAGGATATTCCGGTTACTTTATTTTCTCGTTGTGTCATTGGCATAACAGGCTCTGCAAGCAACTGTTTAGTGCTTGCTAGAGTAGTGCATATATTGATAAGGAATAATTGGTTTAACAAGCTGAGAGTTGTTTGTAAATATATCTGCTTAAAAGTTGGTGCTGCTAAATCCCTTGTACTGTTTAAAAGATTATTGTAAAGCAGTGAAGTAAAATGGCAGGATTAGCATGATAATTTCTGGTGTCCTTTTCACTTTACAGATTCCCTGCAAACATTTCTGGTTTTGTAAGACAGATGTGTTCTTCAGACCATGTCTCTAAATATTTCCTCTTCTACGGTTCAATTGAAAATAGGCAGTGACAAGTGGTTACTACTCAAAATTAAGATCTTCAGTTTAATGTGAGGACATACTTTATCTGATTTTTTTCTTGGGTGACATAAATATTCTGAAACTCAGAAATTTGAGTCTTGCAGATGCTCTCCATAATTCGCTTAGCCTCAGCAGAGTGAAAGTGATACAGAAAAGGTCTGTGTCATGGCACACATTGTGCTTGGTACTCTTGGGCCTCACGGGGTTGCCAGCCCTGAAGTGCTTCCAGTATAAATGAGAGATAAAACTTGTAATTAATGATGTGCAAAGTTTTGAGTTTAGACAAATATTTGCAAAAATGTTTTATTCATTTTCCTTTAATATTTAACAATGGATTCTAGGTTCGACCGTGTCTAACTTAAAATGAAGGGAGAAAAAAAAAGAGAGGATTTTTCCTCTTTCATTTTCCTTTGGGCAGCACAGGTCTGGTCAAACTGAAGGTGGAGTTTCCCCAGAGCAGGTGGGGCCATGGCTGTCCTTGACTTCTCTCGTATGATTAGTTCACTCCCAGCTTGTAACTTGTTCTGTTATATCATGTTGTCCAGATCTTGAAAAACAAGGGTCTTCTGTATGCCTAACCTAACCATTCCCTTTTTTTCAGTCCTAAGATCCAGCACTTGCTTTTACTGCTGCCACATACTTTTAAAATCTCAGATATGCTGGCTGGAAAGGTAATAATTAGGAGTTTATTGTGGAAGGAAGATAAGATTATCTGCAGTAAAGATTTATTATTAGAAAATGAATAGCCTCATTTTCGAGATTTAAGAGACTTGTACAAATTACCTGCTGGATGCTTTTTCAGTTTCCATTTCAAATTAGTACTGAAAGAACTGTTTGGAGCCTATTACCCAGCTTTTGGAAAGTATTCTTGTGGTGGAAAAATTTGTAAGGGATTTGGAAATGAGGACTCATCTGGCTAGTAGATGTTCATAAAAATCTTAATGACTTCAGCAGCCCGAGGCTGTTGAGGCTGGCCTGGGCTTAGATGGAATCTATGGGACTGGCTTACGGGAGGATCCCCTCCCTACACGTGTGGTGGTGATAAGGAAGGACTGAAAAAAGGCTCTGAAATCTTTGAGTATATCTGTGGCTGGACTGACACCATCTCTTTTAAAAATGATTCTGTATTATGTATTATTATTATAATTTAAATCACATTTAGAAAGACAGTAGCTCTAATGCATAAGACAGTTTGGAAACTTGTGCATAAAACTATTCCGGTTTTCCTACAAAGGCACTTTTCAGTTTTATACACGCCATTTTCTTGCTTTGGTTTGCAGCTTTATGTAAAGAGTATATTCCTCTGAATAGAAACTGTTTTCAATTTAGTTTGTGTTGCTTTGGAGGGCTTTTTAAACTAAAATCACAATGTATTTGACTTAAATGGTGACACTGTTATATACGGAAAAGCTGCTTTCCGGCATTTCCAGAGGCTTTTACATACCTCAGTAATTTTACTGTTACTCAGACATCTGTGTGCTCTTAACTCAAAGGCAATGCTGTTGATCTTAGGGGTAACTTGACATTGGTGTTAATATGCAAGGGAGAAATCTACTTTATGGTCAGTTTGGCAGCTGGCTTGAAAAGTGGAATGATACAAATCCAGTATTGGTTCATTAAAAAGAAAAGCAACCCACCTTCACATCCAGTTCTAGGCTGGTCTGTGTGTACTGAGCACATGATACAGCTGGGTCAGTTGGTGCTATTGACACTTGGGGATTGTGTCTGGAATCCATGCTCAATTTTCACTGAACATATTTAAATCTGTTTCTCTGTAAGATGTAGGGGATGTTGTCTTGTTCTCACAGGGCTGAATGGGCTGGCCCTCAAGGTGAGGAGTACTGTGGTGCTTCTGCTGAGGAAAAAAAAAGGTGTATTTTAGAAAAGCTCAGCAGATGGTCATTCTCCCCCAAGAAAGATTCTCCTGCCGCTCAGCCATGAGGCTGCAGTATGGTGCAGCAGTCTGCTGCTCTGCCAACCTCTGGGGCATTCCTCTGTCAGCAAACTAAAATCCCAGCTGAGTACCAGCAAGAGGCTGTGAAGCTGTGTGTGTCCTGGGAACTGCAAGGTGAGCTGCTGCAGCACGATGGCATCGATGAGGCCACCAAAGCAAGACATTCTTTGTTACCCCTACCTTCTGGGAGGGACAGGGCTGAGGAACACGCCACCAAATACAACTTTTTTCTTGAACTGTTACTGATTATGTATTAAATTTCTCTTTCTGTCTCTGACTTTGCTAAGATTCCTCTTGGCAGACAAGCAGATTTGCCTGTGACATTATTAACCTGCAGAGGAACAACAGATTTTTGCAACAACACAGTCCACTTATTACAGTGGTCACAGTCATCCCTAAGAGATTATTTCCCAAGTTTGGTGTTTGGGACACTCTGCTAATTTAGTTAGTGATTCAAACTGTTCTTCTCAGCCTTTCTGGAGCAGGGATTTAGGTGTTGTCTGCAGGAGGCAGCTGGGAATGTGGAGGCTGCTGTGGTTCTCATGGAGACCCCAGAGCATTTGCTGAAGCTCCAGCCCCACCAGCCCAGGCAGTCACAGCTTTCAGAGGCAAAAACTGTCCTGCCCTGATCCCTCAGGGCCCTTCACTGAGGGAAGAAAGGAAAAAACAAACTTGTTTGCTTTCGTGGTGCAGGTGCAGGTGGCAATAGCTTCGGGATGTTCACATGTGGGCGTATGGAAACAAACCCTCCTCTCCTCTCTGTGATTCAGTCTCCTTCCTCTGCTCTGTGTTTGGAGCAGTTTTGCTGGTGTGGGTTGGGTGCTGCAAGCATCCATTCATCCATCCATCCATCCATCCATCCATCCATCCATCCATCCATCCACCCATCCATCCCTCCATCCGTGCATCCCTCTATCCCTGCTGCTCCTGCAGCTGGCCACACCATTGGCTTAGCTCCTCTGGAGCAGCAGTTCCTGTCAGGCAGCAACACGAGTGCTGTCTGCACAAGATGAATTTTCTGACTCGTGTTTTCTCTCCTTCTCTCTTCATTTTCCCTTGGTCTTTCTGCTGGATTTTTTTCTTCTCAGAACCTTCACTCGCTTTGGTCACTTTCCCATCTCCCCCTGCGTCCCTTTCCTTTCTTTCTTTCTTTCATTTTTCTCATTTCTTGTATTCTCCCTTCACTTATTTTTCTCTCTATTATCTCTCCTGTCCTCCTCTGCATTCTTTCAATCCCAGCAGGGCTCGCGCATACAAATTGACCCCCTCCCAGCCAGTAATGTGATCGAAGCTCTTTGTGGCTCCTACTATCTCTATGGTAACTATCAGGGGGGTCTCGAGAGTGGTGGTAGACCCGAGGCATCGGCCCACGTACTGTTGTTCTTGCCAGCGTTATGTGCTGACCACATGGGCCTGACTGCTCATTTACGACTACTTCTTATTTAAAAAAAAAAATATTGATACCTCAAAGTGCTTAAATGGGGAAAACAGACTGCACGCTCGAGCCCAAATTGTTGTCGGGTTCTCAGAGTTTTGGAAAATGGTTTCTGGTTCCAGACTTGCTTTACTTGGTGGACCTGTTGTTTTCTAATCATTGTGGAGTGGCACACTGGCTGTTTTATGGACTCTGGAAACTACGATTATGCTGCAAAAATGAATATCTGTGTTGCATGAGTGGCCAGTGGTGTTGCAGTGGTGGTGGCTGTAGCTGCCAGCACAGACTGAGAAAATATTTGCAAGGGGTTTGCATGTTGTGAATGTTGTGAGCTCTTGCTTTTCCCCACGCTAACCAGCTTACCGCATACCCCCACTTTCTGGGATTTGTACAAGCATGGAGCAACCATAGGATTTGATGGAAGGAATGACTGAAAAATCTATGGTGTGATGGAAGAAATGGATGCGGTCCCTTTTGGTGCTAAGATTTTCCTCAAATAGCTGGGGATGCCAGTGCAGAACCAGGGGCACAATGAAACCCAAGACTTTGTTAATTAGCATTATTTTTGCAGTACATACAGTACTAAAAATACAATTCCTGTCATGCCTGTACTCTAAATACTTTTCTGTTAAGTTCTTCAAAACCACTGTGATTTTTGTGCCCCCCTCCAAATGCATATGTATTTGTGCCCAAAAAATTTATTCCATTTGTCATACCTGTTAATTCCATTAATTGCATCAGCTTTGTAGGCAGCAATATATGAGATCCATGACTTTTTGTTTTTTAAGATTTACCTGGCTTTTGAAAATAAATAATTTCATATCTCATATAGCTCTATAAATATTTCTGATATTAAAGAAAAATCAGCTAGCCTTATTATATCCTGACATTACATATTGCTGCATCACGTAGGATGTGCAAAGTCAATCAGTTAACTATACCTTACCAACCCTGGAAAATTCACTTCATGAAAATTCACTACAAACCCATTCTACTTGAAACTCTTCAACCCTCAAACAATTGCACAGTAGTGTTGACACTGAAAGGAGCACCTTGCTCAAATCTTTGAAAGGAATAAACTTCAGAACATGATTATTAGATTTTTCAACTGGCTTCATAATCCATATTCATAACTTTATTAATCGTTTAGTTCATTTAACAGTGCATTGATGGAGAGTTTTACATCTACTTGCTTGTGGATAAATCAGCATCTCTAAACTGCCTTTTTGGGTGAAATGCAGCTAGCGGTGACAGGGTTAACACTGTGGGCATTTAAGTGGTCATAATTAACAGTCCATTAAGATGAATGGAGTAAGTTCGCACTTAGAGATGCTGTTGTTTAATTCTGCCTGTTTACAGACTCAAGAGGACAACAGCAAGGAGCTTGAGATTGCCTAGGATTTGCAGTAGGGAAGCTAGGAACCGCATTTTAAAATAAATTATAACTAGATTAAAACAAAAAAAAAAGGCTAAAATCATTTGGGAAACACATTTCCTGGTTTGGGGGATTTCTGCTGTCCCAGTTCCCTTTCTCGAGTAAGTGGGTTGATACTAACTACGGTTTTGCTTTCCACCGAACAAGTCCACCAAAACAAAGCCCTTACTATGCTTAATCCCCTTCCCGTTTCACAGCTATTTATATAAGCGATGGATTTTGTAGCTGGTTATTAATAGAGATGCAGGAAGAACTCGGCTCTTCTAACCTGTAAATGTCTTTCTGGTTCTGATGGGTGGCTGCTCTTCTGCAGTGTTTAACATTTGTTATAAAACCCCACTATTAATGTCGTCAATCGTGAGCTTTAAAAATATGAAATAGGACAGAAATCCAACATGCCAGCCTAGAAAATCTCTACTGTAGAAAAATCCCTTGGCTTTATTTGCCTTCTGCATCCCCAAGTTTTTACAAAAATATTTTTCAACTTATTCTCTGGTGAAGTTGAAAATTAGCTTTGTTAAAAGGAAGCAACATTTTTCATGCAATCTGTTAATTCCAAGATGTGAACTTAAAAAAAAAACCCCGAAACACGAGGCCACGTTATACCAAGACTTAAGACTTGCAAGAGAATCCTGAGGGTTGCTAACTTTGCTGCTGAAGAATGCAGCTTTTGCTGCCAGTCTGGAGTCAGAGCTCTTGAGAGAGCTGGGGCGGGCCCAGGCAGAGAATTCACTATTTGAATAAGTTCCATTTTAGCCAAAAAGCAGTAGTGAAACTGCTAGAGAAGCCTGTCATTTCGAAGTAATACACAGTTCTTTTTATAAGGTCTCCATTTTATTGGTACAATTTTTTCCTTGTAAAGGATTGTGAGTGTAATTAATTATAGGCAGTAAATTGTAAGTGCATTTCATAGCTCCTGTATGTCTGGCTATATGACAGCGCTCAGAAATGTGATTGTTAAACATACTGAAGAGCAATAGAGTAAGCAGTCATTTTCTCTTGGTTGGTTTTTTTTTTGGGTGTCAGGGAGTCTGAAAAAAACATGACAAAAATTAAAAATTAACATTCTCATGAAATGTTTTAATTGCTAATGTTAACATAAATTACTAATAAATTTTTCCAGACACATTTTTGGTCTTAAGGGCAGGGATGCTGTTTAAAGATAACCTCAAAATACAATTATATAATTATGTTACCCATTCTTGTTAGAAATAACATATTAATGAACGAATACAGTTTTGCTTTTGTCTACAGTTTGGATTTCTTGTGCTTTTAAATGTAACTTTGAAATCTAAAAATACAGTGCTTTTTAAATAATTCATTTTCATTTTGAACTTCTGATGACAACTCTTGATGTTAATTTTAGCAATCATGTGTTTGGTTAAATTAAAATTAGGCCATAGTACCTTAAAGTTATTAACAAGAAAAATGTACTTGAACGAGCCAGAATGATTCCAGGAAATCCTTTGAAGAAAATCTCCTTTTATCAGGTTTTCCCGGAAAATCATGTTTATAGAAATGTAAATTGATTTGTTTTAAAATAAAATATTTCAAATTAGTTCAGCAACTTGAATTCTGCACATCTCTGATCGATAGAAATTGTAAATATTTCAAAAACAACGAAACTGAAAAAATAGTCTTAATTAACAAGAAACAGTACTTCATGCGGCATGCCCCATAAAACTGTTAGTTATTTTTCAGAATTTAATAGGCTTTTCATTGATTAAAAAAAGAATTCAAAATAGAGCAGAAAGACACATTCGAAGAACAGTAGAATTCTTATTCATTAGGCAGGAATTAAAACGGGTTACAGCAATATATAATCCCTTGCACAGAGGAATCTTGGTCAGCAGCTTGAAGGCAATATGAATACTTCTCTCTTTAAAAAAAAGGCAAGCTTTACCTCTTTTTTCACCTAAAACTCCATTCTTTGGTGATTCTTGATCTGTGTCCCTCCTTTAATTCACCTTTAATTGCAATCACTGACAATTTCAGCAACAAGCTCTATATGTTTTTTCCTTTTTGATTTGTACAGCAACTAGCCACAAATCCTTTGACTTCCCCAGAACATAAACCCTTGGTTATCACAGATTAGGAGCAGACTGCTTGCAGGATGTTCAGTAAATGTTCTTCCTAAGAAGTAAAACCATATTGTTTCTTTGTTCCAGCTGTAAAGAACCTGCCATGATAACAACAGCCTTTAAATGATGATGTCAAAATGTCAAAGAGGAAAGTGGCCATGTGTGAGGTCAGGAGTCTCACTGATGCAGAAAGCAACTGGAGAATAAACTCCAGTTTAAACTGGAGAATAAACTGGAGAACAAACTGGAGAACAAGCATGAGTTCTGGTGAATTTTGGAATGGGTTCAAAAAGTTAATATTTATGAGAGAGGCTCTGAATACAGAATCTGCAGGTTTCCATTTTTTTTTTTCTGATTAACTAAGGTTAAACATCCCTCTATATGACTCTCTTACATCTAGCCCTGCACACTTCCTCAAATGAGAGGACGAAGGAGAATTTGTGACCTTAATCCTTATACAGCTCTCCAAATTATTAAAACCAGAGTCTTGGATTTTGAGTTGTGGATCTTGATTTATATCAAGATTGTGGTGATATTTTTGATTGATGTGGATTTTGAATATCCTGTGCATTTTACATAAGCTGCTGTACATGTGGTCAGACTTCACACACACACTCACAAAATATTCTGACTTGGGATGGACCCACAAGGATCATCGAGTCCAGCTATTAAAAGAATGGCCTGTACTTACACAGATTGGTGGGGTTGTGTCTGACTCATACTTCTGGTCTATTAGACTGTGGTGCAGGCTTACCTAAAATACAGAGGGTGTTCTTTGCAAAATACGGACGACTATCGAAAAATCAAATGGTTGTGAAGGTGTGCTATTTAAGAAGGAAAACTGCTAGAATGCAGCAGTGCTTTCAGAGAGTAGGCGTTGTCTCCAATGTGTGTAATGACTGACAAGTGATCTCTGATCCCCAGTGCTTGGATGTGGTCTGGGAAATCTCACCCTGGTTGTTGTTACAGGCGGGATTGCAGGGATGGGGCTTTGGCCTCGAGTCAGACCCTCACTGGCATCTGAGCTCCCTCCCTGTGATCTCCTACCAGCAGCAGCAGATGATGGTAAGTGACACCAATATAATTGTTTTAAGGAGTTGCATAGTGATTTTTAAAAAAATTATAATAACATCTAATATCAATTTGAAGGTACTAGACACCAGAGGTTGTTTTTTTTTTTTAATGTCAGAAATGAAATTTCCAACAGTTCACTTCACTGGCTGCTACACAGGAAAGCTTTTCTGAAAGTTTGTTTAAGGCATTGAAATAATTCTAATGCACAAATGGGCTTTGCTTGTGGGAATAAATAAATCACGGCTTGCTTTCAAAACCAAGCAGATAATTAATCCGGGTTCACATGATGGTTTTTGATTTTACTGGACATCAGTTCACATCTTCCAGGTTGATATAGGAAGGAGTTAAGCTCTCATTTTAACTAAGTCAGTCATTATTTTCTGCGAAGGACAGCCTATAGCTCCCATAGCACCTGTTGCCTATCTCTGTGACATACCAGCATGTTATGCACTTGGTTACCTCAGATTTTATAGGATGAATTCCTTTGTCCAGGGCTAGGGCTAAGTATAGGTGCCCACACCTGCCAAGGATGTCTGTGATTCCAGTTGCTCTTCAAGGCACAGGGGTGTTTCTGTGACCTTATTCAGTGAGTGTGGATCACTCATTTCTCAAAAAAAAAATTACAGCACTCACCAGAAATAGATGCAAGACATGGTTGGTTTTTTGTTAATATCTACAATTCACTGTAGATGTTTATAAATAGTTTTTTTTTTTCCAAAGGTTTTAAAAATCTTGTCTGTTCTGTTTGTTGAGTAAAGAGAGGCAGAAAATCAATAACTGGTCTCTGGTGAGCAGGAGCTTAATTTTAACTGGTATTTCCTCATTTACATACCCAAGGTAAGAGTCATAAGAGATTCTGCTTTGGAGCTAGAGAAAGGCACATTGCTGGGGAAACTGTTTGCCAGTTAGGACAAGCCTGCCTTTAAATTCAAGCCCGACAATCTTTCTTACAACAACTTACTTCTCTTTCTTGGTAGAAATATTGACTTTAAAAGAAAAGCATGAATAATGATTTCTTGTCTTGTTGAGAAAAAGTAAGTGATGATTTTGTGTCATACAATTTTCCTACATTTGTTCTGAGCAGAGGAGAGAGGAGAGCTTCAAACTTTGTGGCGTATCTAGTTTGTGTAAGGATCTCTAGACTGCAACCACATGTGAGAGAAAGACCTCTTGAAATACGCGGCAACTGCAAAGGTTTCACCTACCCTGTGAGATTTACTGATGGGGGATTTGGATCTTTTCCTAAAACCCTTGCTATGGAAATTTTTGAGGAATTGATGCCATACTATTTACTAGCTGTATGATTTGGCATGGGATTCTCTGCTGGCAGTGCTGTGGGACTGGTCCCACCTTGAAATGTTGTGATCCATGTTAGGCCTGGATGTTTGAAAACTGTTTGTCTTTACTGGCAGATGCTGGAGGAAGATCAGAGTTGCAATTAACCTATTTACAGCAAAAGCTTGCACATGACTTAGGAAAAAACCCTAAACTTTAAACCAAAAAAGATTTAAAAGTTATAGAACAAATGACTGAATAGAGCAAATCTGGGTTTAATTAAGTGTAAAATTGGTTGCAAATGTTTTCAAAAGCTTCTAATGTTATTGGTTGGGAAGCTGCTATTTTGGAAGCTCTCGGCAAGTGGCACAGCTCTCCAGGGAGTATGTGGGTGGTGGAAATGCCACGCTGGTGTGGGTGATGGAGCCAGGTCCCCCCAAGGAATGGTGAAGCCTCTCCCAGGAAGTAGCTGAGCCTGGGGCTGTGCATGGTGCTTGCTTGCACAGAGGAGTCCAGCCTGATGGATGTGAGTGTGTTTTAGGTCCTATTGCTGTTTCTGATGCCGAGAAAATTCAAATAATTTGGAATTTCCTTTCTTTGAAACACTTCCTTGCACAGTTGCCTTGGGCCCCAAAATAGTGTTACTGACCTTGGTGTGGAGCATCACTGAACAAAGTGCAGTTGATCACCAGCCTACTGGGACTGTCCCGAACGGTGAATCAGCTGCCTGCCTTGGGATGCCCACTGTGCATGGAGGCCATGAGAAAGCAGGCAAGGGTGAGGAGTTTAAGGAAAGCTTGTGCTGTCAAATGTTGCAACTGCAAATGTTTGGCAAAGCATTTTCCAAGGGGCTGGAAAAAAAGGCTAATTACAAGAATTGATCTTTTTATTATTGTGACTGAAAGGGATGACATAGCAGAGGAAAAAGTATTTCCAGAGCACTCAGTATTTCAGATTGCATTTGTTGCAGAGAACCATCCAAAACTCTCAGCCAAACCTCAGTGCTTAAATAGCAGAGATTGGCATAGAGTGAGCCAAAATACACTGTATATTTGTCAATTTAGGTTGCAAATCTAACTTCTGATCTTTTCCGAAGTATCAATGGCCATTATAAAAACTGGTTTTGTGGCAGAAGCCCTTGCAAACTGAAGTGTTTCTTGGGGAGTGGTGGGAGTAGAATGTTAAAAAATAATTGTATTTACTATCTGAGAAGCATTATTAAGAACACTTTAAGTTCCCTAAAAAATTCAGCCTTTAACTAGAAAAGAGTAAACCTTGAAAAAAAACCCCCAAAAATAAAAAAAAAAATCAAACTTTGAAAAATGTTTTAATAATGAAGCTGAGAAAATAACTTAAAATGTAATTTACTCATTGTATATAAATAATGCAATAGATCACAAAAGTAATAACTTTTTTCAAATTCTTTCACTAATATATCTCTATTTTAATTATTACCTGATGGATTAAAGTATTTGATACTTGTCTGGAGTAGCTCTTGGTCAGAGTTGTAGTAGCGAAAATAGGCTCTGTCCCAGTTCTGTGGTCAGATCAGCATACGGCCGTATCATGGGAGATTTTCACACACGTGTATTTAAAATCTTCCTCACATAAGGGTGTTTGTACACTACGTGGTTGTGAAAGCAACTGTCACAGTTTGTTTGCTGTTTCAGCCAGCACGCTTTTCTTATCAGCTCTGATCAATGCTTTTCCCCCTTCTTTTCCACTGGTACAGATGACATCTCACCGAGTCCCTGTGACCTTGACCGCAGCAGTGCTGGGACTGCCGAAGCTCTTTTACCTGTCCTTAGGGCATGTTGGGAACTCACCTCTTGCAGCCATGATGGTCTTCGAGCAGATCTCATTTTTGATTACAAAGATGGCCCTGTATCCTCTTAAAATTACCAGCTTATGCTGAACACTCCAGCTCACTGCAGTGTGAACTGGGGGGACAGTGCTGCTCTCCAGGCTCTGCTGCTGCTCATGGCTCTGCCATCTGTCCATGGGGCAGGGATGAAACCCCAACAGACACAGCATGTGAGAATCTCAAAGGTGTCATCATTTTTCACAGCCTTCTGGTGAGGTAGCAAAGTCGTTTTGGTTTTACAAGTGACAGCAGAGGTACAGACCCACTGCAGTCCAAATCCTCAAAGATATTTAAAAACTACTTTCTGTATAGGTGCTGGCCCCAAGTAGACATCACCTGTCTGATGCAGGTTCTGCAGATCCTTCCTGCCGGCATGAGCTTAATTTTCTTTTATTTGTGAGAAGAGTAAAATATTTGTTTCAGGGTAGACTTCAGTCTACCTTCAGTCAGACCTCTAAGACTTCAGTCTTAGAGGCTACATGGGTGTTTTTAGGACCTGGTAATTTTACTGTTATGGAATAATGGGGAATTTTCCTTGTAAGGCTGGGAGTTGTGGTTCAGAAAACTTTTCGCTGGCCTAACAAAGTAGAAACATTTACAGGCCTCATCAGGAGTAAGTAATAACTTTAATGGAGCAGTTAATTAGTTCTGCTCTTTTCAGACAGCATCATTAGAATTTAATGAGAATTAATAATTTCATAAAGCATGGAAATATATTGCCCCAAGCAAAATACGGTAACACACATTTCACAGATAGCTATTTTAAATGAATACGGTGACATTTTCTCATATTGTTGGATGATCTATAATATTTTTATATAGTAACTCAAGATAAAGTATTTGGCTCACATTATGAAGTGTGTTACTGTTTGAAGATAGAAAGTCCCCACTGTTTGAGAATAGGAATATAAACCTAAATACGGCAATGTAAATGCTATCCTTTATCACTGTTGGCTTTTTTCTTGAACATTTTAAAGACAAAGATCACCTAGAAGCATTATTGAAGAGCAGCAGAATTCCTTTGCCATGTGCTGTAATCTCTTGTGTCAGCTCTACCACACTACCTATTGATTAAAACAAGCACATTAATAGTTTGAAAAGCACATGTCATAAAAGCAAGACAGAAAATTTTCATAAAACATATATTTGGGGCTATTTTAGCTGGACATCATTTAGCAACATAATAAGCAATGTAACAAACAACAAACAAGTATTCCATATAAGGGGATTTTTTAGTCTAGCGTTTTATGTAAATTATTATCGGTAGTTTTTGTGCCTCAACTATTGTTCATGGCATAAAAAGAAGCCGTTTCTCATTTCCAGATTCTGGGCTGGTTTCAATTGGCCTGACTTCCACTGACACTCATGAGGTTGTACCAATGTCCATGAGTCCCCAAGCATGGGGCCCAAACGCTTTAATGAAGACTTTGGAAGTCCTAGAAAAGAGGGAAGGAAATTCCTACTGTATATGCCATAACTGCTGATCTGTCTTTTTCACAGCATTTTTCCTTTGCTGCTTGAACATATGGATGACACTCTTTATTGTATTCATTGCAAATTGAAATAGTTGATCAATAAACCCAAATTTGATGGATGTTATGAACTGTTACTCTGAACATGGCCTGAACTTGCAGGCTAAACAAACATAGCATAAAATGGAGGCAGCCAAAAAAAAGTGTGGATCCTGTCCAGCCCCCAGCCCTATGGCATGATGTAACACACACACACACGTGTAACACAGTTAAATCCATATAAAGCTGGTGCCACGGGGCAGAGATGCAGACTCGCACCGTTTCTAATCTTATTCCTGACAGAATTAAAACTCGGACTAAACATGTCAGAGTGAGTAAGGACCAAAGTAGAGCTCCCCTGCCACTGAGGCTAGGCTGTGGTACCCTGTCATTAGAGCACTGTTTGTGGGGAGATCTGAATTCCTCATGCTGTAGCAAAACCTAGCCAAAGCACAGACAGATCAAACTATTCAGCTTTTCATGATGGTCCAACCCATTTCATTTTTCAAAACTGCAGAGCAGTAAAATGAAGCATTCTTTCTTGCTGGCTCTTCTGAGCGAAAAAAAAGAAATAGCAAGAGAAAATGCTGGCTCAAACTTCAAATGCATAATACATCTCCCATCACAGATGTGGAAGAAAATTACCTACCAGTTCTTTTTTCAGTAGGAGTCTGTATTTAAAGTGAAACATGTGATCATTACAATATTTCAACAGTTAGATGAAAAACTGCTGCAATATATACATATATATATATATGTATGTATGTATATATTAAAAATTCTGCAAGAGATGAGTGCTTGAAGTGAGCATTCCAAGTATTGGCCATCCAAGTATGCAACAAACTACATTCTGTTTCTCTCAATTTTTCTTATTAACTATTTTAGATTTAAGACTATGATACATTTTTTCTCAGCCTCTTTTTCATCTTCCAAGCGTGATGTTTTCTGTTACAGTAATGATTGCTATGTACTGCAGCAGCACTGAGGCACTAGTGGCTGGAAATCGAGAGCTACTGCTGCCGTATAACAAAAAAGAGAATCTCTTCCAGAAAGCTGGAAAATACAAGAATATAGAGAGGGGACTTGTGGGCACAACAGAGCAGGGAAGACACTGCAACAGCACAGCTTGTTGTACCTGCAGATCTGAAGGGTGAGGTTTGGCCACAGCTCAGTTATCGCTTGGTGTGGGAGTTGAACAGGCACAGGACGTGGCAGCATCTTGAAATCTCTGGGCCCTGATGCCAGCTGGTACCTGTGAGCAGCACTCGGAGCACCCTTCCCAGTCCTCCCACTGCTTCCCCTCCTACTCTGGATCATGTGCTGGAGGTGGCCCAGGTTTGGCAGCAATGGTCTCTTTCCATTCCTGTTCTGCAAGAATTTTCCCTTGCTCAACCTAAGCAAGTGGGAAGGTGAGGGAAGGAGGAGGTATCATGTCTGGTACCTCAGTTACTCCTGAGTTACATTTCTACCTGCTTTAGAGGCTTTGGTGCCATGAAATGACCGTGCATTTCCTGTGGGAGGGCAAGCAGTGGAAAACTCCCCATGCTTGCTTGCAGGCAGCCAGCAGTCTTACACTGTTCCTTCTGACCGGTCCTGCTAGAGACATTGCTGGACTTTTCCTTTTGAAGTCTGCCATACACCTGTCCCCATCTTCAAAGGGGTCAGGGCCATGAGAACAATTGCTTTTCATTCACATAATGGGTCTTTCCTCCAAGTAATGTGTAAAGAAAGCAAATGGTGATAACAGCTTTCCTAACCCAGATCTTCTATGTTGTTTGAATGTTGGTTTAGACATTAATTAGAGAGCAATGAGCATCATCAGTTCAACACTTGATAATATATCATATGAGCTAAAAACTAGGTACTTGATCCTGTCAGATGATTAGTATCTTATTGCTGTATTTTATTAAATATTGATGCCAAAGTTTTGTTTTCAACATTTGCAAATCCTTTTAGTCAATTAAAAGTCAAATGAAAAGGTTTCATTTTGGTGAGAGCTATTGTATTTATATTTCCTTTGCAGTTTATTACCATATGCTGAGTATGTTTGTACTTCTGTACTACACCTACAAACTCCATTAAAAGAACATTGAAGCTGCAAAGTGTAGTGTTCTGAAATGATGAAATGATGGTGTTTTCCCGTGCAGCTTTAAAACTCTGTAGGGAAATCAGACCTGTGGGTTAGCTGTCTGGACACTGTATACAGTGCATGAGGAGAGGCAGCCACCTCCAAGTGGGATTTAAAAACCTCATGGTCTGTAAGCCACCTACACGTACGAACTGGGAGTGCAAGAGACAGGGCTCCATCTGAAATTTGACCTCTATTCAGAAGTGAAGCACCTGGCTGTGGTCAGGAAGGAGCTTCCTTGGTGTGTGCAGGACCTGCAGCCTGCAACAAGCGGCTCTGCTGGTCTGTGCTCCTTTCGCAGGGGAGAGAGGCATCAGGACAGGCTCTGAGGGAAAGGCCTGTTGCTGGGGAAAACTCCCGTACTGAAGTGAAATTTCTATTACTTCAGGGAGAATGTAACATCCTAGCTGCCACAGGGCTGCTTGTGGATTGTAAGTATGATTGTAACTGGATAAATGCAGAAATGTTGCCGGAGTAGCTGATGGACTTGAAGGCTCCCTGTCGTAGGCACCACCTCCACTGCTAGATATGGAGATGTGCTCTTGGCCACTTCCTGTGGCTCAGTGGATCTTCACTTCTTTGCTGAACTTCGGCACAACTTCAAAATGAAGTGGTTAAATGCACCCCCCACAGACTTGCCCTGTAGATGGGATCTAGGTGTGTTTGAAGTCCCTTCATTCTGTGGAGAAGTAGTCTAAGTCTGCTGTTCCTGTGCAAGTCCTCATTCAGGAAACAATTTTATAGAAGGGATTACTGCTGCTAACTGCAGGGGCATCATAAAACCAGTGATCCCTGCTCCACCTCTGGAAAGAGAGGCTGGAGTTAGAGAGAGAATTTCAGACAGTGCATCCCAAAAGGATACAGATACTACAGCCCCAAGGGAAGAGAGGAGCTGCCACAAGCACTGAGACAGCAAGAACTGCCCGTGTCCTCAGTGCACTTCTCTAGCAGAGGGTTAAGGACTATTTGCTCTTTAATGCAAGTTGAAATTGTTTAATATATTCCAAGAAAGGCTCAGAAGACAGGCTGAAAGCTCACGAACACAGCTCTGGTTTGACCTTGTCTGCTGTCCCATTGTTCAGGAGGATCTTCAAATGTGCATATCCCGGAGATTTTGCACAGTCTCATTCTGGATCTGAGTTTGAACTCTGGGGCTACTGTTCACGTGAGCAAAGAAAAACTTCACAGTGAGCAAAATTCCTGGTGCTTCAATCCATGGAGCTACACTGATAGATTTTCCCTTGCAATGAGTTGATTGGAAGGCCTTTGCTTGGTCCTCTGGCTAGGAACTCTTGTGGGACTGGGAGCCGTGTAACCAACAGAGGATTCAGGCAGCATTTTAAAATGCTGTTTTCACAAGCACATAAATCCCATTTAGCATTATTTTTGTCAAACTGCTCCTTTATGTGATGTCCCCTACGTGATGGTATAGGAGCCAAACCTAAAATTTATTCTTCAATGTGTTTCAACCTCAACTTCTGTCTGAGTTCTCTAGCTGGTGTGAATTCATGTAGCTTCTTTGGCTTTAGAGATGTGATGATTTACACCAGCTGAAGAGAAGTTCCCTCTTTCTTATGTCATTTTCTTGGGTCTTTTTCATGTAATATTTTCCTGTCATTCCATTTTTCATTCTTTTCCAAGGATCTTAAATGTTTCACTGTAAACATTAAAAATCCACTTGTGTCTTTGGCATTGAATATAACAATAGAAGTTGTTTTTACACCTCTCGGTGGTACAACATAGAGGCATTGCCAAAAGCTATCCACTATCATTACAAACATGGGAATGGAAGACATATATAAACATAGAAGTGTAACCCCTCTCTCGAATAAGAGTTTATAATAGCAACAGTGAACTTGACCCAGTGCATTTCCTGTAGGGATAAGGTGACCCGCAGGGGTTAATGGCCCGTGGCTTTGCCTTGGGCTATCATCTCACCCAGCCAGTGATTAATCCTGGAGAAATGCCCTTTGCTCCTGTCATTATCCCTTAAATGGAACCTTTAGAATTCAAAATGGTTTTGGAATGGAATTTACCACTGCCTGCACTCCATTCACTGCAAGGAACTTTACTGTAACTACATGTCACACTTGCATAAATAACCTTCGGAGGAAAAAAAAAAGGATGAAAGGACTGGCCCAGAAAAAGGAATAAAACTCCAGTGCAGGCTACCACTGCTAGTAATATTCCAGCAGCAGAGTGATGCTGTAACAAGAGGCTACAACTGCTGCAGCAAGTGGAGGTAAAAGTGTCCTAAAGTGTTTGATGTTTCTAGGAATTTTCTTGTGCAAGCATTAACTGCAGCATATTCTCAGGCAGCAGTGTGTTATATTTTTTTTTTGTTTACTTAGCTGCTTCCCAGGCATATTCTCGACAAACTAGGTTTTCTTAATAAACTTAAGACGGCAAGGTCCCTACATTGGCAACACATGGTCTGAAGGGCTGTTGAAGGAACTGGTTATTCCTTTGGACAAGCAAAGTGCAAAGGAGACTGTGAGTGTTAAGATATTGTTCTGCATAAAAGCCATAAAGCTTCAGTTCATCTGCTGATCTCTCTTGCAGGTCTTTTGCTTGCAAATTGGATCTGCTAGCTAAGCAGCTCAGGTACTCATACAGCATATTGCTTAAATTTTGTTCCTGAGAAGGGAGTAAAATCTGTGTTAGTATAGCAATCTGTGCTCTCAGTCAACCCTATACTCCCCTCTTTATCCATCTGATGTAGTCTTCATGCCTGGCTATATTAAGATAAACATGCCTAGTACACAAGGTTGTAGAAGCAACTAAAGCTACTCGGCGTTTTAAATTTTTTTATAGACACAGGTTTCCTCACACACTGTTGTAATCAAGAGATGTTTCAGACAGAAAGATATCCAGCATCAGTGCTGGACAAACAATTTAGCATAATTCTACCATTAATACGCTGGTGACAAAAGTCTGCAATGTCATTCTTGCAGGCTCCCATGTCATATGTACCGATCACACCCACACACCAGCGGGAAGCATATTCCTAACGTACCTGGGGTCATTTTGCATGTGGAGCCACGTCACCTGTTGCATGGAGTGACTCTGGCGGTAGTGGTCACCCAGTGTATGGCTGTATTTTAATCCTAGTCAGGGCCATTTTTTATTCAGTAGCATCTTGCACACCTTTTTTTTTTACTTTATTGTGGATCATCCTCAAGCAAGACAGCCTATAGTTACTGCAAAGTTGAAATGTTCTCCAGCTGGTTCAGGGTTAACAGTTTGGGATGCTCTCTAATAAGCTTCTCACTCTTCCTCTGATGTGCGGCCAGCATGCAGCAGAGTGAAGCAGGGCTGTCCCACTCCTGGGCGTGGCTTCTGGACACTGTCCCTGTGTGTGCTTGTCTGCCAGAAGCTGCTGACTTCAACACAGAGCAACTCATAAGCAGAGATGGCCGTGGTCTTCTCCGTTGCTCTTTCAATGGGTGAACCCAAACCCAGACTTTGATGGAAACTGGCCTTCCACACTGTACCAGCATTTCCTGCAGGTGGTATTAGGAGCGGTTTTTGATAAGTGCAGGTGATGGTGTGGCCCTTCTCTGGACGCTTACCTTGCTTACTGAGCAATGAGCCTGCGATGGACTTTGCCTGGTCTCTGGACTGTGTGGAGCTCTGGTCTCAAACCCACGAACGAGAACTTTGTGGATCAGTGGCTGAAGGTACAGTCATAGGTACAAGGTCAGCATTGGAGGAACATACACACTGAACAGCTCTAGCGCTTGAAGCCTAGACTTTTATGTTCTTAGGGTTTCGTTTGTAAATATACTTCAGCTCCTCTACTCTTGCAGTAGCCAGAAAAAGCGGTGCTGTTGTGCCATGTCTTTCTGTGGCTGCTGGGCTGCCTGGCAGTGCCCAGAGAGAAGCACAGTTCCCAGGTTTGGGACCAGGACTTCCAGAGTTCCTCCTCTGCACTGTGCCAGTCAGATCTAACATAAAGGCAGACAATACAAATGCGATTCTTTGGCTTGCTGGCCTTCTTTCGATAACAATCTCATCAGCCTCTCTTGTATCTCACTCCCCATTCATGGTGTCTCAACTAAATTCTAAAGTGACTGAAGGATGTGTCACATTATGGAAAGATTCAAGACCTCAGGATTCTGTTGGAGGAATATCTTCCTAAATATCAATCAGAGGGTGCAAATGCAGACCCTGGAGCTACCTCTAGCTGACCCACTCCCTCATGTTTTGAAATATTTTCCCCATGCTTTCCTCAAATTTTCTTCATATTCCAAAATCAAGCTAAACCCCCGACTATATTTTCGTAAACTGCTTATTAAGTGGGCACTAATTGTACATAAAGATTTAGCATTAATCATTTAAAGTAATGTGGGAAAGGAAGTAAAAGTGAGGACTGGGTTTGGTTGTTTGTTTTGGGGGTTTATTTTGTATGATACTGGAAAAAGGCATTAAGTTTTGGGGGGATATTTGATTTTTAAAAATCAAATTTATCTTCCTTCTTATTTTTAATCAGGATTGTAAACATTATAAAATAATATTTTTAATTATCAATACTTATATCAATGCTTAGAAGGTTTTTTTGAGAAGTCTTTGCCTCTTTGTTGAGAGAAAGCTGTTGCTCAGCATCAGAGATTCCTAATACGTTCTTTAGCAATATCAGGTATCAGAAAAGATGCTACATATATTCATATACATAAGTGAATTGAAAGAAGGGTGCACATCTTTACTTTTGGGAGTAGCTTCAGTTCTGGAAATGAGAAGAAAAAGAAAGCTTACAGTTAAATTTTTTAAGTGTTGCAGCTGTTAGGAAAAAAGGAATTTTTTCTGAAGATTAGTGTTCTGATTCTAGTTTACTGGGAAGGAGAAACAGTAATAAATTGTATCATGTTTACAAGCACCTGTACAAAGTGTTGCCATATGTGTAAAACCTCAGGGCATGTGGGGCCATACCACAGCTGGGACACCCGTCCTTCCTTCTGTTTTGCTGGAGGAAGGAAGTATCTTGTCCCTGTCTTGGGACTGGGAGAGGCAGTCTGGGATGGGACCAGTGTTACCACCATCACTGTAACATGGGATTATCAAAATCAGATCTATATCGTGTTTTTTACTTAAAGACAATGAAATTCCTTGTTGGTTTCATGTCTGGTTTTTTTCCCCTGCAATACTATCAGCTATAAGAAAACATTTAAAACAACCATATGCCCAAAAATAATTTATTATGAATTCTGTTAAATTCTCCCAACTGTTTTCATTTTACCAGTCTTAGAGTTATGTTTCATTGTGTGTTTGGAGGGAATTAGGCACCACAGAACCTGAAACCTGAAAGAGACCTCCACATTTTATTAGGGTATAAATAATGGCAATAATTTGATGGGGCTCCTTGAATAACACAACAACAGAATGGGGTTTGGTTTACAGCATCATACCTTGCCTTGTCTGTAGAGCTTGTGCTGCAGATTGCTTTCCTACAGATTGGCTCCTGCCAGTGAGAAGGTCATAAATGCCCACCTTAATCACTGGCTATGTCTAAACCCCCCAGTTTAATCCCTATATAGGGCACCATGTACTTTTTAAGATGCAACTTGAAGAACTTAAAAGAGTGGAAAATATGTTGTTATTGAGGTGTAGTTGAGGCTGCCATGTGATACATACAGGGGTTGGGATAGAGAGCTGGTCCCAAGCGTGTTAATCTGTAAGGGAGCAAACAACAGCCCTGTAGAGAGTTCTACAACATCAGTCTGCTAAGACACTGGACAGTCCAGAACTCATTTAAAATTCCTTTTGTTTCATAAAATAATTTTCATCTACTTAAAACAAGGGCTGGGGAGGGGGAGAAACGACAAAATTTCTTAAAACTAGAAACAGAAACTTTTGTAAACTGTAATTATTTTTAAAGAAAGCATTGTTTCTAATCAGCTCCATGGGTTGGATTATATGGCACATCGATGGCTGTGGACTTCAAGCACATTACCCTGTCTCCTCCTGCCTCTGCTCACAAAGAATTCAAACACAAAATATCACTCGGGGAAAATAAAATGGAAAACTTCATTGGTTGACTAATATTCTGCCCTTTCACTTCCAACACTGTATCTGATCATCATGACTTTTACCTGAGGGGATGTATTAGGAGACGGGCTTGCTGGAACAACCAAATAGGCTGCTTTCTGAATCACCTGGTAGACAGACTTTCCACTGGCAATGTACTGTCTCTGTGCTCATTCCCTGGTACAGAGGTCCCTAATCCCAGCAGAGGGGGACAGGGACATGCAGTGAAGCTGTGTCCCAGAGATTGCTTCAGTGTATCCCCATAGCTAGCAACCACGTGCATTCCCCAGACAACTTTTTCAACAGGAGAAGGGCAAATGGCCTTCTGAAGTAATCCTCATTCGCAGAGATTTGAGCACAGCTGTCAAGGAAGGGCAGCAGAGCCAGTATTGTTCCACAGAGACTTGTGGCATCATGGCAGTGTTGCAGCCATTTATCATCAGCCTCTGTCATTCCCAAACCAGGGCCTCTCACATGATAACACAGAGTGCCACTGCTCCTTTACTGACTTGGTCCCTGGTTAATCAGTTTGTTCAGGTTTTGAATGCTGTATTCAAGCATATTTTTAACAATGAAAAGCTCTCTGTGCTAAAAGAAAGGTCCTACGTATTTGAGTCACATTCTTTTCTCTCCAATCGTTTCAGGTTTTGTGTCACTTGATTTGTACTAGCTGTGGCTCATTATGAGAAGTATTTGTCAGTGTGGGCACTAAGGCACGCACAGCCCTACATGTGAAATTTAATTATGGGCATGGGAATTTCCTGTCCATTCCCTTGAAATATTGTTGCTTAAAACTTGATAGAGTGAAGGTTTTGCAAATCGAAAGAGAGAACCATGAAGGAAGATAGACAGAGGAATAGACAGAGGGGTCTAGAGATGCCTGATGTCTGGGGACTGAAGAAAAAAGCCACGTTCCCTTAGGAGAAGTGAATGACCTTGGAACTATTGGAACAGAGAAAAAAGAAGACACTCTGAAGGCAGTGAGGGATACAGGATGGAGCCTGATGACAAACACTGTGGGACAGATCCTTGAATTGGATCAAGAAAGAAAAAATGGCTTGGAGGGGAGAAAGAAGGTTAGGGCTGGAGGGAGTCTTCTGTCCAGAGGACCTTTAAATCAGAGGCTGTAAGCACAGGATGCACATGCTGATATTACAGCGCAAGGTACTCGGAAAAGCTATGGGATAAAATTGGCATAATTTTTATTTAATAGATTTGCTCTGCCTCTCCTATCCTACTAGAAAGATTTGAGCAAGTGCTGAGCCCTGGTCACTAGTGCACAGCTGGGCAGGACAGAAGGACTTTGCTTCCTGCAAATGAGACCATTTGCTGGGAACCCTCCCGCTCATGCAATGATGCTGTTTGTATCTTTGCTTGAGAGGAGTTTTATACAAGATGGAGAAATCTTTCTTTACAGTTGGGCAAATGACATCTTCATTGTTACTCATGTCTTTCTTGAGGCAGGGACTGTATTAAGCATTTCCTAAGTATTCAGGGCCTCTGACTGCAGAATCCAATCATGCTACAGAACTTTGCTTCATCTTTTGAAATCTCATCGAAGTAAAAAAACCCCTGTAGTTTGTAGTCCCCTTTGCTCAGTTTGGGTTATTATACCACGACCACTGTTTCTGTCCTAACACCCTCTCCTCCCAGGGAGCACAGCTCTGACCCTTAGCTCCAGTGGCGGAGCACCAGCCACGTACAGGGCACATGAGCATTATTACATACAAGGACATAGGGCAGAGATCGATTTTTTTGGAGAGAAAGAGATGGTAGCTCCAGCTAGGAGCTAGGTTCCAGCTCCAGCTAGGTAGCTCGTTCCTGTTACAGCGTCGCAAACAGCTCCAGCATTATAACAGAGGCTCACGAAGGCATTGATTATACCTTAATTATTACTCTCTTTCTCTCTGCTCTAAACCCATCCCTGGCAGAACTTCAAGAAGGAGTTGAGGAGCTCTGCTAGCTGCAACCTGACAGATAACAGTGGTATCTTAATCAGCAGAGCCTGAGGTATGGCCACAAACTTCCCAGGTGTTTTTCTCTGCCTACCAGTGTGATGCCTGTCACAGTTGCTCACTGGCTGCTTTTCACTGATGAACATTCAACAGATTTCAACCGAGCATCATGGCAGTGCTGTTGTCACTCGTGGTGCAGCTACAGAGAGCTGGGTGTTGTCTCCATGCTCTTGGGAGTCAAACCGTCAAAACACCAGCAGACAGCAGAGTTGTTGTGCTGTCTTCCTGAGTCTGCATATGGTATGAAAATAGGGAGCTTTCATTTCAGCAGAATGATAAAATCTGGAACTTAATTGTGACAGCTGCATTTGCATTAACTATTTCAGTACCTGAGCATTTTAGCAACATGTTAAAAATGTGAGCCTACTAGTTCTCTCAGTCATGATAACGACCTCCAGTTCAGAAGTTAACTTTCAGCTTCCACCCTGTTAACTTCTGATGTTGTTTTCAGTTGCCAGTATAGACTGGTACGTTGGAAATTGAAAATGTAGATACATACATTTAATTTAATATTCAGAAAATACAAGTCTTTCCTGTCTTTATTATATTGCTTATTTTCCTGGTTAGGATGATAGAAGTTCTCACTCCTTTGACTTAGGCTATGGAGAAGATCTGCTAGGTCAGTGTCAGTTCTTTCTGAGAGCATTCCCTGGAGCACATCTGTTTTGCACACAATTGCACGACCAGAGCTACGGCTGAGGAGCTTTTCAGTATCACTTTCCTAGTCATGATAACTGGATTATTGTATCAACAGTGAATTACTCCATAAAGAATACAAATAACTGATTTTCATTTGGATGTGGGGTCAATTTTGCACCTTTAGAACTTGAGATACAGCTGAGTTTCAGCTAAAACACAGAAACTTAAGACATGTTACTTAAAATCAGAGATACCTTCCTTTAAAGCTGTTTATTTTCCATTTGAACAATTATCATGCTTTAAAATTTTATCTACAATCAAATTTAAGAACTTTCCATAAATCTAAGCATTATTTTTGGAGAAAGTAAAATGTGAAGCATTTGCAATAGGAGGTGTTAGTATATAGTTGAAGAATGGAAACAAATTCATACAAAAATAGAAAGCTAAACATATCCTTGAAAGTTAACAGTCTTATTTGCAACTTACTTTAACTTAACACTATCGCCATAGTCTCCATTATTTGGTGGTGGAGTCATATAGTCTATTGATGTGCAGATAATGTCACAGTCCCATAGTAATAGCTCTCTGTTTGGAGGGTATTGAAAGAACAATTGCTAGGAAATGAAAACTTGGGAGAAGCCTGAGTCCCGAGATGAAACAACGCAGATACCTTATTTACCCATAACTCGTTAGAATCCAAAAAAGCAAAGGTATATTTCCTACTGATAGCAAGTTATGAAAGCATTGCTATCAACTTAGTTACAGTCTGACAACTCTCACACTTTTAAGAAGAGCGGGAAGGCCACCCCACAAGAGAGAGAAACTGAGAAAGAAGGCTCTGTAGAACAGGACATCAGTACTAATTAGAGAAAAGGAGGAAAAAGCAGCTCACTGTAGACTACGGTAGCTAGTAGAGTAGGGATGGGATCAGAGGAGAGAAAAGAGACTGGGAAGAATAAAATACTTAACCATTATTTGCCCAAGGATAATGCTGGGGTAAAATACATAACTATTGGTGAGATTCTTACAGATTTACAAGCATCAGATCAAGTTGACTTACTTGCTATCAGCTGTAACTACGTAAAATATGCTGCTCCAACTAAACTGGCAAAAAGAAATAAAAAAAGAATGGTTTGCACATAAAGAGCTAAATTTTATGTTGATTCACCATATGTCCTTTGCCACCTTGGAGAAATAAAGATCTGAAGAGCGTACATATGCAAAGAATGTTGGCCAGGTTTTGCATTTTTAGTATTTCCTAGTTCTTCCATAAGTACAACACTCTTGCATCAGGTCTGACTGCTGTCAGCTGCATTGGTTGTAGAATTCTACCACTGACAGATAGCAAAATTCAGATCATTTATGGGTCCCTTTCCTTCTTGTTGTAGCGTGGAATTTACAGAGAAACACAAGTCAGCTTGTTCATATTCATCCAGTTGGAAGACTGTTTCCAGGGAACATGCTTAACACATAAACTTTTGGAGTAGGGACTGTCTTTTGTTCTGTGTTTGTGCCAGGTGGTCTTGGTCTCTAAACAGGGGTTCTGGTTGCACTAATAATAAATAATCTTTAAAGATTATAGTAATTTTTAAATTGGAGGTGACAAAGAGGTGTAGAAAGAGAGCCAGTCATTTATAAAAATCCAGCCTAGGCTGGCTTAGCCTTTTCAGTGCTGTGAGCCAAATGTCAGCTTTGGGGCACCTCTGTAAGCCGATCTCTGGAGCTCCATCAGAGCAGGGTTCTCCTCCAACACAGGTGGGCTGACAGTTTACAGAGTAAGTGTTTGGGCATGTGGAGGTGATTGAGGAGGTACAATGCCAGCTGACACAGTCCTGGCAGCCAGCTCTGGCTCATATGCTGCTGCTTTGATCTGGCCTTTTCGTCGCACTCATGAGAACCGCTCAAGTTTTTTTCAAATATGTTGATAAATTTATCATTCTCTCCTGTATTTGCATAACTCATGTAATCGCTATGAAGTGACTTGAGAGTTCTCTGTATGTAGTCTATAACCCGTGCTTGGGAGTTGTGTCATCTTGATTAGGTGTGATCGTGTAGGGTCTTGCAATGAAGGTTTTGTTCCTGGTCCTTGGCTGAAGGAGAACAGAGATGCTTAAGGCAGAAGCGTGGATGTCAGCAGCATTGCCTTTTTGCCCAGTCTATCGTGGCAAACACCACATTTTCAGGTGAAATCTTCTAAAATTAATCACCAGAAGACAAGCGTTCAGTATAAACAGGCAGTGGGATATTAATTAAGAGTCAGTATGAAAGAAATAGGTGTTAGTAATACCCTGTAGGTAATCACTTACTAGAGAAACACACAAATACGTAGCACTCAACTGTTCGTTTGCTCTCGTGCAAGAATAAGACCATGACTGAGGTATGGTCTGCACATTAGCACACAAAAAACATTCAATAGGGTCAAGTAATACATGTATGCATATGAATTATATTACGTTGCAAACATTATGGTTTTGTTTCTCTTTGAATCAACTATTTTAAAAAAAGGGCCAGGAATTTGCAAGGAAATTCAATTGTATAGTGCGCAAGTCGTGTACAGTTTGGAAATATAGTAGCAAACTGTAATACAGACCCTATTATAATTACAAGGTGATGAAGGGCTAAAATCAGAGTGAGAATAAGAGACCCTTATAAAGAGGTGCACGTAATTCATAATGCAATGTAAGGTGTGTGTGGAAAACTGAGGATTAGCGTGACTGACCAGCAGAAACTGAACTGCACGCAAGGTTCAAAGACAGAAAGACTGAGCTACCTTATCTCAGAATCTACAGAAAAAACCCATTAGCAAAACCTTTACCTACTCGTGGAAACATGACTCTAATTTGTGCTGTTCTGCTCCATGTCTTAAATCATAAGTTTAGACTAAAAGTTGCTGCATTCACTCTCAAAAGCCTGTATGCTGCTGGTTGTCTTTTTCTTTGGAGTTCCAACCAGCATGAGACTTCAGGGAAGCACCTGGCCAAGGTCACGATATCCATGTCTCAGGAAGAATGTGAGGCTGTGAACTTCACAGCCATCAGACGTAAAAGCGTGACTTGCCTCCCCAGGCAACTGCTTCTGGGCTTACTCTCATCTCACGAGAATGAGAAGAAATGTAGCCATTCCTGACCTGAGATCAGCTCAGCTCGTCAGAGCCTGATAATAATGCCAAGGTTGTGGGTTTGATCCATGCATGGGCCATTCATTTAAGAGCTGGACTTGACGATCCTTGTGGGTCTCTTCCAGCTTAGAATATTCGGTGATTCTGTTTATCACTAAAGCAAGGAAACTAAAAAGCCCTTACTTGTGGTCAAGTAGAAGACATTTTGGCATCTAATAAGGCAAGACCTAGAAAAAAAAGCTACTCGTGTAATTGACCTGAGTGGTTAACCAAAAATCAGCTTCATAAGAGTATTTTGTTGTAATAACAAATTGCTGATGAGATCACGTATTTCTTTGATGCTGTTACGATTATTTTCAAAGACCATGCACAGACACTCTTGGTCCCTGAACACAGCAGAAATGTCACAGCAAGGAGTGGTATTTTTTTTCTGTAGCTCTAAGTCCTTTACCAGTTCTTTCTATTCACTGTAGAAGGACTTCCTTTAATATAAAAGTCACTTTTACACAGTCACTAAGTCTGCCATACTGTTCATTTTCCTACTGCATATGTTTGACATCTGTAAGAAATATTGTTGTACATGGTTTGAATATACAGCCCACCACTCAAGCCATGCAGAAAATCTGGAGGAGATGGCAGAAGCTCAAGACATCTGAACAGAACTTTTACTGTTAGAGGTATGTGGGTTTTCAACCAGAATGATCCTGATTAGCTAAAAAGTAAAAAAGATAAAGTAATTCTGTCTTAAACATTTAATGGTGGGCTCATTCACTGTGTTCCAGAGCAGAAGCAGTGGGGCTGAACAACAAATTTTCCAGCAATGCAATTGCAGTCCCTCAAATATTGAAGTCTGGGGAGAATTCTGATTTCTTCCTGTGCTCTGATACCTCAACAACAGGAAATCATCAATTCTAATTTTTAATTTGTCAGTAACTTTTCTGTCTTTCCCTTTAAAGCGAATGAATTACCCTCTTTGTTTCTCTAATATGCATCAGAAATGTAATCTATTAATTTGCATTAATCTCTTAGTTAGGCAAATTATGTATACGTACATTATAGTCTTTATTTGAAAAAAAGCTTTTTTTTTTTAATAATAAGAGAAAGACAACATAAAACAATTTTTAAAAATATAGAGAAAATACAAGACCAGACAGGACTACCACGCAGCTCTGCAGACATCAAATCCCTGAGCAGGATTCTCTCCTGGCCTCAGAGAAGATTGCAGCTGTGGTATTAAAGGCCAGTTCCTGTTGGAGTGAGAGCTCCTCTGGACCCAGGCCCAGAGGAAAGCCAAAGCACAGGAGCTGAATTAAAACCTTCGGATAAGCTGAGATACATGAAGTCACACCACAGTGAAACAGAAATCTAGATTTTTAACTTTTAGTAGAAATATATGCGAAGTGCTTTAAACATTGAAAAGCTGCAGCAAAGAGATCTTAAGCACAGTTCTTACTGCAGCAGTGTTACCTTTTAACAGAATTTCTTTACTTTAGACGAAACATAGATGGAACTGTACTGTTCACATTTTTTAGATAGAGTGTTCACATAAACAATAAGAGCTGATAGAAACTATATAGGCAAATCTGTGTAATACCTATGTAATACTTGTGTAAGATTTACAAACATCGGAATTAGACCAGGATAGGTTAAGAAAAGAAAAACCAGAATCATGTGTTAATTTGATTGGTCAATTAACAAATATAATCCACACTTCTGTAAGTTTAGAAAAAAAGAGAGAAAAAAGAAGAAGAAGCTGTTTAGCCTGCTGCTGCTGCTGCTGCTGTTATCATGTATCCTCTTTGAACTCTACCTTCAGAAAACTATGGGACTATGAAATAAAGGACTTTAGTAAGACAGCAGCCTCCTCTGCTCTTTCACCCTCGGCTGAAAAGGAAGAGTGTCTCATCAAAAGCGCAACAAGTTCCCAAGCGCCTTTCCTCTCACATAAATTAACTGGACAGCAGTGGCAGAGGGGTGAGGCCGGAGGTGGGCATTGACGCTGTTGGGAGTTTTGATCTGCTTCTATCTGGATGGATTAGTTAAAGAACTGCCACAAGATTTAAATTTAAGGAGATAGTTGCGGTAAAGTACAGGATCCTCTCAAGACTTCTTTGTTTCAATACTTTGTGAAGGAACTGAGGATATGGAAGAACAATACCTGAAATACAGAGAGTTGCACTGGCAGTTCACTTGTTGCTGACGCGCTGCCTAAGTCCTGGCTGGCAATCCAGCCCCAGGGCAGACAGATCTCGAAGGGTCTTTGGTCAAGAAACTCAGGCACAGGCTGAATAGGATCCCAGAGCAGAGTTCAGTTTTCACAGCCCAGCTCCATCTCCCCAGGGCCTGGGCCAGCCCAGCCACTCTGGTGCTGGGCCTCAGGTGCATCTGCACTCATTCTCAATAAATTCCTGCCCTCAGCATCTCACTGCTATATCCACCAGCTGAAGCGTTACATCTCTTCTGTGGTTTTCCCTTTCTCTCTTCTCCAGACGTTGTCTCTGGGAGCTGTGTAGGCTGCCCAGAAAGTGGGAATCTGGAGAGCAGAGGAGATGTAAGTCTCTATCACTGTCTGGAAGTTTTTTGTGGGATAAATGTTCTGTGTGAACAAACCCATGATATCTCATTGTCATGACAGATATGGTCCTTAAAGGTTGTCTGGCCAGTGGAAATACAAAATCAAAACTATAAATTTGTTTCCTAAGTTGCTCAAGACCCAAAATTGTCCTCTTGCAGTGCAGGGTGTGTATTCCCTGTTGTAAGGATTTTGTGGAGATCAGATGTTAAGCCGTATCCCACCTTCTGCTGGTTTGCTGTTTAGGGAGACACCTGGCAGAGTTCTGCCTTCTCCCGCCAACCCAGAGAAGTTCTGACAATGCTTTAAAAATGTTGTGAGTACCAGAGGCCATACAAAAGTGTATTGACTGATAAGCCTAGGTTTGTTCCTGCCAAAATATAGCATGGTTTAGGAATGGTATTCCCCAATTTAGTACTCCCACTAAAAAAATCCACGAGCAACTCCCTTCCCGCTCTGGTGTGAGAGACAAAAGGCACAGATAATGAGTTCAAGTAAGAACAATTTATTGGAAACAGCAATGAGTTAAGAAAAACACAGTTAACAGCAACAATATTACTATCAAAAGGGTACAAAAAGAGAGGGTGATTTACATGCAAAATGCTCATCCCACAGCAGCAATGAACAGTGGCAGACGGGTTTCCCACTCGCACCACAATTTTCTCAGCCCAAAGCCATGCCCCTCTTCTTGGAAGCAAGAGTCCCTTACTTACACGCCTGGCAATGATATCAGTGGTAGAGTATCACAACCTAGACACAACCACACAGTTCCAGGCTCTGCCCCCTCACAGCTACTGCAAAAATTTACTCTGTCCTGGCCGAAACCAGGACACATGGGTACAACCAGACAAAGCAAAGACAGCTTGAGGTGACAGTTTGCAGGTACCTGATCTTTGTCATTTGGCTTAGCACACCTAAGCCTGAACACAGCTGCAGTGACTAAACACCGTGGATGTAGCCAGGATGACTATACTAAGCAGAAAATGGCTGGGATCACCATTATAAGCCCTGCCAAAAGCTTTTTTCCACTTTTCTGCTCTAACCCCACCCATCCCAATTCTCTCCTGTGGCATGGGGAAGAGGAGGCGCAGACACTGTTAGCAGAACAGCATAGATGTCACATGCTTTTTAGCTCCCATGCCGGACCTCTTATTTTTTCACAGGGTGCCTGTTTTTACAGGCGAAATGGATTGATTCCTCTGCCTTGGGATAGGTCTTCTAGATAGCTAAAAAATGAGGCTCTTAATTACAAGGAGGTGGTTCTGGAGGTGGTTCTTTGCAGGTTGTAGGTGAGAACTGCCTTTTCTTAAGCAATTTCTAGTTCCATTAATCACAAAACTGTAATCTAACAGCATCCTGGGGAGTGTCAGTCACAGATGGTGGCAGAGACACCCTCCCCAGATCATGAGGAGGTGGCTCTGTTTAGTGCATGACAGGTGAGGTGAGCAAGACAGGCAGGTGAGTTTGACTAGAAAGTAATCAACTTCTTTTCTTTAGCACACGGAAGAAAAGAGTAAAGAGAGAGAGAGAAGAGGAGGAAAAAAGGGTAAAGGTTGCAAGGAAGTACTGATCAGGTCAACATCTGCACTCCTGCAGCAGACTGGGCTCTCTGGCACCAGCTTACCAGCATCCATTACAGCTTTTGCTTAATTTTAAAAGTAGTTTCTAATAATTTATCATGTATTTGATAGAGCAGAAAGTAGCTATGGTGCTAGAAAAACTCTGGAAAGAGTAAGCAAATTAAAATGACACAGCTGTTCCAGGCTTTCCCAGCCTCCCAAGAAGACAGCTCAGACTGCAGCGCGACATACACCACATTTCATTGGCGTAGGTCCACTGTTTGTGTCACAGCCAGACAGTTTGCATTAGAGTTTGGCCTGAATGTGAAAAGCCTTCTTATTTGAATTTGAGAAATACTGAATCATATTCAGATTTTAAAGCTTTTTAATTAATAAAAGTTTAGGACAGAAAATTCAGTACAGCTGTTACTGCTGAATCCAGACGGGGTTTGGAAGGTGGGCATTCAGCAGGGGGGTGCTTCCAGTAACACTCATCCTTCAAGGGTGATGAGCACCCTCCAGCCCTGCTGGCTTCCCTGAGAGCGAGTGTGCAGTCTCTCCTAGCACTACCCTCATGTGACAGGCTGAACTTACAACTCAGGAGGGTAGATGCCTGCCTGTGACCCAGGACTCTGTTATAGCTGTTGACAGAGCATCGTTCAGAGAGGTCTGATGCCAGGCGAAAGCTGGAGCAACTCTATTTCCCACCAGTAGAGTTACATCAGTGTAAAGCCACCATAGGAAAAATCAGAATAAAGCCCAGTGTGGAGAAACTTACTAGAAAATAGGTCATAAATATTACTCCAGTTGCACTTCAGAGGTGGAAGTTTTATTCTGGACCTGGTGTATGGCTGCTTTGGATGCTGAAGCCATCTTAAAAATTACCTAAGTGTTCCCTCACATGAGCATCCCTCACCAGCCCTCTACCTTCTGTGCAATGCAATTTAATACTTGAAACAGAGAGCTCAGCCTTTTGCTGCAGCATAATATAGAGCAGTTTAGGAAGTGGTGTTATACTAGAGTTGCCCTACAAGCTGTTTTGGCCTTTATCTAGACCAGGACTGAAGGGGAGGTTGGGGGAATAAATATATGTTTAGAACTAAGGTTGGGATTTAGGACTTTCAATTATTTATTCGGCCACCAAAAGAAATTTGAGGACAACCAAAATTATTTGCAAATGTGAGCTGAAATTGGCAAGTAGCTTTGGATTAAAAAAAAAACAAAAAAAAAAACATAGAAAGGAAATAACAAAAAAAATTAAACTAGATTAGTTTAGCATTTCCTGAACTTATTCCTGAATCTTTTTCAGACTAGATTCATAGGCACACATGAGCACAGCCCACATAACTGAGGAAGATGAGTCTGTTGCAGGGTGACAAACTAATTGCAGACTGAAGACCATGTCTAGTATAGTCCTCTGAGATGGGAGTTTAAGTGAAATTCCTCATCTGGTCAAGTGAGAAGGACTGGAGGGCAGATTTCCTTACTGTTGGAGACATAAGAGAGGACACAGGAAAACAATGCATTTTGTTAGATTTGTTTTTAATTGATTAAAAAATAAATTCAGGTAAACTCAGGACAGGGTTTTTTTTCCGAACTCAGACAAAAATTATTTCCATATCTCTGCTTAGAGCTGCATTTCTGCACAGCTCTCCTGGGCTGAGCCAAGCACAAGCACAGCCTGTGTAAGTAACAGTGTGTTCCTGGGTATGACAGACCATGAGTGTGGATGAAGGAATTACTGTATAGTCTTGTTCTTGATTTGGAATTATGGTAAACATTTATCTACTAATGCAAATCAGATTCATTCTACAAAGATTGATTTTCATATAATTTGACCTTGTCTAATAAGTCTTCTTGACCAGATGAATTGCAGGGACTTTGCACTGATTTATTTTTGCTTATGCATAAAGTACTGCGTGCTTGTTCATTTATTATGCTTAGCACATCAGACTTGGGAAGATTATATTATTTGAAAATTAAATTTCATACCTTCACATTTTAACATAGACCTCTCTTCAGCTGTCTGACTTCCTATAGCTCTGTTCCCCAACATGAAGAAAATGCGTAGAAAAAAATGACCTATTTTTCTGAAGTTTGCATGTTAAGTAATAATCCCAGAACTGTCACTGTGCATACTCATGCTAAGATGGAAGAAGAAAACTACACAATGTAAGGTTACTTTAAGCATTTTACCTTAATCTGTGTTCACAAATACTGACGTGACTTAATTATCATTATGGTGTTATTGTGCCACTATGGGAGATTTTGCCATTATTTGATCACCTTATATTTAACTGTATTCCTTAACATATTTTGGTTTCTATTACTCTTTACATTAACTCCCTCCTAAATCCAAAAGTTTTTGTAAGATTGGATCCAAAGTTACTGATGTTAGGGGAAAGGCTCCCTTTCATTTTAACAGCCTGTGTATCAGGCTCCTGAAGCCAGCAGGGCCTTAAGTTCTTGAATCTATTTTAAACAAAAGCTATATAGGAAGATAATTGTGTGAGGGGAAGATAATTATGATTGTAACTAATCTTTCTCATATTATTATCTTACATTTCAGCTGAAGTAACCTCATGCTGCTACATTCTTTCAATTACTATGGTTCTTTCCCCCCGTCTTCACTTACATTGAAATTTAAAGATAGATCATTTACTCATTTAATCAACTGCCCCTTTTAGAACATTTACGCTTCTAGTAAATTTGTTTCAACATTGACATCTTCAGTATCTCCCCAGATACCTCTTTGCATCTATTTCAACAGATTGCAGCCTATTTATCATTATTAATTGTTTACAGTCCTTCAAGCAGTCCATGATTTATCTCAAATTATTTAATATAGATCCCTCATTTTTTAAAATACGAAGCTGAATTATGTTGTTTAGCCAATTACCCAAGTAAATAGGGAGTTTGGTTACCCTGATCATTAAAAAATAGTTGTGTTTTGGCCACTGTATAGTTGGACAATAGAGCCTCTATAAAATTCAGCTAGTCATGTGTGCATGTATATATCCTTCCAAACAAGTAACAATAAAAACTGATTTGTCATATGACCTTTATATATATCTATACACATGTACACACATACATACATCTGAAATCACAGTCACTTCTTTTTTAAAATAAAATTTTAACTACATTAGAGTTAAGATGTTTTGGGATTCTTCACCTATAGGGTCATGTTTTTAGGCCATGATTCTGCAAAGCATTTAAACATGTTACAGTGTGGAATTACACTGGTGTCAACAGAATGAATGTGCCTGAAGAAATGCATTTAAGGCCTGTGAGTGAATTTAACTAGCAGAACTTAAAGACAAATCAGTTCTAAAATAACTTGCTATGGTTCTTCTGTTAATGAAAGTGTAAACATTTAAATGGTGAATACCTGTTACTGTCTTGCCAGTGACAGAAGCAAGCACTGAGTTCTAAAAGAAAATTGTATCTGCTTCCGTCTATCATGATAGAGATCTAACTTTTAGCACTTAAGATCCTTGTGTTTTGAGATTAAACAGGGTACTTCAGAAGTATACAATTTTAGCAGAAAAATATCCACATGTAAGAGGCAAAAATATTTCTCTAGAAGACTGATGAAAATTAGATATCTGGTGTTTGAAACGGCTCATCTGTTTAGAAAGTTAAAATTTGCTGAAGGGAAAGGAATTTGTACCCAAAGATCAGGCAACGCATTAAAAATGCATGGGAAAATATGAAAAAAAGCCCCATAGGATGCATTGTGGAACCATGTGATAAAATCAATTTCACAGTGAATCATGCAGCTCTGCAGTTCAGTGTTGATAACTCACGATTCAGCTGAGAGTCAGAAAATATTTAGTAATTTTTTTTACAGCCCCAACTCTTAAATTCGTATGATTACAGCGGGAATTCCAACTTTAATTAAATTTGAAGTAAGTCTCTGCCTGCAGAGCTATGCTACAAGCCATGTTCATGTATGCTCTAAAGACTTGGAAATCAAAAGACGAATAAAAGCAACCTGTAATTTTTTTTGTTTGTGTAGACTTTTATTGCTAATAGATTGTAAATAAGCTTTATTTGTTTCATCTGGAGACTGCTTTATTCAAAATAAGTAACAAACTACAATACTGAGCTAAGGAGAGGAACACAGTGAAATGAGACAACCTACAAAGCATCCTATTTAATCTAACACAGGATTGCAGAGTAACAAACTTTATCCTGCTAAACTAAAGCACTAGCAATAAAGGTTAATGAGGCAAGAGCAGAAATGTAACCTACCTTAATGCCGGTGAAAGGATCCACCCAGCTGCTGTGTGTTTCCAACCAACAAAATACAATTGACGTGTGTTACCCGCTATGTGTAAGGGACCCAATAAATGATGGATCAACAGACAAACCATCTCTTTCCCCCTTTTATTTTTGCATAATATACTAAGTGACTTTATCAAAGAACAAGAAGGATCTTTTTCAAGAACTATCCCAAATTTACTCCTTTGAAATGCTGGGGTATCCTCTAAGCATTCACACTGATCTGTTCTGGGGTTCATACAGGAATTACATGTATATAACACACATATAAATAATGATAACATTACTGAAGTTGAAAAATCAAGCTCCCCGAAATTAGGAAGTGCCACAAATGTGGTTCTGTGTAACTCCAGTCCTTTATGAGCTTGTATCTAAGTTTTGACTATCATGGCCAGTAAATCTTAGCACTTGCACCTAATATTGAAGATCGCTCTATTTAAGACCTGAAGAAGTGTCTGTGTGTCCAATCCCTTTTTCTCTGAACCATCATAATTTGATTTAATGAAAGGCACTATTTGTGACTGCAAATCTCACTTCATGAGTATTTCTGATAGTCTTTAATTAGTGATACCACTGAAAAACCATGAAGCACTCCGTCACTCCTCTTCATGTAGCTCTTCATCGAATACCAGTATGTTCCCTACAGGTTAAAGCCAATTAGTCTCTAAATCCAGTCTCTCCTGCCTCCCATTCTCCATTTTGTCATAACTTTCTGCCCTCAGGTTTCTTGTCTGGCTGGTTCCAGGTCTGCCAGCCACTGCCTCTGCGTGCTGAGTCAAGTGGCTCCTTCCTCTTGCACCAGTCACTGTTGACACAGAAAGGATGTGCTGCTTTTTCCTGCTACCTCTTCAGAGCAATTCACGTTGAGAAAGTACAACTTCTCCTGCATATATTTGTTGGAAGAAGCATGCTTAGATGCTCCAGTGACAGCCACACAGGATTATGGAAGCAAAGGAGAATAATTTGTGGCATGGAGGGAAGACACACTTATGCTGTAGTCACTGGAGCTACAAGCAGATGGAGCATATTCAGTTTGCAAGGTGAATGTTTGGCTTCTGTAGATCTGTTTAATTCCTAGATCTATAGTTTCATGAAAAGAAAAAGTAAACACAAAGGCATAGGCAATGTTGCATCAAGAAGGTCCTCCTGCTGTTCCCCCTGCTTCTTGATCCCCAGACATCCATTCCTGCGAAGGTGTGAACTCACTGCTCCCCACACTGGGCTGATACAAGTCCTTACAGGGTCATCCTGTCAGCTGGCTCACAGCAGTGATCTGGTTCAGGATCACCAACGAACAGTGGCTGCAGCATAAAATTTCATCTAAGGTCTTGTGTCTACACCAGTACTAAAAACTATTTGTGGCAAAATAGTTGATGCTCAACCCTGTAGCACAGTAATTTACTCTAGAAATTTTCCCAAGGAATTGTCCATTTTAGATGGACAAGTAGGATGGTGGAGAGGCACAGAAGAATGTGCAGTAGAGTGACTTTTCCATGACTTCATAAATTACAGGATAGTTATATTAGCACTTGACGAGTTCTAGCGTTTTTAAGTTAATACCTCTTGCTGCTCTTGGGTCAGCGAATATAAACTACGAATAATTTTATATTTGATTTGTTTGTTTTGTACCTCTTTGTCCTTAGGATGTCTGTTTTAAAATCATAATGATTTTTGAACATCATCCATCCTTTCTGGTTTTTAACTGGTTTCCCTGACTGCTTGATTCAGAGAGGCAGCAAGAGCAGGCACAGAAGACACAAGGAGAAGCAGAAGGGCAAACGCTGGTCTCTTCTCTCTGGTGACCAATGACAAGACCTGAGGGAACAGCATGAAGCTGAGTCAGGGGAGAGTTAGGCTGGATATTAGGAAATGGTTCTTCACCCAGACAGTGTCTGGGCACTGGAACAGGCTCCCCGTGGCAGTGGTCACAGCACCAAGCCTGACAGAGTTCCAGAAGTGTTTGGAAAATGCTCTCAGGCATATGGTGGGATTCTTGGGGTGTCCTGTGCAGGGCCAGGAGATGAAATTCAGTGATCCTTGTGGGTCCTTTCCAACTCAGGATATTCTATGATTCTGTGAAACTCTGGAAGAGAGCATGGGTACCTTTTCATACCTTCTGATCTCTTCCAGAAGCATCTCCTGACTCAAACTGTCCTTGTTCTAGTTCTGAACTGAGGGAATCTCAAAAGTTATCACTGTATGGTTAACTATCTGATGAAGACAGAAAACACTGAAAATTAGGTCTAAACTTGTTTATGGGAAGGACAGATAAAGCATCACAGGGCTTAGTGGAGCTATACCTACTCACACGAGAAATGAATCTAGAAAAAAAAGAAGTTTAGTTTTGAAGTTCTGTGCTTTCTTTAGTATTTACGGTTTGTCAGCATCACAGGACCTTCCTCTGGATTTCAAGTGCAGCTCATGAGACTGTATCCCTGCAATCCCATCGGGCTCTTGTCAATAGGATTGTTGTGCTTTCTCCAGTAAGATTATAAACGCTCATTTGCTTTCAGCAGAAGTTTTACCAAGCATCTATTCATATCTTAATGGATTATTGACATAACACAGCAGACTGTTATGAAGTATTCCACTATGTGTAATTAGAGAGTATTTAATCTGCATAATAAAAATCCATATGAACAGTTGTTGTCATTCATGCCCAAAAGCTGCTGATCTAAATGAAGTATCTAGTTTGCCCTATAAATTTAGGGACAGAAAACAGCATTTTGAAAAAATCTAAATTCAAGAATGCCAAAAAGGTGCTTTTAATCAGCAACTCAGATGTGGGCAATTTGATTTCTCTCCACCCTCCTCCTGCCAAAGAAAGAGAAGAGAAGAGAAGAGAAGAGAAGAGAAGAGAAGAGAAGAGAAGAGAAGAGAAGAGAAGAGAAGAGAAGAGAAGAGAAGAGAAGAGAAGAGAAGAGAAGAGAAGAGAAGAGAAGAGAAGAGAAGAGAAGAGAAGAGAAGAGAAGAGAAGAGAAGAGAAGAGAAGAGAAGAGAAGAGAAGAGAAGAGAAGAGAAGAGAAGAGAAGAGAAGAGAAGAGAAGAGAAGAGAAGAGAAGAGAAGAGAAGAGAAGAGAAGAGAAGAGAAGAGAAGAGAAGAGAAGAGAAGAGAAGAGAAGAGAAGAGAAGAGAAGAGAAGAGAAGAGAAGAGAAGAGAAGAGAAGAGAAGAGAAGAGAAGAGAAGAGAAGAGAAGAGAAGAGAAGAGAAGAGAAGAGAAGAGAAGAGAAGAGAAGAGAAGAGAAGAGAAGAGAAGAGAAGAGAAGAGAAGAGAAGAGAAGAGAAGAGAAGAGAAGAGAAGAGAAGAGAAGAGAAGAGAAGAGAAGAGAAGAGAAGAGAAGAGAAGAGAAGAGAAGAGAAGAGAAGAGAAGAGAAGAGAAGAGAAGAGAAGAGAAGAGAAGAGAAGAGAAGAGAAGAGAAGAGAAGAGAAGAGAAGAGAAGAGAAGAGAAGAGAAGAGAAGAGAAGAGAAGAGAAGAGAAGAGAAGAGAAGAGAAGAGAAGAGAAGAGAAGAGAAGAGAAGAGAAGAGAAGAGAGAAGAGAAGGAAAAGAAAAGGAAAAGAAAAGAAAAGGGCGTATGGATTTGAATGTTACATGCCAAGTTTCATCTTGGATCATGTTTTTACAGCCATTTGTTAAGTATTTACTGTCTCTTCCCTTGTGCCTTTGGTAGGATGCCAAGACAGCATACAAGGAGCTTGCTCAGGGTCCTCCTGCCTGGGCTGGGGAAGAAGGGTGGGTCAGGTTCTCCGCACTGTAGGGCCTTGTGCTTTTTTTTACAATCCATCCACCCAATGCTCCCACATGTACAGAATGGGCAAAAGGTCAAGCTGGCATCTGCATATCATTTAAGACCTGCTAAAGCATGTGAAGTAGAGCTTAACTGGGAATACGAGTGGTTCCTAGAGCATCGCTGGGTGCTCCACAATGGGAAAATTTTAGGGTTAAAAAACAGTGAGGGAAGAGAAGCTGCAACTGATAATGCAGCCTGATAGTGCTGAGAGGGTAATCAAGTAATTAGGGGAAATATTTTATCCCTGTAGCCTGCTAGGGCTTCCTTTATGAAAGGCTTTTACTAGATCAAAATTTGCAAAGAAAGTAAGAAAAAAGGAGCTCAAAATACTTAACAAAATGTTTATATATTTTTTAACTTGTTTTAATTAAAAATTATTGTGGTTTTTATTTTGCTAAGGAACCTTCTTGAGTTCAAAATTCGCCAAAACTGAAGGATATAAACTTCCATTGTAAAGAAATATTCTGTTCAACCGCTGTCATTGCTTGTTATGTCGTGGTGAAAATCCATCTCAGACTAGCCTGAAAACGGACAAATGAAAAGTTTTACCAACCAAGGTAAAACCTCAGCTGTAATTTTCACATCAGCTTTTTACAGTCAGAACACAATACAGTCATTTTGTGGTATCATGAAGAGTTGTAACTTGTTCTTCTGGTGATTTAAAGCCCTAAAATTGTCCATATAGCCTAGAATATTATTGCGTACAAAAGGAAACTCCACAGCATTAATTCCGCAGTATCTGTTCATTTTGGCGTCTAAATAATAAACTCAATTAATTGAGAAAAGGCATCTATAGGGCATACAGTGGACTTGTCATGGTATTCATGGAGGGGTTGTGTTGAATTAAGCAGAAGTGTTCACAAAGAATTGAAAAATCTGTGCTGATACATGAAGGTACCGCAATACTCAGGTGAGCAAGCCCTGTAAAGCAACTTTTAAGTGACTAGTGCAGAATTTCTACTTTTGTATCTAGACACTAATGTCAAGTCAACAGGAAGTAAGTTATTTTGGAACTGGTTCTAATTCTGGTATTTAACTTTCAAATATTTGCATTCACAATATTAACAACGTTCCTTACATACAGCTTCTAGTGAATGTGAATTTAGACTCATAAATTGCAACCCCTTCCAGATGATCTGCACAAATGCACTTGTGGTTCTCAGCCGAGGAAGTAGGATTTGGGGTTGTATTGTAATTCAAACCAAGGAATGTTAATTGTAGCGTATGCGTAAAACACTTGGAACTATCCTAGAGGAGTCTCAAGATGCTTTATCAACCCAGATATTACACAGAGCTTTCAAGAACCAGTTCCTTAACGTCTGAGTTTAAGAAAAAAAAGGCCAATGTGATAAGAAATATGCTGAAAGACCTTCTAAATCCCTTTATCAGAGGGAGAGAGATAAAAATAATAACACTCAGTAGCTAAAAAATACAATCTGTGGAAATCTTAATGAAGCCTAATGAATCATGTGAGCTGTATTGTTAAATTTACTATCCCTATTTTACAGCTAAGAAAAAAGAAATATGAAAGTGAACACTGACATTTCATCTTTTGGGTGTATTAAATTTTGCAACTTAATCCATATTCTTACATGCTAGTGAAAGAGAGAAGAATTTAGTTCTTATTGAAAGTTAAATTATCACAGAGAGGGGGGAGAAATTTGCAAGGAAGAGAGAAATACCCCAATTCTGTCAGGCATCTAATGACTAGTGACCCTAACTTACGGTTTGAAAGCAGGATGCTGAAAGCTTTAGAGTGCCAGCCATCTAAATATCTTTTCCCTTTAAAAGAAGGAAGAATATTTCAATAGTTCTCAGTCAATGCCAATTTGGTCTCTATCTTACGGAGCCTGAACTTGAATGCTTGTAGAGTGAACACCCACAGGGTTTCACTTTGTGTGTTGTTCTGTGCGTAGTTTTCTCCTCATAACAGCTGATCATCCTTTGGCCTCTTGATAGTCTCTTCTGCTTTGGAATTTGTAAATTTAGGCTCTTACTAATTTTCCTTCTTTTCCATCAGAAACTGTGCATGTCTCTCACCCTTCTGCAGTCCGTGTTTGACAAGCACTATCTCTGTGAGAGAGTGCTGCCTTTTGAGCCTCTGTTTGCTGTTTTGTATATAACATGCTATCTCGTGGTTGCTTAAATAGCCATATTGATATTTACAAAGAACTAACAATTTTGATACAATTTCCTAGTTAGTGAGGAATACAGCATGAAAAGGCTGCATTCAGCATTTCGGTCTCCAGCATTAGGTTCTGGTCTTTCTTTTTCTTGGGCATACTTTACCAGTATGATCTTATTGTGTCTATGTTTTTCGTCAGTTTGCTGTGAACTTGGCTTTGTCTTTTGACTACCTGTCTACGTATGCCTCTACATTGTCATGTAGTGATGAGGAAGCAAAATGATCCGGGTGGGAGGCACAAAAATACAGGCAGCCCTGTCCTCATTCCATGCATTCAGTGTTGAAGGATTTTGCTGCCCCATCTTAGCAGTCCATCTGATTTGGATCAAGACCCCAGACCCTTGTTTAAAGTTCCTTACAAATATAATTATTTATAAAAATAGCTTCTCTACAGAATGTATACATACACACATAGACATATATATATGCAGGCAGAATCCACATGTAAATAATACGAAGTATGGATTTTTAAAATTCTATATCAATATAAATACATATAGATATAAACTTTGGGCAATTTTTCAGCTTCTTTTTGGCCAAAACTTCACCAGCTGTTATCTGCTTCCCTTATTCGGCATAGACTTCTGGACTTTTCCATGGGGAACCTGTTCTTCAGCTTCTGATGGCTGCTGTTGTCTTAAATGCCGTAGGGAAGTGCACATCCCTGGCAAGATGTTTCAGTTGCATTCAGACCGTATGGGGATCACTGGTGTTATCTCTGAGAACGCTTAATGAGGAAATCCAAAGGTTCTACAAAGTCAAACATCCTGGAGAACGAACTGTCTGGCTGACAGCTCTTGGGTTGGTTCATGTTTCTACAACCAGAAAGAAGAAACAAGCTTTTGACAAAGAGACTGCTGGCTCTTAAGATGTGGTTTGGTCAGATGTAGGTCTGCAAAGGTTGGCTTTTCACTTTTAGCTCAGGCCATGTCTTCCAAGGCCCCCTGGTTTGGAACAGCAACTCATGAGACTCTCCAGAACAGCTGTTCCTCTCACATTTTTGAGATCCACAATGGCACTCACTTTGTTCCTTCCGGAGTCATTCATAGATAGGTCCTGGATACTGACTCTCTCTTCAAACAGCTTCTATTTGTGTCCTGAGGTTTTCCTTTATATTATTATGAGACTTGGTCATTGATTCAACAGCATTTACCTTTACCTTATCACTTCCTTTACACTGCAGAATAGAAATCAGAGGACCCAATCAGACTTGTAATCTGTTCCTTATCTTCCCTGGAAGGCAAGAAGGCTTTCACTGTTTTGTTAGACATTCCTGGAGAAACTCCTAACTCCATAAGCAAAAGCACAAAGCTAAGATCACAGGCTTCTTAAATACTGACCTGTCCTTTTGAAATAGTTCTGCTTCCTCAGTGTTCTTCAAGACACAAGAGCAAACTGAAAGTCACTCATTTTTATGATGAGAGAACTTTGTTGTCACATTACTTCTCCACCCTAACATGGCCAGAGGGATTTTGTATGGACTTAAATTGACTTGTCCCTTCTGTAGACCATGTCTCTTTAGCCTGTCATTAATTTATAAGTCTTTCTTTGATACATAATGATAAATTATGTCTTTTAAAGATGCTCACTGAATCAACTTGGTGAATATCCCCTACCACCTGCTAAGGGTTTTCTCCTATGTCTTCAAAGTCCACTGGAAGAATCAGTCTTTCTGCCATGGAGCTCATTCATCTCTATAGTTCTTGTTAGCCAGTTTCTTGATTTGTCAATTAGAGGAGTATTTGTTCACAGAAGTTTCTTTCATCACTATAGTCATCCAGTAGATAAGATAATACATGACTGTAGTGATTCTTCCATGGCCTAAGGCAGTTTTTTCTCTACTATGCCTTAGCTTTTGTTACAGTTCCCTAACACACTGATTTCACTGATTGCCACGGCCTCCTAGTGCTGAGCTTGCCTTTAGTCAGCAGTAGGCAATGTCTCTCTGGATTACAGTTTACCTGTTTATTCTGGTTGGTGATAACCTGATACACAACAGTGGAGATTTTAGCAGGCACATGCAGCAAGTGTGCTGATGTGTGACGATGATGTGTAGGACAGGATGTTTTGATCAGCTTGTTTGAAATGGCCCTCATAGTCATAGCCATGTTGTGTCAACAAGTGAAGGGTTTTCCACTTGGATTTGCTAAATGCTCTTGAAACTCCACAAAGTTTCTTCCTGTCAGGGTCTTGGATCACCTTGCCACGTGATATGGCCTTCATATCTCTGACAGTACACTTTCCAAGTCTTTCTCCATTCTTCATTTCTCAGTGAAATCAACCTCACAGTTATTTCAGTCAAGAGGGTAAAAAGAGATGGTAGCCTTTATTAACAGACAGCCATGTACTACATCTTTTAGAGTTTATGCTTTATACTCATCCTAAATACCTTCCTAAGCAGTGTCAGCACTCTCTCTTGGATGGGAAAGTGACTTCTATCAGCTGTTCCCAAGCATCTGGGACTGAACTGTCTGGCATACCTTTGATACCGTGTCTCTTGCACCAAGACATAAATTACCTGGCTAACTGTGCTTGGGTATAGTTACACTGACAGTATGAGCGACATTCAATCACATCTCAAAGAAAAGGATACAGACAAGCTACCTCTCCTATGTTACTTCTCTATTCCATTTCATTATGTTCTGCTTTCAGTTTATGATTTTACTTTCCGGACTTGTGTTTTTCTTCGTGATTTGCATTATCATCTACTATCTGACATTTCCAGTCCTAAAAAAGGTACAGTGTTTCATTTCTGAAACTACTGAAAATATTAGCTTTTCTGAAGTTCATCTTGCCTAGGCTTGCAGTTCACATTCCCCACTGCACAACTCCTATGAGATGAGCTTTGCTTGTTTGTACTCAATATAATTAGAATTTAATTTCAAAAGTATTTCTGTGACTTCAAATACAGTATAACTTGTGTATTGTGTCCAAGTGTAAATCATATGTAGTCTTTTCATATTCAAAGTGGTAATCCAGTCTTTGCTCTTGCGGAATTTCTGCTACAGTTGATTTATTCCAGCTCTTCTTTGTCTCTCTTCAGCTGTCATCCACAGACTTTTGCAAAATTGTTTTACTTCTTACAAATATAACGGATTTGCCCAAAATCTGCTTTGGTCTATATTTTATTTCAATCTTTTGTGCAATTTTCTATGTGACTTCTTGCAAATCTACTCCGACTGTATTTTGTGTGCCTCTCTATAGAGCCTTCAGTTTTGTTTTGCAATTGCATCTCTTTATGGATTTACAGTTTAATACATATAAAGCATCATACATCTCCTTTTTGATTTCTTAGAGGAAACTGATCCCTCTGCAGCTTTACCTTTCTGTAACTGAAGAATACTCTTCATTTATTTAGTGCTATGTAACAGCTGTCTTGCTCTTTCTCACCTGCACACAGGCTATTTGTATAACCTGGTGCATCTGAGCAGCAGCATTTTTTAGGCCACTTTTTAATCTTCTCAGGAACAGAAAAAAAAGTGTTATCCTGCTTTTCTCAGTTCTCTAGGCTTTTTCTGAAAAGTTAGATGCATAGTGCAGTTTTTACTGGTTTCTCTAAGTATCCTTTACTCACTATCTTTTCTTCTACTTGTGTGTCTATTCCGTTGCTGGTACTGCATTGTCTTCTGAGGTGGCAGTGAAACAGAGCTCCAAATCAGGACTCAGAAGTACTATAAATCATTACCATAACTAAAGAGAAACTAATGCTGGGGAAAGATCTGTGTGTTTTACTCCATCGGGTGCTCAGCACTGAGTGCAGCAAAAGCTAATTCTGACCAAAATTCTTCTTAAAGTGCCTTGTACTGTGAGTTATTTAACGTTCAGAGTTGTTATGTGCTTAAGACTATCTCTGAAGTTAAATGAGGAAGGAATGAAATGGTATATTTATCCACCAAATTTAAAAGACCAAGGTTAAAAATTGGCTTCTAATGCCTTACTATTTAGAAGTTCTTACATCCAGTTAAGTTATTCAGTGTTGTTTTTTATGGAGATATTCCAGAAAACTGCTTTCAGTTCTGGAATGACTGATCTCTTCCTAATTGAGTGAAACTTGGCAAGCCTCAGATCTACAAGAAACACAAAGAGTGCAGGTACAATACTTTGCTATAAAAAGATTTAATTAAATACTGTATTTCTAAAATCATAATAGCTGAGAAACCACCATTTTGTTTCACTTACTGTGAAAAGGCAAAATGTAACCAGAAAACAGTAAGATCCAATTTGTTTATTCCTCAGCTACAAAATCTTCTTTCCAAAATAAATCTTTATGCTGCTTCTTTCTCCTTCTAACAAACTTTTTGGTCTCTTACTGACAAAAATGGAAACAGAAAGAAAGACAATAGTTTGCGAAGAGCCTTCTCACTTGGGAAATACTACTTTATAGTAACTGTAGTATAATCTGTCATAACTCCAAATGTAACAGACTAGTACAAAGCAACAATGAAAAAGAAAGCCACAATGGTAAGTGCCTCCCTGGGTGTTTCATGGTAATTACAGCTCTCTGGCTGAGAGAGCTGATGGCTAAAGACAATTTAGACATTTAAACTGACCAGTCTGATTCCTTTCCTTTTAGGTTGAGATCACTCTATTAACTGGCATGTAGATTGATGGCATATCCAAGATTTTCTGGAGTGGTGTGCATTTCAGGAGACAGCCTTCAAAAATATGGGTAAAAGAGTGAAAGAATCAAAGACACAATAACTGAGGCATATTTAAATGATAGCCAGCAGAATATCATGACCACTATTTTACAGTTTACTTTGACTGCCATTGTTATTTTGTACAGTCCTTAATATGTGTGTCTGTACATGGTGTTGTCCTATACATACTATTACTAAATGTGTACATGGTGTTGTTCTATACATACTATTGCTAAATGTTCACTGAATATTGTTTTCCATAAGGCAAATATGTTTTTTAATGTAAATTAACAGGTAATTATCTTCAATAGTGAGCCACGGAGCTACAACAGCAGTAGCTTTCTGATTACAACAGTATTTAACATTTTCTATAAAGACACACGGAAATTGCAGCTCAAGAGGGACCCATTGCTGCACTTGTGCCTCTTTCCAGATCGCTTTTGTTTTCAATATTCCTGTACTTTAAAATGACTGCAGAGATGATGGGATTTTGGCACAGCAGGAAGTACTGTAGTTATGGAGGTACTGTCATTTTGGTGACTTTTAGCCCTGTGCCCAGTAGGAACAAGAAAAGCAGTGTGGAGAGTGGGGGCAGAGTGCTACTGGGCCTGAACACGGCACACAGCTGTGGCAAGTTCACTAGCTTGTAACTGCAGAAAGGCCTAGGTTACATTTTTTAATACTTCTGGGAAACCAGACAACACTAACAATCACATATGTACCCAAGGTGTAAGTAAAAATTATTCAAAATCAAAACGGAGATAAAAAACCCCACAGTTAATCTTTTTAAACAGAAAACCTAATTATTTCTTACCCTTTGTGTTTCAATGTACCACATTCTTCAATGTCAAATTTCAGAAAAATACAAGGATGGGTTTCTTCCTTTTCCTGCCAGGAGCTACAGCATCCAGAGGGCTCTTCATCGCCTCTGTCAGGTCTTCAGAGGGCAGATGGTCACTGATGCATCTCCTGCTCCACTGACCTGTTCTGGCTTGTTTTCAGGTTCAGAGTACTTGACCCATTCTCAGCTGGATCTGCTGACAGAATAGGCTGAATTTGCCCCAAAGTCCTTTAAAGGAACCGGTAACTTGTTAAAGGAAAGTTGAGTGGGAATGTATGACTTTTGGCTAGAACTTGTCCATTATGACTAACCTTTGGAAAGTTACCTAATACTTGTTCCCAAGCTGCATGGTCTAAATCAGTTTTTTTCTCCTGGAAAAGTCAGCAGGAGTGGCTGTTGGCACATAACTGGAGGGAGCAAGAGGGGCCCCAGCTCTGGGTGTCGCTCTGCGGGTGTATGTGCCAACAGAGGACAGATATGCTCCGGTCCTTTCTCCACAGCCGAGGCTGAGGCTGGCATGGATGCTGGAGCAGAGGCTGGAGCAGCAGCTGAGGAACTCAGAGAGCCTGGGGTGGATGGGAGTGGGAGGGAGAGGAGGCTGTACAAAGCAGTGGGAAGGGGCTGCATGGCTGCAGGGAGCTGCTGGTGGTCCCTAAGGTTGAAGGACAGGCAGAATGGCAGTTCCTGTGCTCTCAGGAGCTCCCTGCAGACAAACCTCACACCACACAGTGCAGGGAAGGGCAGGTGCCATGCCTTTCCTTAGCCAGGACTGACAGACATCCCTTGGAACACAGAACATCCAGCATAAAAGTTCTGCATCTTGTATGATGGTCATGGACAATCAGCCCCAGCCCAGCAGCTCAGTTTACTGCTTCACCTGCCACGTGTTTGATTTGCTGTGCCTGCACCGGAGTGTGCACACGCACTGCCATCAGCTGGGACCCTCCCGGCTTTACACTGGCCGTGTCCAGCCCTGGGTTTGATAGGACTGCAGTCACCGATGGCTGGTGGCACATAAATGATCCGTCACTGACATGAGAGCTGTGGGAGGGCAGCCTGCCACCAGCAGGAGGTACTGCGGGGAGAATTCCTTCTGCCCTTTGCTCTAAAGTGCTGCAAGAATAAATCACCTACTCAGTTTAAAAGGTGCTTAAGTGATATAACGGAGCCCTTGGCTGGCCTGTAGACAGAGGTAACAGCACTTTGATCTAGCACTGATTAAAATTCTGCTAGCCTGGTGTTTGTTTACTGTTTTAAAAAATATTTTGCAACAAAAGCAAAGATGAAAAACACAATGTGGCTATAAAAGCAAATCTGGGATAAATGGAATAAGGACAAGTGGGCTGTTCTTTGACATTAATATTTGTATTCAAGGATATCCTAAAGGCGCACAAGGGACATAAAATTTCTTTTTATTTGCAGGATGTAAGAGAGTTTTGAAGCTTGCATTATGGGTCAAAAAAGAAGAGAAGGAATATTTGTTTGGCCTCTGCAACACAAGGGAAACAAATTAGTGGATCTGTAATTTGACTAACTGCTTCCATTAGCACAGCTATTAAGGATGGTTGCTTTTCTCAGTTTTCATAGATAGTTTCGATGTTGGGAGGACTGCCATACAATCGACAAGCTACTAAATACAGGTTTTTTTGTCTTGTAATTTTTTGATACTTTGTATTGAAGGTATGACTCATTAGTACTACTCACACAAAAGTGGATCCAGATAATCCCAATGTGTACGTTCCTATTCTGTGCTCTGCAAGCCACCTTCTCAGCCTCCCAGTGACCAAGAATACATACCAGGAGCATCCACTAAGTGATTTCTTCCTGTACATGCTACTTGGAGGAGAAGTCAATATTTATACCTCTCACTTGATAGGATTCATTAAATATATTTTGCTAAATAACACTCTATATTACATATCCCTTGTCTAATATTTGCCCACAGAAGAAGTATTTGTTATGTGAGTTGAACGCCTAGTTAAGAACTAAATGAGTACAACATATTTAATATTTATTTGGTAGCACAATACAGTAGATACAGGGGAGATGAGAGAATGCAAACAGAGGAGGAAGAAAAAGTGGTTAAAGGGCTTAAAGAACATGAAATACTTCTACATGACTGAAGTGATTCTGAAAAAAAGTAAGCAGCAAGAGAAGTTGTTATGTAGGTTTTAGAATTTAAAAGCCAAAATTTTTAAGAAAAAAATGTTTAAGGAGATTTCAAATGACTATTAACAGCACTCATGCTTTGTCTAAAAATGCATTGCTTCAAGAGAACTACAGAAATGAGCCACTTCTCATAAGATCTGGACCATTTGGGTTCTCCATACTCAGGGCACCTTTTATCTTCAATGACAGGTTCTCAGTATGAGAAATCTTTATTTTTAGTTTCCTATTGTTTTAGTCTGTGAGGTAGTGAGTAAAACTCATACCACAATAAAACCTATTCACAACAACAACGAAATCCCTATGTTGTTGAGAGCTGTTAAAGCTCTGTTAAAGACTACTTACTAGAGAGATTGTATTGACTAATGGGATTTTGTGAGAAATTACATGGTAGAATTTTGGCAAAGAAAGCGCTTTGGACAGTAATTTGTTTTTCTGATAATAACGTTTTGTAATAAAAGTAACATGCCCTGCTCTATTTTCTGAAATATATTCCTTGAGAGCAAATGGAAGTCACAACTGCGCAGGCAGAGGAAGGATTTTGGCCATTTATGTGATTTGAAGAGATCTCAAATATAATCCACCAGCAGCAAGATGCTGTGACATGTTTAACACTGAACTTTTAATTTCATAAAAGCAAGTAAATCAAGAAGTAAATATATCTCTACTTGACATGATAGAAATGTAAGAAAAGCTATACCAGACACTATAACGCGTATTTTAGCAGATATGCGTTTGCATTTGTAACTGTGGGTAGGATTTCAAAGGTGCCCTTTGGTAAATACAACCTTGGAATAATCAAACCTCATTTCTTTACACTGGTTTTTACCTATGTACTTCTTCTGCTGTGTAGTTGTGATTATCCAGTCCAGACTGGTCTTCCTAGGAATTTCTTTCTCATATCTGTATAGACTGGAATTTTGTGGATAAGAATTCAATGGATTTTTTTTTCCAATCCCAGTCAAGTGCACTGTTAAATTTAAAATGGAATTTGTAGAATTTTATAGGCTTTTCTTAGAAAAGACACTTCTAAACCTACATCATATTAATGGTCTTCCTATATTTAATTAGTTCTGCCTGGTTTTGCACTGCATAATCAGAGTACGACTACTTTGTTAATGCAGTCCTGAAATGTGAAAACTATTTAACTTGAAATTTAACTTTATTTTATAAAGAAAATATTTTGAACATCCTGAGCAAATTTCGAAGTATTATCCTCAGTTTTGAACAGGACAGCAATTTACCACCTTAAAAAAAAAATCTGGAGCACGGAAACAGCAGTTTTGAGTAAAGAGTGTATTCTATGTTCATCCGTCATAGCTTTCAGTTTCCTCTCTGAATGGACTCAATCATTTTATTGAAAAGATATCCCACAAACGAAATGCTGTCCATGATTAATTCCTACATATGTTTGCTGTAACAGGCTCTTCTGTTATACTGTTGGCATGTTGTGCTGCTGGTTGCACAGTCTCTCTATGCATGGTCATATTTCTATACACTAGTTTATATTATGGTGATGTATTTTTGGTTTTGGATTTCTCTGATTCTTTTTCTTTTCTCCAATATTTTATGGATGCTAGTTCCTTTCTCGGGAGGGTGCCTTAGCAAATGTCGTTAACAGACGTACCTACCACATTAACAAATGGGAAGTGAGTATTACGTCCTGACAAATGGAATTGTATAATCTTCATAGAAAACTCCTGGGTGATATTTAAAGGTTCTTTTTATTTGCAAAATCAAATTCTATTTTTAATTATTCCTAACATCAGGTCCTCTCTGGCAAGCAACAAATAGAAGGAGAGACCAAGCAGAAACAAAACAGCACTGACAGCATTGAGCAAGGAATTAAAATCAGCTGAAAAAGAATGATTCTATGATTCTGTGCTAAGTGTTATGATACTGGTTACAATACTGAGTTACTTTTGTTACCTGGTTTAATGTCTTGATGGTTGTCATTTTTCTCTGCACAAGACACAGCCCAGCATGTTCCTGACAGAGGTGCAGAACAACCATGTGCACAGAGGACCAAAGCAGTGCTCACGTCACAGCCATCTTGTACCACCTCTTCTGGTCCTCCAGTTTGCTCTCTCTCCCAACAATTGTCTTAACCTTAGAGCAGTCAAAGTTGGCAAAAAAGGTAAAGATGTCCCTCTGATGTATTTTTAGGTCTGCACACCTTTTGTTTTTCATCACAACTGCAATTACTGTGAAGTAGAAAAGGACCTTGGAAGAGTCATGCATCTATGAAACCAATATAAAATGTTCCCTCCGGAGAAATAGTTCTTTGCCCCCTGGTGGTGAATTAATTTTGAAAAATATTACAAAACACTTCTAGGAAAATTTACTTGAAATGAAAAATAGATGCTAATTGCTTCATTGAATACAAGTAATAATAAACTGCTAAGCAACACTTAAAGTGTCAAACATAATTAGGAAAAGTTCTGTTATGAGCAAGCCCCACCAATCTTTGATAGTCACTGCAGAATAGATTAAAAATAGTTTGAAAACTGCATGAAACCTTCAATACTTCAAAATAATGTTTCTTACTTTGTTTTTTTTGGGAGGGTAAACAGAAATGTCTTGAGAATGTAGTGTAGTCTTGAGAATCCCTGATTTCCGGCATTCTTACTGGAAATGAACTACGGAAATTATCATCTGAACAGCATCTTTAGATCTGCGTCTCTCTGTATGTTGTCCATACATTGAGAGCTCTCATTCTGGGCCACTAGAATAACATTCTCTGCATGAAAATTTTAAAATAGCTGTACATATCTCTAAAAGTTGTCTAGAGGTTTTCAGCTTGCATATGGTGAGAATCTACATATGTGAATAGACTACCAGGATGTCCTTCTTGGAATAAAAACAACAAAATTGACACTGGAAGTCACCCACTTGCAATTTTAGCCACAGATCATCTCAAAAGGTGTCAAGAATACATTGTTTAAAAAGATGGCATTAGACTTCCAATCACTGATTTTGTCTTTTAATTATTGTGCCTCCAAAGTTTCTGCCTGAGTGCTTCCCCATGTTGATGTTCTTCTTCAGAAATATATATATTAAAATTTAATGACAGACTATTGTCATGTCACACAGCAAAATATTATACATTTATGCTGGAAAAAGGCCATTTATAATGATCAGGGCTTTCATATGTTAGCTTTTTACTATCAGGATATGGCTGACGTTCTGAAGATGATCTCCCTTTTCCTATTGGACACTCTGAGTATATTACCATATCTTGTATCATGGTAATGTGGCTTCAGGTAGTTTTTGAGTTTGGAAAACACCATCAAAGGTATGGCATGCTCAGCAGGCACTGTTGGGTCTTGGCACTAATGATGTAACACGAAGAAAAAGGGAAAAAAAAGAGTAATGTAGCTAAAAGAGACGACTGAGCTGCCCAGACCAGGCACAAATGAGCTATTTCCTAAATAATATTCTTTCATGTCTGATGGACTGCAATAGCTTTCTGGTTTTAGCTCTGTTGCTTTTTCTTCTCTTTCCATTCCCACATTTCTTTCTCATTACTTTGACTTATGTCTGGCCTAAGGTAACAGCTGGTGTACACAAATGGCATATTCCTTACAATCTTTCAGTGGGCAGGGTTGCTATAAAGCGGTCCTGTCGCCCTTCTTTTCCCACTGCCACACTGCGTGTCACCTTCTCTCGGTCTCCACTTCATTCGCCCGTTCGCGTAGCTAAACGCTAAACTGCATTTGCAAAATGATCCGACTTCAGAAAAAAAATCCCTTAAAAAGGCAACACCCAGGCCACTCGCCTGTCGGGACGGAGCACTGCAGCACCCCTCGGAGCAGGGTTACTGCTGCCTCGCCGCTTCGGCAGGAGACCCTTCTCTTCCGGTGCGAGTCCTCCAGCGTTCCTGCCAGCTGTGAGACAATTCCTGCCTCCGCTCTGCTCGGCCCGGCTGCTCGGGGAACAGCTCGCCTTCAGCTCTCCGCCTCTAGTTATACAGCGGGGCTTTTTCCAGTGGGAAAGCCAGTTTAAGTCGGGCTGTTTCCTGCCTGCTCTGCCCTCTTGTTCTTGCTCCCTCATCGGGGCTCGCTGTCCCCGTGATTGTGCGAGTGCAGCTGTTTGTGGGTTGAGTCGTAAACTGGATCAGTAAAACATCTCGGTGTTTCTGTGCGTGTGTGCATATGTGTAAGCGAGTAGCTTTCTTTTTTCTTTTAAAGCTGGATCATCTCAGTCATTTGATTTGTAATGTGGCCCACAAAGAGTTGAATTAGCACAGCTGAGGAGCCAGCAAACAGTGGCGCAGAGGTGGGAACAAGCGCCTGGGCTGGGGGGAGGGCGCAGGAAACTCCTAAGCCAGCTTTGTTAGCAGGGAGAAGTACACTGTGACTGTACAAAACCATGCCGAGCACCTACACTAACCAGCCAGGAGAAAGAACTGGAATAGACTGCAGAGCAGTCGGGCTCTTCAATTGCTAGAGATAAGGCTTTATCTTTAGGAAGAAAAGGGGTGGCCCCTTAATAAGCTCTTTCCCCTAGACCTCTGCTATTCATTTGAGACATCGAAATCGCAGGCTGTTTAGCTATTCAGAATATGATCGTGTGAATCCTACTGGGTTTATGAAGCATGTCGGTCTTTCAGTGCTGTTAAAAACGCCAATAATAACTGGTTCATGCCTTGGGTCGTAGGTGCTACTGTCAATTAGTGTCAGAACAGAGATTTATTTAAACAAATTATTTCTGGATACGATTCTTTTCCTTACTCTTTGTAAAGTAGAGCTTCATGACCACTGTTTCAGTGACACTTGTGTGCGTGTGCAGGGGCACAGAAAGAAAACGCCATCCTTGCCTTCATAGGTGTCTATTCTTAAGTTAAAGGAGCTGCCAAGCTGCAGAGACTACACACAGGATTAAAATCCGTTCTCTGATTCTCTAGCAATTTAAATGTCATGGCTGAGTCACAGGAAAAAATACTAATACCTCCCAGCAGGAGTAATTTTAGACAATGATGAAAATGCCATGTGTAATCCTCTACCTTCCCCTCTACCTTTGTGTCAGAGTTTGCAGTAGTGAGATTTAAGTTGTCATCACCAGTCTCCCAACTCACCAGCCTGTGATGTCTCACGTATAGTTGCAGGCTCATAGCGAGGCCAAGCATTGCTGAATTTGATTATATTTGGTTTATATTTTAAATATTTCTCTGAAGTCAGGAGAGAGAACTGGCTTGTAATTTAACTGATTTATTTTATATTGGGGAAGCCTAATGTGACTTGGATTAATTGAAGTGCTGGAGAAGGGGGAAGTACTCTTCATTACTCACTCTCATGATTTTAAAGAAGAAAACTGAAGAAGGAGGAGACGTCATTATTAGGGAGGTGCTTAGAGCATTTCAATAGCATTTTCAGCATTTTCTTCCCAAAATGTCAGTATTTATGCTTGGAGTACAGAACAATTTTAATGGAAACATTTAAACTAATCTTATAGTCTAGAATGAAAAAAAAAATTCCCTTTTGGAAATGTTCCATGCAGTATTAGGCCTTCTGTTCCAGTGGTTTAAGGAGCAGAATAAAAATGAGTTTCAAATTTCTCACATTGTTAAAACCAATTGGAATAATTTAACTACGCTGACTTAAATGTAAGAGATCTCTTATATATGTGTTTCAGATAATCATAACCCCATTAACATTAGTGCATTTTTTTCTCCTATTATTCTTTCCAAATTCACATTCCTTTTGACTAAAAGAAGCCATAATTTATCTGAAGAATTCTGAGGCATTTCTTTCAAAATAGCTGTGTTCTCAGAAGGATTGGTGCCACAAGCCACCTACAATTTGTGATCAGTGTTAGGACAGGTTTCCCTGGTCTCAGTAGAATGGAGTAAGTGACCCGTTTTTATCAGGTTTTTTGAAGGGTTTTTTAACAGTTTCAGCAAGAGCAGCCACAGGTAGGTTTTGAAAGAAGTAATTTTCCATAACAAATTCCAAATGGTGAAAAGTAAGATCAAAATAACAAATGCTTCTCTTCAAGGTTGATCATTGCACTAGAGCAGCTTGACTAAGGAGGCTTAGAAGCTGATGAGGCAAGAGGAAGTAGATACAGAAAATACAGAACGAGTCAGAAGGAAAGGAGAATTTGGAAGTATTTATTAAGGGGAATGAAAGATCACCGATCTCACCTTTTAAAAAATCTTTCGCTGGGTTTAAAAATAATGCTACCTTATTGAACTCTTTATTTACCCCTGGTTTCTGAGTATACTTTGCATCTTTAAACTTTGTTCTACAACCTTATGAGTAGGTAAGGTTTTGAATCCCAAGCTGGTATTTTCATGCAATAAAGCTTGAGACTTGAAAGGAAGGACAGTGTAAATATATTGGGCAACAAATTTATACTATGGATACTGGCATGCAAAACAGAACAGATCTGGCATGCAAAACAGAACAGATCAACAAGTAAGGACGTGGGAAGAAACTGATCCATACCAGGTTCAGTTACTCCAGCCGAACAAAGCAGCTGATAAATTAACTAGCCCAGGACTTTCTCCTTACTTTGTCACTCTCTAGAAAAGGATTTTTTTTGGCTTTGCGATCAAGTGGGAGAAGGCTTTTTAAGACGATCAGAATGAACAGTTAAGGACATCTTTCTGTAAAGGGTAAATTAAAAGGGTCTACATAAGACACTGCTGGCTAAATTATAATTTCCTGGCAAATGGGTTTAGGAGTCTTTTCAGAAAGCAGAGCCGGAGGCAGAATTGTGATCCTAAAAGCCCAGTGGGCATGCATATGGGATATGGAAACATGAGTTTAAATATCAATCTAATTAATATTTAAATAGTTTATACAAAAGGGAACAGTTTCAATAGTAGGGAATACCTAAGACTACTCTATACTTTATGAGTTGGAAAATTGATAATGGTTATTTTGGTTCAAGTCCTTACTCTGAATTAAAGAGCGTATTTTAAAGCCACATCTTGCTATTCCCATGGAGTATCCAAGGAAGCTCTCTACTGTACAGTGATTCTGTAAATGCTGCCTAGCTCCTTTTAGGTGAATTCAGGTGCAGATAAGATTGGCATTTGGGACTTTTTTTTTTTAAATTGCAAACCCTATTTTTAAAAATTTAGTTCATGGATCTTTTTCAGACGAGTGAATCTGTCTTTTCTAAAAAAGATTCCCATAGTGAGTTATTAACCAGGCCTAGTTTAGAGAGCGACAAAACAGATGGGGTGTGCCGAGGAGTCTGCCCATGCCAGAGAAAAGTGATTTAATGCTGATAATTTGTATTGTTCAGCCATTAAGCTTCCATCTAATTTCTCATCTAGCGTTCCACGTGAAACATTTCCCATTAATTTAAGTAAGGAAAGAACGAAAGGTCCGGGGAAAACACCTCAAAAATCGGGCTGATACTGACAACAGGGTGGAATGATTTTAGGGTAAAACAAGTTACAGGAAGCAAACCCGCCCTTAAGGAGTTAATAAAGACAGAAAATCGAAAGACGATTTAGCGCTCGGGGGCCCCGAGGGCACCGCTGGCCCCGCAGCCACCGGGGTTCCACGGTCCCCGCGGCAGCCGCGAGGGACCCGGAGCCCCGCGTCCCCGTGTCCCCGCAGCGCGACGGCGGCGGCGCTCCCGGCGCTCCCGGTGTTCCCGGCGGGAAGGCCGCGGGAGGGGGGGGAAGGGCGGGGCGGGGCGTCCGCGAGCACACAGCTCGCGCCAAGGGCCGCTCGCGCCCTTCCCCCCCCGCGGCCTCTGCACTGCGCGAGCGCCGGCGGTTGCCGGGGCGCGTGAC
>VZTD01005670.1:1152289-1392561 GCA_013397725.1 Rhagologus leucostigma | reverse complement strand
CTGGCCCCCGCGAGCCCCGGCTCCCGAGGCTCGGGGCAACGCGTCTGTCCCTTTCCAGCCTCTCCCCTCCCACTTCGGAGCCTCTGCTCTGCTTCAGGTACTACTCTGTTGCTTCTCCTTCCTGCCCCACCATAAATCAGTCCTCCCTCTGCCATTGTACCTTTGTGTGTTCCTACTGCCTGTTGTTCTTCTGAATATATCTCATTTTCTCCAAATGCATCTACAGCCAGACAAAAGTAGCTTCTGGGCTTTTCACACTTCCCATTCGTATCGTCGGTGTGGCAGTTTCTCACCTTCCCCTCACTCTGCATAGCTGCTGGTTCCTTATCTTCTTAAGATTGTGCATCACCATGTGTTGCCGCTCATATTTTCTCTCACTCATGCCGCGTGGCAGACTGTGACCCTTTGCTGTGTAAATGGCTTATAGATTGTTATATTTGTTTACTTGCCATGTATCTTGGTTATTGTGCAAGTTTTTCACCTCTCCTTGATACGTAACCCCTAAGATTATCTTAAAGAGTTTATTTTGCACCTTCAGTTAATTTTTCATGCCAGTGTAGTCAAGACGGGAACTCCTGTTAGGAAGGAGTACTTTTATCCCGTGGTTCTTGTGTACATCTTAGATGTGGTTGCTGGTTTTGCTGCTACTTGGCATCTTCAACTTGTATCACTTGTCTGGGCTCCCATGTGATGCCCTTCCTTATCTCTAGATGCTCTGCTCTATGTGTGACCTTGCTCAATGTCTCTACATGCATCTTAACAACCTTTTTGACTTTCTTCCAGCCGGTGTTCTTCTCCTCAATAATGAAAAACATAATTCTTTATAATCTGTTACTTCACCCAGTGTCCCCAAAAGACATTTTGCTCTTTGTCTGTCTCCTAGTACATTCCATACCCCTAGTACCTTCTCTCCAGTGCTATATTTTGATGAGTGATCCTATTTAAATGGCTTCCCTGCCAACCTTGAAGTTTATTCTGATGTAGTTCTTGTAGATTTTGAGAATAATGACCGTATTTTCAGGTACATTTCATTAAGGCCGTGTCTAAAAAGAAAGGGAAGATATCTGCAATATCTAAGGGTCCAGTTTTGAAACTACTGGCTGTGGTTGTTCTGACTCTGTTTTATCTCTTTCTTTCCTTCAGTCCTTCTTAAGCATCCAGTTTTAAATACTATGGAATACCATAATCTATACAACACAGCAAACACTGCTATTCATGTTTCATTTTCAAGACCCTAAAAATCTAGGCGTTAATTTTCAAAGACAATTTTAGTGTTAGATAATGTAGGAATGCAAAACTTTGTTTCTGTTAGTGATGTTCAGGTCTGGTATGCAACTCATTGTTAACATCTTCCACAATCCTTTTTTCTAGGGCTGAATCTGTACCTTGCCCTGTATGTTTAGCAAAGTATGTTAATTTTAGCAAGCAAATATTCTGCTAGTTCACATTTCTACTCCTAATCATAGTAGAAAACTTTTATTACTTACTGTGTGGGAGCAAGGAAAAAGTTGGTGGAAGTGTAACACAAGTGAAACCAAGTTTTTTTTGTTTAAAGCGTACTTTTGTTTAAAGCAGTCACTCATCGTGTCATTATAGCCAAGACTGAAAGTGTACATAGTGTTGGATACTTTACACATGGTGCAGAATAGACCCGTGAGTGCAGTAATAGAGTATGCAGTGTTGGAAGTTGAGCTTCAATAGCAATTTGTAAGATTGGAAAATGCTGTATGGATTTACAGGTTCTTTCACTAGAGTTTCCTTCCCTGTGTTCAGGTGATTTTCTTGTTAACAAGAGTTGACAGTGTGTGTGACAATAGCCTGTATGGCCACACCTTTGAATTGTTTAATTATCTTTCATCAAAGCTTGCTTTTCCCCACACCCATTTCTATTTCATTGCCTTGTATCACATCCTGATAATCCCTTCTTCTGTCATGTACTTATGGGAGAGGGAGTACTTCTCCATTATGTGGGATGTAACTTCTACATCTGAGATACGGATGCTCAACTGTGTTTGTTAACAGTAGTGCATCAGGGCTGCCAGATTTCTTTTAAACATGTCATCTTGTGTTTTGAAAAATATAGGGAATGACTCCAATTCTTCCTTAAGGCATTAAAGCAGCTTAGATTTTGATGGGAGAATTGTGACACTGATTGTTGAACTCATACACGATGTCAGAAGCTGATGTTGACCTCAACTGACAAGGTGCAGAAGGCATTGTGGGAAGTGCTGTAGCTCTCAAACATGCTTTGATGAAGCCACTGGCATGTGGATTTTTCCACTCAGCTTGGATAGAAATGATTGGGTTTTTGTTTTGTTGCTTCTCTATGCTTGCAGGAGTATGGATTTTGTGTTTTGTCATTTTGAGGGCCTTGTGGAGGCCTCCTGACACTGTCAGATAACTCATCCAGCTCTGGTAAGGTGTAAGGTTTGAGCTGCTGTAGTATTTTCTAGTATCAATGGCAGAGATTGAGGATGATCCAAGGGAAGTGATTTTTGTTGTGGTTTTGAATGTGGAATGACAAAGAAAGAGTAAGATTGTGACTGTCTTGGCTGTTAAATAACTGACCTTCATTCCTGACTTCAAAGAGGGATTGGCTGAGCAATCTACAAATGCTTATGGCATGGTTGAGGTTGGAAGGTCCCTTCTTGTCCAACCACCAAGTGTAAGGGTTGAGCACCTAGATTAAGAAGTATCTGATTTTTATACAAGGACACAATCTATCTATTTGGGTTTTTTTATCAGATCTAATAGTATCATAGCATAAGAGGAAGTCTTGCATTGTCATGTTGTTACTATTGCTGTTCTGACCAATGTGGGAATTGCTCTACTTTCCCTTTCTTTGGGGGTTCTTAAATTGATGGTGTGATTAACTTAAATGGCTCATTTAAAACATAGCTGTTCTCAAGAAGTTTGACCTAGCGGAATAGGGACATAACCTTTGGCTTGAGAAAAGGTTGCATTTCCCTGTCCCCCAAGTGGTTACTGAAGAAAATAGAATCATAAACTCTTGACAGATCTGATGTAATAATCATTTCAGTAATCACTTCAATATAGCCAGTTTCAAAGCAACGAGGGAATCAGGACCAAATAGTATTCATCTAAAAACTCAGATGAAGCAGCAGAATTAAACCAGAGGCTGTGCATTCTCAGTAGTATTATGACCTGTTACCTGAGAATGAGAACATAGAAATGTGATGTTAACTTTTTCGAAAAATTCCAGGAAGATCTGAGGAGCTACAAGCTATGGTGGACAAATGAATGGGTCGAGTTAATGTTATCATCTCTTTCGGCTTTTAATAGTTGATACCTGCCTGAATATGATACACTTTGAAAGAATCGACTTGGTATCAGTTGAACGTAGGATCTCCTTCCCAAAATATGCTTTTGGTTATAACTTGTTAATATGGCTTCAAGGGAATTATCTGTTCCTCCACGTTTTTTGGCTTGCAGCCAGGAAGACACTACAAGCCTCTGTGTCCTTTGAAACTTTGTGATATGGTTCTTGGATACAAAGGATGTGATCAAGAAATTTTTTAGGTAATGTTTGTGAAGATGTATTAGAATGCATGAGCTGTGTTGCTGGAATTGAGCTGTGTGGAGCCCTGTGTCATGTGTCACTTAGGACCAAGGAAGGTCTGCACAAGGCTTTGGCTTCCACTGGTAATCAGATAAGGGAAGGGGTTGGTGTTGAAAGTTCTGCTAGACCTGTGCAGTGTAGGGAAACAAACACAGAAAGGTTCTCTGTGAGGTAGTGGAAGAGGCCCTGGGAGCTCAGGTTCCTGAGGGAGAGGTAACACAAGTAGGACTTGCTGGCCAACATGGTGGATTAAATATATGATCTTAAAAATGTTGAGAGGGGTATTTTCTTCAGTATTGTCTTGTGCCTTTCTTATGGCACATGAGATTTTTAGTGAACCAGGCTCTAATCTGTTTGTGTGGCTTTACTGTAGAGAACTAAGAGCATTATATCCATTGCAAGTTGATGGGTTTGCTAGATGATGCTGCAGCACAAAGTCAGAACTGCATGTACAGAACCTGATTTTGGTCTGACAGCCTGTGAGACAGCGGTATGTTAACAACTCCAAGAAAGTGCAAGACACGAAAACCAAGAAGTTGGCTTTCAACAGCTGTGGGAAACCACAACCTCTCCAGATGAGCTGGATGTGTTGGGCTAATAGGCTTCTTTCAGAACGCTGGAACAGATGAGCTGTTGTGTACTGTGTCAAGTAGCAGGATCTGACAGGGTTATGTCTATAGAATGCAATGTTTGGTGCTGCGGAATTGATGTCCATACTGTTTGCATTTCAGGGACTTTTTTTTTTTTTTTCTTCTTGTTGAACTAATTCCAGGCTGGCTGCATGGACTCAATGCCTGTTTGTGTTGAAACATGCTGTTTGCGCTCTGGTTTCACATCTTACGGTTCAGTTCTCTCCAAAAGGAATCCTGTTCATCCACTCCAGGACTGCTTCATGATGTGCAGTCAGTAGGTACAATAAAGAAGTTTGGTTTACGCATGCACTCCTGGTCTGCACTAAAAATGTGAGATTGCTGCACCTTTAAGACTATAGTTTCTAGTAGATGGCTGACACTGAGTTTTACCTCTTGGCATTGCTCTGTAAGAACAGGAATGAACACCACAACAAACTATGTGGCTTTTATGATATTATCAAGTGTTACTGGAGATGGAAGAAAATTCTCAGTAAGATGTTTCTACATGGTCTGTTTTATGCGAGTGCATTGACTGATGGCATGCAATGCATACATCACCACAGTTCAAAAATTGTGAGTTTGTATTTTATATAAATAAAGTTCTTGGACATAGATTTAGTAACCTGTTTTTCAGAAATAATGGCGATCTTGGAAGTTGTCAGTGTTGTTTTGTCTGGCACTGCCATAGTTCTGGCATTAAACGGGTTATTGTCCAGGAAAAAAATCTAGATGAAACCATTTTTCCTGTAGAACTTCTGGGGAACTTTGAGTACATAGATTGGTCCCCTCGAGTGGGAAGAAACAGCTCTCCCTCATGTGTATCTGTCCAAGGAATACTCTTAAATCCTCATCAAGAACAGCCTACCTGTACCCATGCAGTTCTGTCTTTCCTGGCAGGCAAGGTGCACATAACTAAAGTAAGGAAGGGGGGAAGTGAGGAGGGGTAGCCCAGAAACTCAGCAGTTTGTTCTTCCCAATGACAAGCTGGATCGCACTCCGTAGACGCATTTTGGTTGCTCTTCTAACGCTTCAGACTGTTCTCCTCCCTGCTGCTTTTTAAGGTTAATGTATGTGGGTGCAGTGTTGCTGAAATCACGGAGCATGCATCATCTGCAAACATTTTAGTGAAAATCTAGGTTGGTGATAGTGCTTCAGTCTTCCAAGCTTTGGAAGTATTTAATCAAGTGAGACAAAACTTCACTTGCATGCAATTATAACATCACTTTTTCCGATGATTGTGTCAAAATTACGAGCTGTAAGCTATTGTTGCTTTGTTTTGTAAGATTATTTTGTCGTGCATGACGATTAAGATATTTGCTGTGACCTTCAAAAGTGTTGTGCTGTGAAATGACATGGAGCCATGTAGCACCTTGGTGCCTCGCTCATTTCTGACAAAGCAAGGTTGTTCAGGTAGTGGTTAAACATCATGTCTAATGGTCTCAACCTGTTTCAAGATTGCTTTCTACTTCTTGTTCAAAGTATATGTTAAGGAGATCTAAATTGAAGGCATTAGATTTCAATGCACTGTCAATTGCAACATCAGAGTTCTCAGTTGGATAGATGAAATATTTCAATATTCTTGCTCCAGGCTTTCAACAATAATTAACTTTCATAATACACAGCTGGGTGATCGTAGCAGCAGACCTTTATTTGGACACTGAGGGATTGTAGTAATTCCTGAAACTGTATTTCTTTTAAGGCCATGAATATGCTGTCAGCATTGAGGCAGTAATAGTCCATTGCACCGGTTCGAACAAAAATAGCATTAGAAAATCTGGTTTTGTTTCTGGTGGCTTTAGCTGTAATGTCAGTTCATTCTGTAAAAATAATTATGTGTTTTTTCTCAGTATGTTACTGTGACACAGTTCTGCATCCCTTAATCATTTAAAACTTCCTCTCTGAATCTGTTACTTGTAAGCTATACAAATAACAAGAAACTGAGATTTTTCAGCAGGTTCTGGAAACTGTGCTTTTCCAAAAAGATTTAAATTATTAAGGTTGTGTGAAGTCATCATTGAGATTATCCACTTGGATCCTACAGACCAAAGTTGTTTCGATTTTGAGTAGTTTAATTGCTTGTATGAGTCGCCATAGGGAAGTGCTGATGATAACCGCAGCGTTTGTAACTGGGGGTGGTGCAGGGTACAGGTTTCTGTGTGTTTTGGGATTTTTTGAAAATTGCTGAACTTACAGTTAAACTGCTGGTAGATAATATATTCTATTCTGTAAGTGCCTTGCGCATAACTTTTTGTTCACTGTTGTTGCATATAAAAATGATTGAGACATCTAAACATGTAAAGCTTGTATTTTCCATAAAAATGGGTTTTCTGTATTGTTGCCTATTAAATTTCTGCTTGGATGTTGTCCAAGAATTTTTTTTTCCTTTCATTGTTGTCTCCTTTTTTCAAGACACAAAAGTGCTTTGAAATCTACCAATTTAAGTAGTTTTAAAGGCACTTACTCTTACCTTTCCCTGACAATTCATTCATATAGTACTTTCCTGATTTCTTTCAGGTTATCTTTTTCTTCTTTCTTGCTGTGTGGAAGGACATATAGCAATGGGAAACTACTATGTTTGGGAACCCAAGGGAACTAACAGTATGCAAAGTACAGTAAAAAGGATAAAACAAGCAGTCTTGAATTGGTTGGGTTTTGGTTTCTTTTCTGTCTGCAGCAGCAATAATGTTTGAGCTCTCTCTCTCTATACTTCTTGCTTCACTAATCCTTTAAGGATGTATCCATAATAGCTTGATCTTCAAATTGCAGAAATAAAAAATGGGCTGTTTCTTTTTCAAATTGTTCTGTGTTTGACCTGTAATTTGTTGAAAGGATTGACCAATTTCTTAGTGAAGAAGGGTAGGTAACCTGTGCTGGTGGCCTTTGGTGCTCACAAAAGGCTCTATGTTTTATGCTTGTTCAAAATTCATCTGCTTTGCTGAAGTTCTAAGTATATGCCTGTGTTGGTATCTGAAGCAGCTACATAATTGATCTAGCATGGAATTCCGTAAACAACTTGTGAACGGGCCTTTTACTACTTGACTGCTGTGGATTGTAGTCATCATATTTGTCTGTAAAGCTGTGTAGAAAAAAAAAATGTTAGAGGCAGCCTTAATTTCATTCTGTTGAATGATGAAGCTTTTATGCTCCATCTAGAGTCATTTTACAGTTAAGATTAACATGGTTTTCTAAACAGATCTAGAGAAAACTGTAGCTTTAAGGGAGGTATTTGGAGGTATCTGTGGTGCTAGTCTAACTTTAAACATGTGGTAAAATTTAAAAAAAAAAAAAGAAAATTCAGCATATAAGATGTTCCTTAATTGGTTTGGTGCTTCTTGTACTCTCAGCAGAGCTGGTAACAAAGAGTCTGGTGCTGTTGCGCAGCTGAGCCAGTAAGAATGAGAGTATAAGTGATAACAAAGGGAGTTTTTTGTCTCTAAGAATGGGTCTGATATCCATTAATTTCCTCCTTTTATTCATTTTAGTAACTGAAATGTTTTGGTTTTCCACAGAATCCTAGTGGGCTAACAAAATTCATGCAGTGTATGAAAACCTGCAGTTTTGCTTTTGATTTGCTTTTTAGTCTTTGTGCTTGTGCTTAACTAGATGCTGTGCAGGTTGAAAGTTTGCTTCTCCCCTTTTTTTTTCCCTTACAGTGTAAAATTGTTGGATTTCCCTAAATTATGAGGAGATTTGGGGTTTCTGGGTTTCCTTTGCTTATTGTTTGTTTGTCGGTCTTGTTTGGATGTTACTAGCTCTGTATAAAAGTGTTTTGTAAACAGTCTCACCTATGTGGCAATGTGTTGTACACGTGGTGTATGTTAACAGTTATGCAAACAGTAACAGTTTAAAGTAGGATTGTGTATTCCTGGGCTCTCATCTGAGGACTTGCTTAAGTGCAGGTTTCTTAAATGACCTGGTTGCGGGCCTTGCAAACTGTTCTTACTGATGTCAAATGAACAGTGGGATGAGAAGCGAAGAAAGTTCATATGCAGTCTCTGATAGATCTGAAATTCATCCTTATCAGTGTTAATCTGGAAAATTTGTGGAGGAAACCAGACGATACATGGGAGCTGTTGGAATAAAATCACTCTGCAATCCTTTTATGACTGAAGAGAGAAGAAAGAACTAGAGGGGTCTTGCCACATGGGCTGTAATTATGAAATGCTGCTGCCTCAAACGCTAGTAAATACTTTCACTTGTTGAAGGAAGCATTCAGTGCTGATGAGGACATGAGAAAGCTGTGAAATAGCCTTATTGTACTGATTTGGGGTGAATAGCTTCTCCTTTAAGGGGCAGTGTTTGTTTTTACCTACTCCTAAAAATATTGCAAATTATTTTTTAATGTCATCAATGCTTTATTAAATTGTATTTATTTATTTAGCCTAAATCAGTTTTATCAAATCGATCAATTTTAATTCAGTTTTATCAAACTGACTTAGGCTAGCTTTCATATTTAATAATCACCATTTCATACTCAGTGATTTCTCTAGTGTTCTTCTATGGGGTATAGGTGCTGTGATGGGAGACTGAAAGAGTTTGTATGCCATTTAATTTTGTGACAGTCTAAGTCATATTATGAATTACTTTACTGGATTTTGTTTCTAACAGTGGCTGTTAAAATGTTACAGTACAAAAAAGTCTGTAAAATTTAATTCTATATGGAAGCCTCTTCCCATTTCCAATTAAGATTTATTAAAAATCTTATTCAATTCATACATTTCTTTCAGTTGATTAAAAACTTGAAATAAATGTGTTTTCTAGCCTGAGTCTACCTATCTATTGAATAAAAAGTATTTCTTCTGTATTGTTGTAACCCATGTGGCTTGTAGTTTCTGTTCTATTTCAGAATTTTCTATTTCTACTTCAGTAGCTTTTCCACACTCCAAGCTAAGCCAGCAACATTCAAAACAAAGCAATGAATTTGAGTGTTGGATTGTGTCTGTTGAGAACAGAGTTTCCATAGTTGAAATACAGATTGAGGGGATCAGCCAATCAGTTGTTTTTTGCAGCTTACAATGATGAAAGAACAAACCTCTTCTGTACATAAATTGTGTGCTGTATTTGAAAATTAATTGTAGCTGACTTACGTTCATTCTCACTTACATAGTACAGAGTGCCCATGCTGGAGTGCACCAGTACTCCATTTAGTAAATATTTTTGGTCTTTCTGTTTTCTGGTTGAGTAATACTAGGTGCTTAATTAGAAAGCAGTTGTGTGGGTTTTTTGTTTTGTTTTAAAGGAAATAAAAATGAAACTAATTGTCTGCTGGAGAGATAGAGACTTAACCTATCAGTGAGTTACTGACTTAATAATTTCATCAGTCATGATGAGTTTGGCCTTTCATACACTTATACTTACCTTTCTTACCTTGAAACAGGTATGATCTGTAGACACCTTAATTTTCTGGGGGAGATGCAGACCTCTGTTTAGTGAACTTAGATTTAAGGATTATAGCTGTTGTATCAGTTAAAAAATTATGTGATTTTTAATGCTATTTGCACTTGAAAGTACTAAACACGCTTGCCTTGTCTGGGTTGCAGATGTTTAATAATAGTCTGGTGTTGTCTTGAGCAATGCATCCTGATTTCTGTGAGGGCCTGTTTCCATTCCATAGTCTTCTTGGTCTCCAGTTAGGGCACACCTCCATGTCATCCATAAGCTGTTTGGATACCTTCAAGGAATGCTGTCAATGTGCTCTGTCTGGTTTCTACTCTTGTTTCTTATTATTTATGCACTTCTGCATTATTCTTGGACTTTTTTCTTTAATAAAAGCAATAAAGCCAGTGGCAATAGATGGTGTCACTGGGGAGTGCATGTGAACCTAACCGTGTTTTGCAGTCCATTTGCCCCCTGTACCTTTCAGCTGCCACAGTTTTTGATTAATAATGTTCAAAGGTACACTCCTGGTGGTACCTTTTGGTCTGGTGCAGTACAGTGGATTTGTAGAACTGTCAGCAATGTGTCTTGGATCACTTAGTGATTTATAATTGCCAGCTGCAAGCTCTGCTCTGTGTAGGAAAGGTGTAGTTTAAGGCAACAGTCTTACCTACACTAAATCTTATCTCACTTTTTTGCTACATCACTTGATTTAGTGTTCCCTTGCTTGTGTCTGGTACCTACCCGAAAGGTTTAGTGTCACTGCATGCTTGGCTCTTCAGGTTGTCTTTGAAAATGCTGAATGAAGCCAGTCCCAGCACCAATCCCCCAGCAGGAGACCTTTCAGCTGCCTCTTCTCTGCCCTGAAAACTGGCCATTAGACTTTGGTTTTTGTATCCTGTTCATTAATTTTCTATTTGTAAGACATTTTCCTCCCATCTTGTGTTAAGTTAGTCTCTTTAATAGCCTTTGGTATGGAACCTTGTCAAAAGCTTTTTCAAAATTGCCGGGTCCTGGTGGCATTTTCTTTGCAGCTCTGGCTTACCTTCCTCACTTGCAGGTGTGCAGCTTTGTATACAAATTTCATTTAGCAGTCTCATTTGAAAGCCATGGTCTTGGCTTCTCAGCATCTAGTTTGTCTGTTTGGGGTAATATGTCTAATATATAGTTCAAGTTGAATTAGCTTCTCTTGACCCGCAAAGAACATGTTGGTGTGGGAATCTCTTGAACATCCCCAACAGGGAAGGCTCATTAAGTGAATTATTAAATTACATGGCCGTAGCTTTGTTCCTGAATGAAACTTTTCATAGTTTTGTCATCAAGCAGTCTCTAGCATCCTGGTTTTGATTACATCTGAGGAAATAAAAGGGTTTTGAAAATCAAATAAATTGCCACTGTAGTTTGCTTGGACAAATACAAAAGTCCTCAGTAACATGCTGGAAAGAAGTAGGCAACACATTTTTTTAGCTATGCATTCCATGAATTCAAATGGAACCGACACAAAAATCCACCATGTTGCTGTTGTGGTTATTTATCATTAGAAGGAAGAATAGCTGCTGTTACACAGTTTTCCCTGTTTGATTAACTGCTACACATGAATGATTAAGCACATTTTCATAGGAACCCAAGCTTTTAACTGAGATATCCCTAGGGAGTTCAGGAATATATCACCTGCTTCTTTAAAGGTCACTTTGCTTTAGTTACTGGCCTCGACTCTGTGACATCTCAGTCACGGACAGTAGTTCTCTTTTCAGGCAGTAAGATGGAGGGCTTGGTTTGTATTACTACTCAAGTTAAGACTTAAGCAGAGTTGGTTTGTGTCCCGTCATCCCTCTCCCTCCCTCCTTTTTGACTTATGGTTCCTTTATACCGTAGTAAATCTGTGGATTTATTAATTCTGCATCAAAGTTCTTACTGTAATGTACTTAAATGTATTGTTTTGGAGACAAGAAGATTATTTTAATCCAGTTATTGTAATTTTGATGGTACCGCTTACTTGCTATGTCTTGGCTTATTCCTACTGGTTTAGGCAAGATTTTGGTGTTGTGTTGTTTGTTGTATAAATCACAGTGAAAACTTCAATTTTTATTTTTTCTGTCGGATGTTGACATTGTGAGGAGAAACATGACAGGTTTTAAGAAGTACCCTCACTTCTAGAAGTTTTTAAAAGGTAGAGACTTGCTGAGATAAATTTTGTAGCAGGGAACTTGTTTGAAATGGAGGAGTTTTAATTGGACATACTAAAGCTCATAATTGTATTGGATAAAAGGTATTGAATTTCAAGGTTTTAGTACAGTTCTTTGTTGTATAATCAATTTTCTTTTTCTTCTAAATAGACTTGATCTGTTTATTGTTCAGGGACATGATAAAGTCATAGTTCTAGGTCCTATTTAAGGTAATTAAACCCCATCTCTAATCCTATGCGTTGCTTCCATGCTGTGTGTGCACCTTGATTATCATCAAGAGATGAGATTTTAGGGAAGACTGTGCTCTTTGCTAGCATCCATGTATCTGATATGATACATTGAGAAGTCAATTTGAGAACACAAAGAAACAGTATCTAGAAAAAAGTGTGGGGTAATGAAAGATGAAATCAGACTGTTTTCTGGGAACAGTAGTTCTGTAGGTACAGTGTACTGGGTGCAGAGTTCAGATGGAGAGTTCTGTAGCAGAGGTGTTGGTGGTAAATACTTCCTGATTTGAATGCCATTAACGGTTGGACCTGTGATTGATTGCTCCTTAAAGGCTGCAATTTGTCTCAGTGTGACGGCAAATTGCAATAGATAGTTAGCTTTATCTTGATTTTTAGGTAAAACTGTAATATTTAATTCAGTCTCTGAAGATGTATGTTTGAATGGACTGTATTTAAATCCAAAATTTACATTCTCCAAAATTTAAATCCAAGATTTACGTTCTCCAATAGAAAGGGATAGAGTTGGAGAGAAACGCACTTGAATTAAAAATCATGCCCTAGCAATAAAGAACTTTGATCTTGATATTATAATTCCTATTTTAAATCATGCTGTTTTAAAATTCTCAGTACAAAACATTTGTTGGCATTCATTTTGTAATATCTGAAGTCTAAAAAGTAGATTTGGACACCTTCTGTTTAAAAAGCGTTCTTGCACAGGTTGCCATTTTGCACTGCAGAATGTTCACTTCCCTTGTAAATGTATTTGTGAAAATAAATGCTGGTTAACACTGAATATGGATATCCATATTTTCTTTTAAAGAAACTTTCTTTCAGTTGTCTTCTGTGTGTTTGACTTCCTCAAGTTCAGATTTTTAACACAAAAAATACTTTTTTTGCAAAAGAAAACATGGCTGGTATTTAGACAACTGTTAACAGGGCATATAATTTTAAATTTCTGACCTAAAGGAAACAGAAGGCTGTAAAATGTGAGTTTCTTCACTTCTGTAATATATAAGATGCGTTCCTGTAGCTTTTGGGGACTTTTCTAACAGATTAACTCAAAGACACTGTCATTGAATTAATGGTATCCCATTATTATCAGGGTATTGGTTATCCTGTCTGCTGTCATGAGATATGAGAGCCTTACATGACAGCTGGTTAGACGTGATTGGATTGATACTATGACCAGGAAAGACAGTACTGGACTAGGTTGCTTTCCGAAATTGATTTCTCAGTCAAGATAGAATTGTATCTTGATCAAGTATTCAATATTTTGCAATTCAGCTAAGACAGATATACAAACTATTTCCCATTCCAGCTCCAAGTGTAGAACTTGCTGTTATCATACAACCAAACACCTTCCCTGCCCCCAGCTTGCACTAGGGTTGCTTGTGGAGTCTCAGGTGTTTGGCTGCAAGCCTGAAAGGAGTACATATATTGTAGTCATTGCCATGCTTCACCTGCGTATGAGATTCACAGGATAATTTAGTAAGATGATTGTTTGACTGTTCTTAAGGGGTAGCTTGCTGAACTAGAGGTTCCTCTTGGACTCTTGACTGGCAAGGGGTGGATGGATAAAAAGATTCACACACAAGAAAACTATGTGTTCCCTCCTCCCCCCCTCCCAATCTATTAATTAGGCTTTAGGCATGAAGGTAAGAATGCCTAAAAAGCTGGAATCTTGTATAAGTTGGCAAAGGTGGAAAATAACAAAGTGTCATGATAAAAATCTGGTCTTTTGTCCAGTTATATAGTGAAACCAGTATTGCCAGTTAAAGATAAGATGGTATGAATCCTGAAGTAGTGGTAAAAAGAAAAATTAGGACTCCATGAAGGACACTGATCTCTCAGATAGTCTAAAACATGAAAAAATCCAGTGTGTTTTGAGAAATGTGGGAATTAACAGATCTTTCCCCCTCCCTCCCTGCTTAACTGTTGGGGTTTTTTTTTTGGTGTGACTGAATTAATACACAAGGTATTAATTCCTGTGCTAGGCTATGGTAAGTGTATTTGATAAAATTTTTCAGTCTAGAAAATGCTGTTCTGACTCTCAGCCCAATGCTTATGCTCTGGGATTTATTGAATTTTGGTAGTAACAGATTCATACACTGGCAGTAGGCACCTTGAAAACAGGATACGTTTTTTTCACAAGGGTCTGTCTTGCAATGACTTGGTTAAGGAAAAACATCATTGCAAGAGGTGAAAAAATACTCTAGATGAGCTATACTAGTGTAAAATCTATCACTTAGTTAAGCTGATGCACAGTGCAGGATAGCAGTTTGCTGAGGCCAAACACACTGGCAAGAGGAAGGAGAGCAGAAGAATAGAGTGAGCCAGCGTGTGCTTGGAATAGCACGTTACTCTGGGGAAGTATCTCGTGGTCACTCTTACTGATTGCCTAACAGGCTTGAGGTCTTCTGTAGTAAATTTTTAAGATAAATATTGAATTGGTGATTTTAGCAAGAAATATTGCATGTGCTCTGGTATATTTGTTCTAAAATTGTGTTTCTTTTGAAGCATCAGGAAAAGTTCTGCCGTTTCTAATATAGCCCAAGGAAAAGAGCTAATCTTCAAGAGATTCATTGCTGATCTTTTGATGACATTTCGAAGTTGCATCTTGCATATTATGCTGTCCTTTGGTTTCTGTTTAAGTTGGACCTTGGTGGTTTTATTTGGATAAAGTGTGAATTCCTACGTCATTTTCTGACAAAGCTTGGTTCAGACAATGTTTTGGGTGAGTTGATCTTCAATTTGTAGGCCCCAGCCTTTCTTCTGGAGTCTCACTGATAGTCCCATCTTGAAAGAGAAGAGCAAAGGCAGGTTTCCTTCTAGTTACCACTAGGATAACACCTGTGGTCACAAAACGGAAGATGATGCTTCCTTGTAGATGTCCTGCATGTTTTTTTTAGTTGAGCTTTGTTATATTCTTTACCCAGAAAAGATTCAAACAATGCAAACCTCAAAATGACCTGTACTGATAATTTTTCTTTTCTTCAGTCTCTTAATTTCTCTCTAGACTTCACAGCAGATCTATTTAGACCTGCCTACCAAGACTTTGTTTTCTAGATTAATATTTGGCAACAGGCTTACATTTTTGCTGCCTTTAGCTTGCTGGACTTCCTGGTGGTTTGTTTTTCGTTTTGGTTTTTTTCCTTTTTGCATCCTTTTGCCCCCAAATGAAATCCCTTTCTTCATACTGTCAATCCTAGAATTATGATGGAATACGAGACAGTTAAGTAAATGGTTTCTTGTTCTTCGGTATGCCTAAAGCTTTGTTTTTCACCCAGCCAGTACGGAGTGCTTCTTTAATGAGGGCGGTGTCCGAGGTCCCTTGTGGCCGCAGCTGAGAACTGCTGAGCTGGTTGTGATGCTCGAGTAGTGTTACAGCTTTGTAAGTACATCCTAGGAACCTTTTGCAGTGCAGTTCTGGAGCTAATAATTATTCTGTCTTTGATGATGTTTTCCATGGCTTCTGTGCTAGTTGTTATTTGGTTTTTTTCCTGCTCTAATTTTTAGAGGCTGAAAGAATGAACAGTCTGACAATCCTCTCTGTTGTCCTTGAGTTATACTGTACTTTGCCTCCTGAGTCCCTTTCCCTTTTTTTTAATTTGTCCTCTCATTAAAAACTAGGGTTATCAATCAGGGATACTTTACAGGGATCTTTAACTTCTAAAGCACTCTTTCTCTGGTTACTTTTTTCTTATCAATGTATTCGGTTCTTCTGAGACATCTGCAATCAGCTCAAACTAAATTTAATCATGTTTGGGAGGAAAAACTAAGGGTTTTTTTATTTCTTTTAATCTCCAATGTCTTCTGTTTGTCACTCCTCATCTTTGAGGTCATCTTTTCTCTTTATTGTGTGGTTGGTTGGTTTGTTTTTAAATGTATTCCTGCTGCCATCAAATTTTACTGTGGCTTTCACTGCTCATCATAAATTCAGTCTGCCCTTTCAGCTCGGGAGCTAAAGTGGTTGCATGCACCCTGGTTAACTTACATTTCAGTTACTTCAGGAACACCCTCTTTGTCTAATCCCTATGCTTTCCGTAACTAAAATGACTGTCTAAAATTGGTTTTGGCTTTTCAGTTGGACCTGGAGTTTCATTGCCAAGCAACAGGCACTTAGTGTTGCCTTGATATTAAAGCTGCTTGTAGCTTTAGGCTGCATGTTACGGTTGCCCTGTATATTCCCATTTTTTTAATCCTGCTATTTTTTTTAATCCTTGTGTACTTTGGCATTGTTGATGGTGCTTTTTTAATTATTTGTTTTTTGTCTTTGCTAGTTCACTGATTTCTGTTCAATTTTTAGTCTCTTCTTTTTCATGTAATTTCTGAAGATCCATTTTTACTCCTGCCTGCCAGTATCAGTTCTATCCCTACTTTCCCAACACTGTGGAAGAAATAATTGTCCTAAATTTCCCAATATATATTTTTATTATTTGTGGCTTTTAAAAGTCATTCTCAAATAAATGCTTGATGTGGTATAAATTTCAATATGTAGGTGTTGTATCAATTATTATTTTGAAGGAGGATTTTTTACAACTGTGTTTGAAAATTTCTGGTCTAGAAACAAAGTGTCTTTGGATGAGCAGGCTGGGTTCCAGGGATGAGCAAACACAGAAGTCAGATCTTTCAGACTGACCTCTTCCAGCTGGAAAGTTTGGCTGTCTGGAGGTTGCTTTTCCAATGGCAAAGTTTTAGCAGGCTGCTTTGTGTGAGCCTTCTTTCCAGCAAAGCTTGCTCTACTCAGTTAGAAGTAGGTAAGGTGGCCACCCCGTACTTACTCAGATCAGATTCAATCTGTGGACTGGTGGACAGAGGATTTGATAGAAATAGATCAATAGTTCTTTCTTTACCAATGAAGAAATGATAAGGCATAGAATATCTCTGCTATCGAAACTGGGTTTTTTTTTCCTGTTCATTTTAATTTGATAACTATTCCTTTTTCTGTTTTTAATTTCCTGTAACAGAAGTTGAATTCCTAAGCTCCATTGCATGTGCTGGTCACTAGTCTGCCTAACAGGACAACACCAAGAAGTCTTTGTACTTTATCTTCTGCTATGGGCAAAATACCCAATTGGAATAACAGCTGAAAAGAAAGTGTGGTGAAACAAGATTGTGTGCATGCAGGAGCACATAGAAGCTCTTAGGGCAGTGACACTGGATGTGTGCTAGGAGGTTTGTTTTAGCGGTATTCCTGGTCATGGTGGAGACCTTGTGGGGTTTCTGTAACTCAAAGGGCTCTATGTGGGAGTGATGGACAACCATGAGAGTAGCTATACCGTAAGTTACTGAGGGGTTGAAATTGAAATAATCAAGGTCTTGCAGCCTGGCTCCATTCTGCTGTTGCTTTGTTAGTTCTTTTTCATATTTAGTTGATTTAGACAAACTCTCCCAGTTTTTTAGTGTGTTGTGTGCTTGTTTCCCAGTAGGTCACTTGTGATGGTAGAATGTTAAGGCTTCTCCTGGCATAAGAAATGTCCACAGTTGATTACAGCTGTGGAGCACAAAGAGGCTGACATAGCTGCATACTTGCTGCATTAGACACTGCAGGGGAGATGAGCTGCTGTTTTGCCCTTTCAAAATACTGTCAATAGGCAACGCAAAGTCTGAGGAGACGTTTGTGCTGTTCCTTTTAATTATGTTATGAAATTCCTCCTAATTGCCAAATTAAATATTTTTAAAGTGTTAAGCATTAGGTATATTATTCCTTAAAAATTCTTTTATTGTGATACCTTTCTTTTTCTAAATCTAGCGTTGGGGAATATGGATGTAGATTTTTATTCTGTGCAATTTGAAGTAAAAATAAAGTTTACAAAAAGAGATTTGAAACCAGTGTTGAATTTATTGTGTGAGGCACTGTAGTGCTCTGCGGTAGGTATATCAGAACTTCAATGAAAAGAACCATAAAGATTTTCAGTATTCAGTAATTACAGTTATCTCTCTACCATACTGATCATTTAATCTGATGATTGAGATTTTACATTTTTAAGGTCAGTTTGGGTTTCTTACCACTTGATGGCAGTGAAGGAGCTAGTGTTGCCGGGCAAAGGTTCAGGGCAAGAACCCATTATGAATAACAAAAGAGGAGGTACAAAGGAAGCCTCTGACATTTAATATTGTTCACATTTCTAGGTGATATTACATATACCACGAATGACAGTAGGTGGAGAAAAGCCTCTAGATGGAGCTTCAGTACTTTCGATGGGGGAGAAATTTTTATACTCAAGTGGTTTCCTCCTATTTGTAATAATTATTTCTAACAACAATGTTCCCATTTAGACCTGGAATGATACCAGACATTATCAATAAATAATATCAGTGCTTCTGCTATTATAAGCATACTACTTGAAGAACATGCAATTCTGACATTTTTCTCACACCTTCTGTTCAAATCCTACAACCTCTCCACATTCTTAGGAATTCTCAGGTGTTGTTAGAAATGTGTGATGTAGATTAAGGATCAACATAATTATTCAAGCTTTTGTAAAAAAAATATAGTTGGATTTCACTGGTGGCCAAAAAGAGAAACTTGAAAAATACTGTTCAGACTGGAAACTGCCCTGCAATATTTACTGTTGTGCGTGGTCTAGTCCAAGTGAAGAAGTGTTTGTTGTAACATTAAATATTGCAATGCACGGATGTGTGTTTGAGGCGCTTTATTAGTGAAGGTTCTTTTGCACTTCCTACACCCGTGTGCACCTCTTGCCAAGCTGGTATGGGGAAATGAACCATATAATGGCCCTGCCGTAGTAATTGGCTCCACATGGGTGGACTCTAGTGCACAGACAAAACCGTATTTGAAGTAATTGGTGCTTTGTGTAGGTACAAGGGTCTGTACATGCAGATTTATTTTGGATCCTGGGTCAAACCTTGGCATCAGTAAAGGTTTCAATTTCATGCAGTGTCTTTGACATGTAAGTGATTTTGAATGAGTATCAAAAACATCCGTGCAGATGCAACTTGACTGAACTTTTTTGTTAAAATACACATAGCTAGTATTTTGCAGTTATATTTTTGATTGGATACTAAGTAAAGAACTTGGTTTGTTAAGTTTTCTGTGTGTGCAGCCTGTTACTAATTTAGGAGAATGTCAAAAAGCAAACTCTAAATTTGCATAATTATTGAATATTGTAATCATTATCAGCATTATTCTAGTTCTATAATAGTATTATATAAACTCAAAATTGAAAATAAGTGAAAATTGCCAGAGCTGTCAAATATTTATTTTGGTTTCAAATGCCACTCTTATTTTTAAAAAGCATTTAAACACATTATTCCTTGTAATTAGTATTATTCCTTGTATTAGTGTTAGCAATTCGAATTGATGAATAGCTGTGCTGGTTTAATGTAATGGCAGCCAGAGCATACTTACTGGGTGAAATCCAAGTTTATCTTATCAAATAAGTATCAAATACAAATTCTGTCTAGTGGTAGAAAGAACAGGTTAGAAGATAGTCAAAGATAGTGCAGTATTTGGAATGATGGTTTTAGTCAGTGGAGACTCATTTGCTGGAAATGCCCTTGTGAGACCATAGCATTTCATCTATGGCATTAGTTCATTGTGTGGCATAAAACGGTATTGAAATGGGTTTCTTGTCAATGCTGTTTTCAGTAAGATTTGTTAGAAAACAATGTAATTTTACTTCATTACATGATATGGCTGCATTTATTTAATGTCATTGGAAGATCTTAGCTACTGTGGTGCAATACAATTTTATGATAAGGTGGTGCAAGCTTTTCCAGCTGCTACTGTTCAATTTAGGGGAATCTGAAATTTGAAAGATACAAGAAAATTATGACAGCATTTGGAACATGAAATCTGTTTTAAGAAGTTAGCGTTAATCTTTCTGTGTTTTGCTTGCCAGGATGAACAGCATAAGTGCCAAAAATCAGATATAGGAAGAATACATGTATTTGTGCAAAATAAATATTATTTTTCTAGGTGATTGTTAAGAATTTTAGCAAATGTAACTTTAAAAAAAATCTGGTTTGTTTCTTTGGGTTTTTTTCATCCTAGAGATAAACTTATCTAGCTGATGGGCAACTTATTCATTCAGGGGTGCATGTTATAGGGCTGCATACAATTGTTAAATATTGTGTGCAAGAAATCACATTTTATAAAATGGAGAAAAAAGGCTGTGAGTATAATGGAACTCTCATGCTTCCTGGAGGGTAACTAGTTTGTGCTAAATAGTTTCTATATTAATCAATGCAGTAGTAGCAATTCCCCAGAAGCAATGTGTTACTTTTATTTCTCCTTATCTGGTAAAGAGTTGCAGATAATAGTAAAGGTCTCAATTTCTAGGTTTTATCTCTGTGGAAGTCAGCAAATTCATATTGATCTTTTAAAAATCCTCTGGCCTTTTTCTTTTACTGTGCTAACACTTGGGATAATTTTTGCCCTGAAACTGTCTCTTAGTTATATCTTTATATTAAGTTTATCATTAAAACTTTGAGGTTTGTTGATGGCATTTTTATTTATCCTTGACTGCTGAGCAAATCCCAAATGGTTACTTCTTGTGTGGGCAGAAGGAGCAAGTCAGTTCTTGGATAAGGCATAAAATGGAACAAATTACCAACCAATATATGGAGTTAATTTCCTTGAATATTCCTGTGTTTACTCTGATGCGTATTTTGAACAAAGAATTAATTCCTTTCATATAGGCAATACTTTACTTTGTAACTTATAAATAAAAATGCCTTGCCAGAACTGAAGACTATCGTGGAGTTCTTTTTCACATTTGCTTGGTTTTTAATAGTGATAGAGGAGATTCACTATTTAAAACTACTGAGTTACTGAAAATAATGAGAAATTTCCCTTCAATGAAGAGACCTTCTAAACAATTTTATTTTACTTTGTTATAATTGTAGAATAATAGAAAAAGGTGATAAAACTGATCATAGAAAACTGTGTAATAATTAGCATTTCTTGTTGAAGTGTTTAGTGAGAACAGAATAAATAGGAAGAATTTAGAATTAGTCATAGAATTAACTCTTGATGTTTTTGTTTTATTTTGCCGTAAGAGAGCCTTTCAGAATTTGAACTTCTGTTGCAGCTTATTCATGCAGTGAACAGCAAGTTTTTTGTTTGTGTGCCCTTATTCGATAGTCACTTATATTTCAGAGCCAGCTGAAGATTTCTGCAGACTCATTTGGTAAAGAAAGCAGAATTTTTCAGTTTACAGATATGAGTCTGGGTAGAAATCTGTAAATATTATTGAATAAAAGTTTAGCATACCTGTCAGCTTGAGAGCATAATTCCATCAGTATTTAGGCAGCAGTCATATTTGAATCCCGTGTAAGTACATGCATGAGTCCTAGGATTCCTGGAAACTTGTATCGTTGGAATTTCAGTATTTAAAAAAATGTTGGTTTAGTTGCATGCAAATTTTGATTGTCCCATGTGGGGATAGTATGGTTCTATATTTTAAGTTATTCTTTTATATAGTGCAGGAAAACTACATCAAATGTAAAATACATGAAATGTTGTTTCAAAAATATTGCTGCAATACTTAGAGTCTTGGGGGTTTTTTTAAGAAAGGCTTGGATTAGTCCTGTTTATGAAGCTTGATGGAATTTGTCTTCCAGGGTATATAAAGCTTTTGAACTCTTAGTCAAATGTTTTACATTTAATGTGATAAATTGAGATAGAAGCAATGTAAAGTATTGCAAGTATGTATTGTATTGATAAATGCTAACAATGCCATTCACATAAGTAAAACAGTTCTGGATTATTTATAACTTCTGTAAATGTGCCTCACAAATTATATTTCAATAAGATTCCAAGTCATTTGGTTAAAAAATTGTTGCTGTTATTTGTGTTCTAAAAGTAGATATCTCCATTTGTTTTTCTGGAGTACCCTCTCGTGTAGGGAGCTTCTGTTGAATTATTAAGGAAGAACTTTGTTGTACCATAAGAGAATTAGTAATTAAAACACTTTACCAGTTTCTCGTGTGGCTGCCATTATTTTTAGAATCTCATTACTTTCATTATACTTAAGAGATTTTGCAGGGTGCTGGGTCTTCGGCTGCTTTGTCATAGGTGATAAAAATACATAAGCCCTGCGGAAAGTGCTTGGTAAATACTTCTGGGTCTTTTGAGACAAAAAGTACACTTTCCTGTAAGAGAATCATCAGTTGCCTAGACACTGTGTGTTTCAGACCTGTCCGTCTACGCCCAGGCTCATCTGCTTCAAATACATGCAGTCTCCTTTCCTTTCCTAATTGATGCACTTGCTTTACTGATTTCTCCAAGCCCTTCTACAATGATATAGCATATTCTGGTTTTTAGTTCTGTGCAGACACCAGTACTACTGCACATCTCACAGAAATGTTATACTTTTAAGGAAAAATCCATTTTATGTTCTATTTGTGTTAAGATCTGTAATTTGAAATAGGCAAGTTGTTAACTAGCCAGATCGTTCTGCAATTTAGTGGAGCCTGTTAGAATCAAAATGATGCTTCAGAGAGCTGAGGTTTATTTAAAGGGAGGGGGAAAAACAGTGCTTGTGACTTAGTATTATAAAGCAAGTCTGCATTGGTTATGCAAATTTTTTTTCCTTTCTGAATCTGCTTGTTTCTCCGTCTTTTTGTACAGCAGCCATGTACCTTAATATCACTTTTAAAAGACTAGTAACAAATTTCTGGTACTTCATAGTCTAAAATTAGGGAATGTCAGTTTTCAGAATGTCTCAAATCTTAATTTGGTTTCTTTGTGCTTGTTCATTGTGATGATTTTTAATTCACTACATTATATTCTACAGGGTCTTTACTTATTCAGGCTCAGGGAGAGATCTGGCCCCAGTGCAGCTTCAGGCTTATGTATTGAAAGAGACTGTTGTCTGTAAAAACTGTTTAACCTGTAGATGTTGAGGGTATGTAGAGAGTGGGGGAGAAGATTGCGGGGGGCGGGGGGGGAAATGGTTTCATGGGTAAGCTAGTCAGACGAAAAGTGCCCTTGAGGATTGAATTCTGTTCCTCTCTCTGCCACAGAATTCCTATGCGATGCTCGGCAAGTCGTTTAAACGAAACTTTTCCCAAGTGGTGACTAATTGATTTGAGTGCTCTGCAATTCTGGTTGCATAATTTGAGATACTAGGGGCTTATATGCAGAAATGCTGTGGGTTTGCAGCTGCAGCTGAAGTCGATTAAAGTCTGTGCCCTGAATGTGTGAAATGTTGTTTGGTACTGAGCACTTAGAAAAATCATATCTGAGATAAAATTAGCACCTGAGATTACTGAGGATTTTACCTTAATCTGTGCCTCATTTTATGATATATCAAAAAAGGCAAGTGATGTCCGCTTGTCTCTTAAGATACTACAATGGTGAATAATATTGATGAACTCTGATGCCATCAAGATGGGCTTCAAAACAAATAACCACAGCTTCCAAACGTGTTTGAACAGCATGCAGCTACGCACAGATGAGGCCACACATGAATAAATGCGTGGAGAAAAATCCTGAATAGCTGCTCACTGGGTAAGCAGTCATCTTCTGTGTGTTGCATAAAGACAAAGTGGCAGGAGTAACGACAGATTGTAGTTCCTTTTCAGGGAATCACTGAGTTCTTCCCAAATCCCCTTTACCTGTTCAGAATATTCATTATTATTTGTAGCATATATTATCTTTACCATATTTCTGTTATCTCCTAATTTTTAAACTGTAGGTTTACATTTTAGATGGAATTAAATTCAAATTGAACTCTTTTCTTTTGACAATCTCGTTGTTTTTTAACCATACCTTCTCTTGCTGCTTAAAAAGTTGCACCCTTTCTCTTAATTCAAAGAACACAAATAGAACTTGACCAAATATTTTTATCCTTTAGGTCTGTTTGCTCTGTGTTGACATTGCCACAGGGTATACAGCTTCCACTGCTGGCATCTGCTTAAAGCTGGCTCAGGGTTTGTGTGGTACTAATTGAAAGAGGGGAGCTAGACAAGGAAACATTAATTTGAGTCCTTTCTTCCTCCTTCCTAGTTTCTTCACCCTGAAGTAAATATTTCTGTTATGCTGTCCAGTGGTACTTACTGTGACTGATTTTTTCAGAACTAGATTTGCAGTATTTCTGCCACCACTGTTTTGTGTTTGGGTTTTCTTCCTTCCAAAAAAGTCCAGTTATGAGAAGAAGAAATTGCATCTGATGGGAAAAAACTCTCCATGGATTAGATTCCATGGCTGGGATTATGACACAGAGGGAAATGCAGTTTTGGCATATTATTGCTACTTGCAGGATTGTCAGTAACAGAATGCTTATTTCCGTGTAGTAGCTTGTGGACTTGCAGTCTCAGTCCTTTCCTCTCCACCTCTGAAAAGTTACCTACTAATTATATTTTTGCTTGTATGTTGATTTTTCTTTTAGTCTTGACTTCATAACTTGAAAACTTGGATGAGAACCCATGTTAGGATTTATCCTTGCTTCATTTAAATCTTATCTTAATGCATTTGAAATATTCTACATTTGCCAGTGTTCCTACTTGAGGCAGCAGGACCTCAGTTTTATCTCCCAACTTTCACTGTTATCTTTGATGTTGATAATCCTGTAATCCCATGTTGAGAGGCAAGTAATGAATTGGTAGTAGCCACTATCTTCTGCAGTCAGTTGGCTGAAACAGATTTCTGGTAGCACACTTAATGGGATGTAACCTGTGCCAGGTTTTTATTGCTGCTCACTCAAATGCTGATTCTTTTCCACAGGCACATAAAAAAGCATACTTCTCTTTATTTTGGGTTTTGTTTTGCCTTTTGCAGTGTTTGTCTTGCTACCAGCTCTGCTCACCCAACTTTGTAGTTCCTGCGGTTGGCTATTGCTCTCTTTTCTGCTCTGTAATCCTTCCAGACTGAGGAGGTATCCTTAAAATACAGGTGTCAGAAGAAAATTCCTCTTATCTGTTACTTCTGCTTATGATGGTAGAGAAATGGAAATGGAGATGGAGGAAATGAGATTTTGTTAGTAGTTCAGTTTCGGCTCTGCTTTTATAACTTGAGGACAGGTCTCTTTGGGTGGGTGACATATGATGGGAGGCAAATACAATCCATACAACTGCTGCCTTTTAATATCAGTGGCTGGAAAACTGACCTTACATTTGCCCCTTTACTTGTTTTTCTCTCAGGAGCAGGGAGCATTTCCCAATCTGTTTCAGTCATGACTTCAGCGGGAGTATTGGGTAAGGGCTATGACTGTGCCTTTCTCAGTGCTCTGAGGCTGCTGATGGGCTATCTAGCTTACAAGCACAAAAGGCTTGTTTTTGCCGAATTATTTTTATGTATAAGGAGAGAAGCAGGCACATACATGTCGTTGATACTGCGTTTTGTAGTGGTGAGGGTGTTAGGTGTTGCACTCAGCTAACTGAAGAACGCTTGAAGTAGATCAGAAGTGTTTCCTTCACGCTCATCTTCTCTGCTTCTCTTCCTTGTGCAGACCTGTGCTTTGTCTCTTCTAGGCTCATCTGTGTTTCAGAGTGTCTAGTTCAGCTCCAGCCTTCCTGTGGATACTGCTGGGAGAGTAGAAACTCGGCACGTTCTGTGCCTACGAGCTTCTCCCTATGCTGCTTCTGTAGCAGAATGCCCTGTTATGAGGGTCTCCCAGTTTGGGTAGAGTCCGTTTTCAGCTCTTTCAGCTCTTGCAGGCCAAGAGAGGAGGCAGTTTATGGATCGACATGAATTACCCCCTCCTCCCCTGATGCAAAAGATGCCTCCAGGATACTGGAAGAGAGAAGCAGTAACTGCTTGCAGGGAGTGGCTTTATGAAAAGCAGGGAAGTGATATTTCTGCCCCTACTTGGGCCTGTGTGGTTCAGTTAAAACATTTTGATTCGAAAAACACAGAGGGCAATTCAGGGAACAGCGTGCCACTGTGTGTAACAGTATCTGCCCACAGCTGCCATAAATCTTGAGAGGTAATTATCTTCCTTAAGGATTATTTGGCTCATTCTCACTAGAAATAATGCCAGATAAGCATTTTTAGAGACCATAATACCAGTTTTTCATACAAAATTACTACTGAATGGGAAAGGCTGTCTTCTAGTCAGTTCCATCATAAGTCGTTGCATATATGTGGCTTTTAAAACATGTCCACAATTTTTCAGTTTGAACATTATTTAGGTTTCAGTTGCTTATAAATTAATTTTCTGTGTGAATTTTAATTGGTGGTTTCTAATGCTAAACTTGATTTCTTTATCTGTGTACCTTTGGACATCAGCTGCCTAATTTACGACTCATACAGATTCTGGCAGATTTTGCCAATAGCCTTTTGGGATGATAGTGTCCCCTGCCTCCTACCCTGGCGCTTGATCAGATTTGCGATATTTTATGCCATCAAACTGTGAGCTGAAGTGATCAGACAATGCTCATGCTTTCAGCTTGTTTTGCTAGGAGTGTGCTAACATTTAGCAGCGTGGTGGGCTATACTAATAGTAATCTGTTAAGCTTATTGGAATTTAACTGAGATGCTTTTGAAGTTTTAGGCTGGGATGTGTCTTACATGCAGAATTTTTGCTGATGCTGGCATCTGAACTAAAGAGAGTGATGGAGGGCATTCCTATATTCTTTCAAGGAGGCTATGTACTAACTCAGCAGTGAATTACTATATAGGTAGTGGCATGTTACAACCTCCCTGAGGTCTTCTGAGTCCCGAGGTAGTAATAGCTCATTAAAATGGTAGTTAATGAGTATAAAGGGATCATTATACGACTCTCCTACATGATGGGTAAGGCTAAATCCTAACTAGTTCAGTAGAAAGTATTCTAAATAAAGAAGGAAAGAAATTGACAAATGCTGCTGGGTAGTTCTTTATAAACCTAGCTATTTAAAGCAATGTTTTTGAGAAAAATACTCATAGAAATAAATTTTAAGTAAATTAATACAGGATTTTAAATGTATTTTAGGGCTTTCAGAAGTATTAGTATCCTGTAAAATCTCTAAGTTACCTTAACATAGTGTAATGAAGCATCTTTGATTCAAAATACGCAGCGTTTTGCCACTTCTGATCAGTAGGGTTTGAAGTTAAAAAAAAAGGAAAAATTATTTTACCTCGTAACTGCTTACATTTGATGGTTTTTTAAGATCACTGAATATTCTCAACTAGAAGGGACCCTCAAGGATCATCAAGTCCAACTCTTAAATGAATGGCCCATAGCTCAGGATTTGCAGACATTTTCTGTTTTATATGCCAAAAACAAATAGTGGAACAATTTTGCCTTGTGGTACGAGGAGAATGGCATTCTCTTAATATGATTTTGTTCATGGAAAATATAACCACCTCACACATGAGGTGGTATTTTTTATTTTTTCATTTAACTATGGTTATTTTCTGGAAAAAGATGTTAAGAATTTATCCAAACTGAACAATGTGGATTTTGTAGCAGTGAGATGAAAAACTTCTTGATCTCAGTAAATGCTTCGTGTCTTCTTTCAGACTCCAGGAGGATAAACAAGCAAACGAAAGACTGTGGGCTCAGGTACGCCTGGATCTCACAGCTCAAGTTCAGTGGGCAGAGCTATTTCTAAGTGTCCTTAACCTAAGAAAAATAACATTGCTTCTACAAAATGAGACCTTCAGTAATGTTATAGGAAAAGGAGGGTGGAAGCAAATATGAAATATATTAAATGAAAAATATATAAATATATTGTAAACATATAAAATATGTTTAAGATTTAGAGAGAGATGCTCCTTCTTTCTGTCTTAAATGAAGAAATTATGCCTACTGTGCGTGGATGTGGTTTACTATAGCAGCTCTACCCTATCCTAATTTATGTGTTTTTCTGGCAGGATTTAAGGATGTATTTGTAATAAACCAAATACAGAACATTTTTAAAGGAATAGTTTAATTAAAAAAAAAAGTTTTACTTGTATTTGTAGAAATTTCTGCTTGTTTTTCTTGTTCAGTTTAGTCCTTTTTTTCATCTGACATTGTCAAGGAACCTAGCTTATCATATCTGTTCTGTATTACCATCTTTCAAGGTTAAAGCTGGTAATGGATGGAAAGGTATTCTAAACTCAAATTATATGGATGCCTTACTCGTGATCATCTGCTACAGGATGACTTTCTTAGTTCGGAGCAGCTGCTGTGTAATAGGAAAAATAAGCCTAATGCCTATTCGTGCAAGTCATGGAGTGGGATCCCATGGGTTTTCATAGCAAAGAAGTGTTTCCTGCTTTCCACCCCTTTTTATTTGCCACTCCTTTCGTAGCCCTTTTAGGTTTTGTGAAAATCTCATGGACTCTTCCGGCACGAACATCTGTCATCTTCAGTGTGACAAGAATGCTGTCTTTCAGCTAGGACCTTTTAAACTAGATAAACACATGCAGTAAATCCAGTTGGAATATTTTCAGAGGAATTATTAAATTGATCATCAAAAGGATATTTAAATTCTAAAATATAAGACTGTTAGTGACCTACTGTACCCTGCTGTGACAGAGCTGGTTAAATCTAAGTACCGCCTGATAAATGTATGCAAGGCTTGCTTGTAAAGGAGACTTCAGCAGTCTGTTCGAGTGATATGCTAGTGATGCTTATGGGATGTTTTCCTGGTACCTAACTTGAATCTTCCTGTGCTGCCAGCTGACTGATAGTGCTTAGCCCCGGGTACATCAGACAAAGCAATAATTAAAGTTTTCCTTTAAAGCTACCTTTTGCATGTTTAAAAATGTTATTTCCTTGTGTCAGCTGCCTTTTCTGTCGGCTTAAGTTACTCTTGTTCTTTTGGTTTCTCTGAACAAGTCGCTGTTCTATTCTTCTAGACCTCTTATTAGTAAGATTTTTTTGTTTATCATCTGAACATGTTCCTGGCTGTCTTTAATTGTATTCTTTAACTGGATGCAGCAATCTGCTGAGGTCTTACAATTGATGCGTGACATGGCACGGCTGCTTGTTGCCATACTGCTCATGTCACAGTGCTGTGCTGCACAGAAAGGCAGCATCATGCCTCTGACTCATGCTCAGCTTGTGATTTACTGATCATTTCTGCCTAACTGCTTTTTTCTATCCTGTGTTTTTGTAGTTGATGAATTCTGTCCAGATGTAGGCCATTAGTCTTTCACTTAGGAAATAATGTCATATTTCTTTACAGCAGTTCTGCATTTTGTCCAGATCTTTTAAAATTCTAGTTCTCTTTGGCTGCTTCGTGTAGGTTTTTCAAGTTAATGTTAACTACCTGATTAATCATGATTCTGTAATTCACCTACTAGTTAAAATACTGAGTGTGGACTTGGAACAGACTTAATAAAATCCTGTTTTTATGAATACAACCTTTTCATTTTTGACTGGTAGAGCCTTTAACTATTCAAGGTATGATTTATTTTCTTTCCATTTTGTTTTGCACTTGCAAGAGAAGCTTTATGATATCTGTGTTTTTGTCATTTGTTTAAAATTTTGTACATTAAAAGCATTACTAAAGTCAGCATACAAAAGTGGTCACACTATTCTTTCCAAGCTTATTTAACTGTGTTCTTAAAATATTTCATAAAGTTGAGCAACAATTACAAATATAAAGTAGAGCATTGTATAAACATTAAGGATTGCTGGGGAGGTAAGGTTGTTTACACCTGTTTTGAAACTACTGTATATACACGTATGAAAATATATATGATGGATGTGTCTGGGTGTATGGGCATATAAATTGGTGTCCTTCACTGCTGATAAGGCTGAGGAAGTTGCTAATAAATAGTTAAAGTTTATTCTGGAAATTAATGCCTGTGGGGGTTATTCACCTTGTAAATGCTGTTGATGAATAAGATAATGGGTAGGTTTTTGAAAACTTCTGTGTTGAAGGTAATTGTGCTCTGTTGGCTTCTTGTATGGCTTTATAATGTTTATAATGTTTTCAGTCATACCTCCTACATCCTGACTCTCAAATGTCCTTTCTTCATTTTTTAGTCATCAATAAACATCTTTCAAAAATACGAAAAGTTTTAGCAATTAAAGTTGTAGTCACAGAAGTGACAGTAACTGTTTAGGTGACACAGAAATTCAGTAATTAGAAGCTCAAGCAATTTTTGGGGAGTTATTAATTTATTATTTATTTTTTAATGTAGGTATTTAGTCTTTGTAAAGACCTAAGTCTGTAGTTGTTAGAAATATCCCTCCAAAAATTAGACTTGAACTGAGAGCAGGGAAGCAGTTTTTTAAAAAGATGTCTAGGTCTGTCAGAGTGTATGGGTTGTTAAAGTCAGTTCTGGTGGAAAGGTGTAATGACAACAGGAATAGCAAAAGGAGGGAGAGGTAAAGGTCTGATATGGATGTAGCTTTGCTGATTTTCTAATTTCCTTTGATTCCTTACCCTAAGAAAAGAAGGTGGAAACATACGGAAGCAGAAATATAGCAAGAAAACTATATAAACAATCAAATAGCAGCATACTTTTGGCATTACGTCTTGGGAAGGGTTTGAACTTGTCAAATGCAACACCCCGAAACCTTTGCTGCCTTATACTCATGCTCCACAGTGGTGAATCTGGACCGCATGCAGCTGTCCTTGGGTATAGTGTCACCTCTTGTCAATCAAGGGGCTGTGCTATCTGAGAGCAAAGGTACTGAGCAAGAAATGCACTGCAGGAGACACCACATTTTACTTTCCCTACCAACCTGGGCTGCAAAAGCGGTAGTCTTTCTTTGTAGCAACTTAGTTCCTCTGAAAATGTTGCAGGATCAGGAATTTTATAGGTAATGTTTTTATGTGAGAACTGTAGGCTGGAAATCTCAGATGTAATAGGCAGATTTGTAAGAGAACTCACTAGAAACAACTTTGTTTAGCCTATAAGGTATATGCACACACTTATATATGAATATATACAACTATCTATATTATAAAAATATGTAACACATGTAACTATGTAAACAATAAATGTAATATATCAAATAGAATAAAAATAAATATGTAATAGTATTCCTGGAAAAGCATGTGAAATAAGTAAAGAGTATCTACTAATTCCTTCCTTTTGAACTATCAGAAAACTAAATGGAAAAAAAAATACAGCGATAGGCAGAATTTTTAATTAGTCAATATTGTTCTTGAGTAATGTCCTCAGTTCCTCTACCCATTGTGAATTTGAAGAGTAATTCTAGAAACACTGAGAGTTAATGAGTGTTCTCTGCATCTCAGAGACAAAGTTTATGTTAAAATAGAAACTTATGGTTGTACATGACAGGGGTCTCTTGGACAATCTAATTTTTCCTAAGTAATCAGTTTCTGATAAAATGTGGAAGGTAAAATAGTTGAAAGGAAAAAAAAATTACATATAAATGCTGTTGTTCAAATTGGTCAAGAAAACCTAAGCCCGTATAATTGTGCACATATGCTGAGGAGAATACTTTTTTTGGTTTCTCAAGCATGAGGCAGCAGAATTGTCATTCATTTGGCATGCTAGGCTGAAAACAGAGTCTTCTTTCATTTGACACACTCCCCTGGAAACAAACATGCCGGTGAAGGGATTGTGCCAGTTATCAGAAGCTTACAGGAATACATTGTGTTGGTTTGTATTCATTTTCATTTCATGAATTGCTTTAAAACTTAGCAGCATAAAAAAGCATTAAAACACCTTTTTAGCATTATTTTTAGTTCCTATGTATTTCCCTGCTGTGCTGTCATTCAGTTTAAATCAACGGAATGTTGTGAGACACATGGCTGGGTTTGCAGCAGAGCAGATCTCTCCTGCCTGCCTGCGTATGCTCAGAGCATTCATCTGTAGACAACCAGCAAATTTGAGTTTAACTCATTTTACATCCTTGGAAAAGATGAGTGTCTTAGAAAGAAGTTCAGTAAAAATAAAGGGTAATTGAACAAAGGTTATGCAGTGAGAAATTTAAGCCAAAACTCAGCTGGTATCTATTAACTATGAAAGTTCACAGATAATGCTTGGTCTTCTGGGAGACACTTGTTTTCCTTTCCTAGAGTTATATTCTTCAGGATTGCCAGCAGGTCCTTCCCACCTCTGGAATTTTCTACAAGATTCTATTTCCCTCGTAAATGTTTTTCCACATGCAGACTTGGCAAATTCAGGTGTACTTCTTGGAACTAATCTGGTCACGGGAGCTTAAATTAGGACCAGGTTGCAGTGAGTATGTGTGAAGTACATCTGGGAGTGGTATTGAGGGGGGCTGTGTGAACCAAAGAGGGGGTAAAGAATGGGGAAGAAGGATCACAGCTATATGGTTTCCATCCTAAGAGTTACCTAGAGAGGGGTTGTGGAGTCCCAGTCACTGTTCTGTCCCCATATCATGAGACACTGAGGAGGCGATCACCCTGAGTTCCTTGATGCTGCTTAAGGAATAAGGACAGTGGATATTTAATCGTTGACCTACAATCACGTTTGTTTGTTCTCTGACACTTAGGGATATTAGTTTTCTGTGGACTTCACATGAAGACAAACAAATAGAAAGTATCAGTGTTGACACAACATTTAATAGATGGTGGTAGCTTCTGTCCAGTTACATGCACCTACTTGTTTATGAATTTTGTAAAACAGGCTGTACATCCTGCAGTTTCAAATCACAGTAGAAAAACAAGTAATTGTGAATTTACAAAGCTTACTTTGTTTCTTTTTCTGTACCATTCTGCTTCAGCTTGTATGCCTGATGCTCACCAGAAGTAGTGACTTATACCCCCTCTTCTACACAGAAGTACTAACTGAAATATTTTTATCAAAGAAACCCTATACATTTGAATTGCCCTAGAATTAAAAAAAAAAAAAAAAATCCAAAAGGTTTCATAAGTTTGGTTTATAGTTTGGGAAGGTTAAAAAAGGCCTCATGAAGGCTTGTGTGCACTGAGGTTACTTACAAGTTCAGGCTTGAAATACAGTCATCTGGTGCTCTATACAATTGTCACTTTTTGCCATATAGCTTCAGTAACGTGGCTGTGGAAAATTCTACAGTCATTCAGCAACACTGCAATGAAATAGATATACTGATGTCATTTTCGTTTCACCCATTAACTAGTGATTGGACAAACTGCAAGTGAATAGAAATGTGATTTCTGTCTGCGTAGTTGGTTCCTGGACCATGTGCCTTCCCGTTGCTAATAAGGATACTACCACCTATTTGAAGACATTGGCAGGCATATTTAAAACCCAAGATGAATTGAGCACATTTACTGCCTTAGAAGCAGTTGCTAAATTGTAAGTAACTAAGTCTTGTTGTGTAACTGCATTGCACTCAAGGGAACAATTTAGGTTTTGAATTGTGTATGTTGGTAAGTGAAAACTATGTAGACATTGATTATTTTTTCCCCTTGACCTAATCACTGTTTGCCTATGGCAATATCTGATATGTTATGTGTTCACCAAGAATTGTCTTGGGACTACAATGAGGCTTTTTTTTTTAGCTTCATTAGTAATCATAGTTACATTAGGAATAGAAGGCAATGGAGTAATATACTTGTACTGTGTACTACACCAGTTGTTCAATTTATTGTAAAGGTGGACGTGAACTCTGTGGTAGTCTGAATTTGTATAGGCAGAGGAGGGGACCAGGTTTAAAACTTTGTGCATCTTGAGCAGGAATTTAATTTTAAAAGATTGGAAGGTAAAAGTGCATTTATATATTTTATTTATTTTTTGTTGTGAAAAATTTCTTTCTATGTTCCTAATTATGTATTTGTAGTATGAGAGAACTTTCCGTGGTAATACTAGAGAATATGGAAATGATGGTGAGTAAAATAGAACTTAGTAATGTGTTTTTCATTGTGAGAATTCAACAAGCTGCCAAAAGTACATCATAAATAGGGAGAAGAATGTTTCCTCTTCTATCCCACACTTTGAATCTGACATGTATTGCTCTTTAGATAAAAACATGAGAGTCCTACAGAGAACCTTAAGAAATGTGCTTAACTTTTGACATTCTGTTGATTCCTTCAAATGGTAATTTTGTTTCTATGCTAAAATACTTGTTTGAAATATAAGGGATTATAAAACAAATGTACAGGACTGAACTTCTAACTTCTGCCTAGAGGTCATGTAACTGGACATATGGACACTCTGATTGTTCGATGAAGTGCTGGGAATTACAAAATGAATACTTGCATATTTCCATGCATAAGAAGCCAGACTGTGGCCTATCTAAGTGTAGACTTGCGGCTTTGTATTTCTGAGAACTAATTCTTGGACAAAACAAAGAGATGTTCAGCCTTGGAAGTATGATGGGACAGTAATGCTTTGGAAGGATACTTGTCAGGAAATAGGGTGATACTCAGGGTATTTGTATCCACGAGGGTGACAGTGTGACAGGCTTATTTGCCATAATTGGTGGCAAAACCTGCCAGCCTGAAGCAGTGTTGGAGAAATCAGTGAATGCACTTGCTGTCTGTAACGTTACCAGCTCCTTCTGCTATTAACTGAGATGCGCATACAGGTTTTGTTTTTCCCTTCTTAGATGTAATTGAGACTGAGATTTCTAAATTGTAAACAAAGCAATCCACCATGTTGTTTCTTTAAAACAAACAAAGCTTTAGTGTGGTCATGGCTTACTCTAGTCTCCGGACTTCTGCTGTAATATGTAAAATAATGTCTTAGTCTTCAGAAAACACTGACTCTTAACTCTGTGTTTAAAAGCCTTCACTTTTATGGAAATGTTACTGAAGGTGGCCAGAAGAGTCAGGTCTCTTAGAACAGCTGACGTCAGTGTGGGAAGTATTTCTTTATTGGTCGGAAAAGAATAATTCTCTATAGCTTAATTATAGTCATACACTGGTGGAAAGTTCTCTAGAGATGAGAGGCTTTTCTCAAAAACCAATGACTTTTGTTCAGGGCAGGTCCTAGAGGATCTGGAACATTGCCTGAAGCTGCCTAACACTACCCATAGGTAGCATTAACTGGCAAAATATTTGGAATATACGATGTTCCCCTGTGTTGTTTTTGGGGGTATTGTGGAGAATGGGTTAGCAGGCAGACTTACTGTTTTAGAAATTGATATGTGCCAGTTGTAATGAAATAATTGACAGTAATATCCTATTAATTATTTATTTTTTGATATTATAGTACCCTCTTCAACCTTTTAGAGGCTTAATTACAATAAGATGAAATGTTGATAAAGATCACTTTCATGATTTAGATAAAACCATGGCCAGTAAACTATTTCCTGTTTTTTATTTGCTATAGTAGTGTTTAAATAAATATATTTTGTTTGAAGACAAGCCCATGTTGTTTATGAAGTGGCTGACTGGGTTGGTAGATGAGGGGAAACAAAACAATCTCTACGTTATTTCTGGTAACTAAGGTGAACAATCTGTTTTTTTAAATTTATACTTTTTTATTTCAACTTCTCAAGGTGAAACAACATAAATATTTAAGCAACTTTATTATTTCAAAGTTGTCTAGGAATCTTTTGCTTTGCTTAAGCATTGAACAGATAAACTGCCTTTTGTCGTAATCTCTTACACAAATAATCCTGCTGCTCCCAAATAAAACTAAAGTTTCAATTCTTCAGATACAACTGAAAACTCTGTAACCTTTTTTTTGCTTGTTTGTTGTTTGAAGTAATTGGAAAAATACTGCAGAACAGCTCTTTAATATGCTTTTATCAGGTTTTTAACTGTTAACCATGAGTGCTGCAAAGATAATACCAAGCACATCTAAATGTGTGGTAGAGAACGAATAAATTGTAGTTTATCCAAAATACAAATCTGGAGGTACTCATTTGTCGAGGTTATCATGGTCTCAATCCCTAACTCTGTAACCTATTTTTACATCTCATTTTTACATGTATTTCATATAATTCTATTAAGTCCGCATCTCAAGGATTTAATGTTTCTTTGAGCTTAGAATAGATATTTAGTCACTGTGTCTTCCTTCCCCTTAGCTGAGAGTTAAAAATAAACCTATAAAACAATGGCAATATGAAACAACTCATTGGCAGTAATCAAGCTGGAAGCAAGCTGCTGTTTAAGCAGAGGAATTCTGCTTCGTCGTGCAGATGCCTTAGAAGTAGCTGTTGAAAATGGAAAATTTAAAAATGCATATGTGGTCTTTTCAGGAGAAATCTTTCAGTAATAGAAATATCTTCCTTTGACAGATAAGAGACTATGGAAATTTTGGTCTTGTATTAGGGGAAAATACCAACTTCCTTAAAATAAAATTTCAATGCTGAATTTTCTCAAATTCTGCATTTTCCCCTGCTTTTCTCCTTCCCCTCATTCAGTCTTTCTCTATTATTCACTCTGGGCTCAAGCTTGTATACAGCATTTTAATAGCCTTGTGTTATAAAACTGAAAATTTTAAAATTAAAATAATGATTTGTAATAAAAAGCTTGACAGACTAATTACAGTACTGCATTAATTATTATCTTATTTCTCTCTGTTCCAAGCTAATTCAGGTCTGGGTTTTTAATCCCTATTTACACTGTAATTTTGAGAGAGAGAGAGTATACTTAGGAACAATATATATAAAATCAAGAAATAAAAGTGGTCAGATAAACAGTTGATTTCTAAAATGTTGCCTTGGACATGTTAGCAATAAAATGCAAGTAGTTCTGTTTAAATGTTATGTTTTGTGTATCTTCTGGTAAGGATAAGACCTATATGACACAGAATACAAGTCTTGATATCTTCATTTCTGGATATCTTTACAGCATGTACTAAATAGCAGTCATTAATTCAGAAATTTGCATTTGTGCAGCTTAGTTGGTACATCATTTTGTGTTTTGAGTTTTATTTTTTCTCCCAAGATGTGTGCAATTCTTATAATGGTTAAGGTATAGATTGATGTCAGTGCTACAGTATATGGCTCCAAGACTGCAATTTGAAGCTACTTTAGAAAAATACAATTCTTTAGACATGGTGAAGCTGAAGTTGAATGGAAGTCCTATTAGGAGTGAATTGCATGTAAATATTAATAAGGGAAGAGTTCCTAGCAAGTCCTGAGTTTGGGAAATTGAGCATGATAATTTGCTGAAATTGTGTCTGTCTTGAAGATATGCAGATGCAATAATTTTCAGTTTTCAGTTGAACTTTTAAATGGTGCAGAAGGTTCCTGGGCTAGGTTTTAAGCAAGAAAGTGTTTGGAAGTACTGGCAAATGTTGTAATGGATGTATGGTAATGAAGGGAGTTAAGATGAAAGATGAATTGGACTGAATGGCTGTTAAGTCATTTAGGCTGGGCTGGCTGCAGTTGGGTTGTTAGATGTCTCAAATTATGTTGCCTTAGTTCCTACACTTGGTTGGCTGTCTTCAAATCTTAAAAAAGTTCAGGGAATCGGTTTCTCACAATTTGCTTTGTTTTCCTTTTTTTCAGGATGCTTCATCTGCAGACATTCGGAAAGCATATCGAAAGCTTTCTCTAATTTTACACCCAGACAAGAATAAAGATGAAAATGCAGAAATACAGTTTAGGCAAGTAAGTGCAATATGCGGCAATGAAATTTTAGGGGAAACTAGAATTTTTATACTGGTGTTGTTTTAGTAAGAACAGTGGTACACCTTTGAAATTAATAAGTTAAACATTGAATTACATTTTTGCTGATGTAGCTAGACTAAAACCAAGTACATTTTTTTGGAATTAACTTGTTGAATAACTTGTATTTAGTATTTACCTGTATATTAGAAATAATTTGAACATAATACTTACACTCTTAAGAGGAAAATTTGTTTTGCACTTTCAAAAGCAGTGGGGAAAATTTCTGATCAGTTCTCAACACAAGTCCTAGGTAGGCATAATTTAATGAAAAGAATACATTTTAGTTATTTTTGAATATTTATAGAGTGAAATAACATGACTTTGTAGTTAGTTCTACCTTTAAAAATGTACCTTGGGCTAAATACAGCTTACTTAATTTTAGTAAGATCTTTAGGATGAAACAAGGGATACCTACTCTTAAGCTATAACTGCGACAAGACTCAAGTTTGATAGATCTGAGGATGGGAAGAAAGTCTTGTATAAGAGTTGCTTGTTTGTGTCTGATGACACTTTGTGTATGAATATATTACTGGTTCTTTTGCATGCTGGGTTTGCTACTTGGTGGTGTAGGGAAAAGTGGAAACTAGCAAAGGTCATTTGTTGGTAAATGTAAATATGATAGTACTGTTCAAAATTTATAAATTCAATCATAAAGTAAAATCTTTCTGTGTTTTCTTTTTTCGTTTTTTGTTTGTTTGTTTTAGTTGGTGGCCATCTATGAGGTTTTAAAGGATGAAGAAAGGAGGCAGAGGTGAGTTAAATTGCACAGGTTTTTAAATAAAGTATTCATACCCGTGCTGTATCCAAGCCCTATTTGACTTAGTTGTAACACTTCAGATTATTTTTTTACATAATTTAAGTTAGTATATCCTATGTAATTGTTTAATTAAAGATTGTATGTGTCTTAAAGGGCAAGGTGGTATTTTTGCATGACATACTGTTTTTTCTCCTTTAAAACTTGTACTTGAAAGACCTTTGAAAGCCAGCTGTTATTTCAGGCAATTTTTGAAAATACTTAACCATTATATAAACTTTTTTGCTCAGTTGTCAGTTTTAAAAACTGTGATTAAAAAATATTGGCCACTTATTCAAATATCAGTCATGCCTCCCTGTGTCAGTAAAAGGCTGCTTGTGTGATATTTAGGGATTATTTCCACTGTATGTTGTCTTCAGCATTGTTTTCTGTTGCTTAGTTCAAAGGGGTTCTTTTTCTTTCAGATGTATTAGCTCTGATAGTGCAAACTTTGATATACAGAGTATATATTTTTAATAAATGCTAGTTGTCCATGCTGCTTCAGGAGCAGTTCCAGCAGTACCCGAAGCGGTAGGATAAAGAACTGGAAACCTGGGGCTAATCTGCTTTCTGGAAGATTATTTTGAACTTTTTTTTCTTTTTTTAAACAAATAGGAGTTTGAACCAATGATTATCAGAAAAACTGAGGCACTGAAAGACTTTTGCTTTTGGGTTGGTGTTTTAGTAGATCATCTTTCAGCTTACAAGTCTTTAAACGGGGTTTTATGAGACATTTCTTGAAGGGATTTTGGCTTTGTAGATGTCTTGGCAGGAGTCCAGGGTTTATAGTACAGATTATCTACTTTTTTGATAATCCCCTCTTCAAGTGTCATGAAAATGTACTTCATAGAAGCACTTTTGGAAATTTGTGGGGTTTTTTATTTCATCCGTCTAAGGAGAATTTCATTGTGAAGTACACTTAACAAAAGTTTAAAAAAATGTTAGCTAAATGATTTCAGGCCACTTAGAGTGAGTTATCCCCCAGATCTCCCCAACTTTTTGTTTATAGCATTGTTTGCATACACTTCAGAGTGTTGCCTTTCTGGAACGTAGCTCCATCATGAAACTTTTAGGAATTTCCTTGCAGCTGTAATAGAAGCTTTTTGCATGAAACTGTGATGCAGTAGCTTGCAAAAATTATGGTTTAAGCCTTGCATACATTACAAATGTGACTAACTTAAATACTGTTAATTAGTGCTTCAGTGATTACAAATGAGAAGTTAAAGCAGTAGTAGATTGTTCTATCTTAGACTGATTTAATTGCCACCAATTTATTTTGTACATGGACAGTGTCACATTTTTCTTGCACAGTGTGGATGTATGGTTGATACTGATTTTATAGTTGAATGAATAGAATTGTAGTGGATTAAACAGTATTTACTTTCAGAGAAATTTCTGGAAATAATATGCAGAGTTTAGAAATAACCTGTAGAGCAGAGCTATATGGTCTCATTGCTTTGAGATGCCCTGTATTGATCAGGTTTATTGCACAGTCTAATGATAATCTCTCAGTTGAGCTTGTAGACGGAGGGTGGCCTGTTGTGTCTCCTGTAAGGCGTTGTGGTAGCATATCTCTAACACAAGTCCTCAGTAGGTGTGATAAGGAGCTGCTCCCCGTTATATTTCTTCTGTTGCAAGGTAACACGAGGCTTACTTGCAACAGTACAGCAGGGGAAAGCGTGGGAGTTACTACTTTTTGGAATCTTTCTACTTTAAATGTTAATGTTTGGCTTTGAATTGTGTGAGATGATGGACCTAGTGGAATAGGCTCAAAGCTTACTGTCATGCCCCTGCACTGGGCAGAAACTGTTCTGGAGCCTTATACTGACAGTTGAGCTGGGAATCCCTTCACAACTGGACACCTGAATGGTTTGGGGCAAGGGTTTACAGCACTGAGAGAGCGAGCTGCAGGCTTCTGCTTGTGTGCACTGAAGTCAGCTGCCTCTTACGGTTTGTCTCAAAAGTGATGTAATCCTGCATTATTCCTGGTGTGTGTACAGAGAGTGGAGCCAGCAAAGGCAGGAATAAGATCCTGTACTATATGAGAGAATGATGAACTCATTTTGAAACAATAAAACCCCTTCTCCGTGAATGTCATTCTTGGTGAATGTCAGAGGTGTGGTTTGTTTGTGTGAGTACAGAAACAGTGTTTTTAAAAGGCAGATCTGTTGGCAAGCTATATGTAATTCATTTTCTAAAACCTTTGCATTTTCTTATTTATCAGTGAACTTTTACTTTATCTGATGGCAGAAGCCTTTCTTAAAACATTATGGTTCCTCTACTGACAATGATAGTACTGGGCTTTAAAATGTGGTTTTCTTTTTTAGAAAGTTATATAGTTGCTCATGAAGTATGCCAGTATCATTAGTACTACTACATAATATAGTAATAGTACCGTGTTAGTACTTCTCTTACGCACATTTGAGTGATACATGATCAAAACATTCGAATATTCTGACAATAAACATACATGCAGCATCGTTTAATGTAGCACTGTTTAACATTAAATTAAAAAATTAAAATATTGCAGCAGAACGCAGTATTTTATGTTTTGTATACGCACTCCAGTGTGAAATTCTACAGAAAATTTTATCTTTAGGGTATGTTGAGTTAGGTGCATGTCCTGAAATACACTTCACCTTTAGGGCATTTATCGGTAAATCAATTTGACGGTGATAAATTTTATTAGCCTTTGATTATCTTAGTTTATGAAAAAGTAGATAGTTTTATGCACTTCTGTTATTTGTAATTAGACCAAAAAAAAAAACCAACTTAGATCTTAATTTCATTGTTTGTTACCTTTTTAAGGAACTTTTTTTACCTATCAGGCCTATCATCTCTAACAATGTTGTCTTGATTACAGGAAGCATTTGCAAATGCATCCAAATACACTTGTGTAGAGTAAGAAAGATGTCTATCTTAGTACTCATTAATAATTAACTGTCTGTGTTCTTATATATAAATTGTTCTGGCTGATGTTGTGCTGGATGTCTTTGACAGCTTGAGGAAAATAGGCTCTCCAAATAAAAACCACCAGTGCAATCTTTCCAGAGTTCAGAATAGTCCTCATTAATTCAAGGTTATAGTATATAAACTATATCATATCTCTGAAATTATTTGAAATATGAAATGCAGTGGCTCTCTTAAAGGGAAAAGTAAATTATAATTATATTAAGATTGATGATACTGTAATTAGTTACTACAGTTAATGGATTTTTTACTTGCAATATAATTGATTCACAAAGAACTCTAAAAACTATTTTATGAAACTTTACAGAAAAAAAGAAATGTTAATAATCTTGCAATTTGTTACTTTTAATACAGGACTACCAAGTCTTTTATAGCCTGCTGAGCTTTAAAGTAAATATTCAGCATAGTTTTAAATGGGGAATGTTTTTGGCTTTCTGTTTCTGTACTGGTGCTTTGGGGTTTTGTAGCTTGTTGACTGCTACATTTCAGAGACAACTGGTAGGCACACTCATATATGAAAAATTTGCTGTGTTCTGTGTGCATATGTTTCTGGAAAAAACCCTGCAGATGTTTCTTTTCTTTTCATCTTGGTTTTTTTCTTATGTAGAGTTACAATTAATATAGGTTGCCAAAAGAATGCTTTGTAATTAAATTAAAATGTAGTTCTTGATGCATGCAGATTAACTGTCTTTCATAGTTAATATAAGTGTCTATACAGGAATTCTTTAATGAGAAACTTACTTTTAATTAAATCACATTCTAAATTTGAAAATCAAGATTTAAAAATTATGGGAGCTTCTGCGTTTGCATAGGATCATTTTCCAGTTGAAAACCTAAAAATCATTGATATCTTTATTTTTCAAATACAGAGCTTAATTACTATTGAAAGCAGTGATTTATCTTTTAACAGTATATATTCTAAAAAGTGGGTTATAATAGAAGCTATCTTCCCTTAAAATGGCCAGTCGTGTGAGCCATAATGCTCATTGATAGTAAAATCAATAGAGCATTGATTCTGAGACTTAATCCTTGGAGACTGTTGTTCAGAACAGCGGACATAGCCTAGTAAATACTGAGTGCTGTTTAAAGCACTTAATGCAAGAGGCTCTGCTGTCTTAATTTATTTTTTCTTAACAGATAATTTATAATAGAACATGGTTGCCAAATGTGAATTTGAAATCTTGGTTTACATATTACTATATTGCTACCATCAGCATATATGGGCTTTATTTAATCAGTAGCCACTTTTTCAGTACATCAATTAACAACCCTAAGTATATAAGAAGGAAACTACTTAATAAATGTATATTAGTATTAAATTAGTTTCTACATGTATTTCTCTGAAGATTTCAAAGGAAGAACATCTTATGTAAAACCTTGTTATCAATCTATTTTAAAACTGGTTCTGTTTCTAAAATATTCTCTTCAATTATCACTAAAATCTTGCAAATGTCTTCTTATTTTTAAAGGCTAAAACTTCTACTTATTTCTTAAACTAAAGTTAAGTAGAAGTTTTAATTTTAAAATAACATCTAAAGCAATTTTTCTGAACAGAGTTTGTATTAAGGTGTCAGTAGTTAATTTGTTCTGACCTACTGGGAAAGGAAAAAAGTTATTAGTTCAAATTTTACAGTAATAGATGTTAACCTTAGTATTCTCATAGTTGTAATGGAAGATAGAGTTTTGTAATATGAATTTTACTTCTGGTATCATTCAGAACACAGCAGAATTCTGAGGTGTTAAATCTTTTATACAGACATAATGGTGCCAGCTTGAACAAATGTTTTATCAGAAGTCAGCTTTTCAGATATGCACTACATTAAGGTGTATTTTTTTAATTGAAAACCACTGCTTCTTTTTCCGCTTAAAATGAATTTGCTTGTGGAAATTTTTTTTTTAGTACATCTCCAAGGTATCAATTTAATAACTATCAAAGTAGCTAGTGCAGTTGTTGCATTTAAATTGATTTACATGTCAAGACTGGCAGTTTAGCAGCTGCGCTATTATTCCTGGATTGGTCAATTTACTTGAGAAAAACCTACTACTGAGTTCTACTGACCTGCATGACAATATAGGCCCTATTTCTATTCCTGTAATTAGGCCTGCGACTAACTCAGAATATTTTTAATTAAAATATTTTGGTCAATGTGTTGCACCAAATTAGGCCTTTCAGTGCAGATTTAATTCTGGAAATGGTGTGATTAGAATATGTAATGAGTTGTGTTCAATTTAAGATTAACAGGTTGTGCATCTTGAACCTACAGGTTTTTAAGTTTACTGTAGAGATTTTTGTTTGAAACTTTACTCTGAAAGGTTGATTTTAAAAAAATCTGGTTTGCATGTCTGTGGTTTGTTTATTTTTAAATTGATCAAATACTGTAAATAAAAGACCTCAGACATACTAAGATATTTCAAGACACTTGTGTGAAGGAAAAGGGATTGTCATAAAATAGTTTCTGTACAATTATTACTGTTAGTAATTACACAGTTTCAAAATAGATTGATTTTGAAGACTGTGTTTCAAATAGAAAATCAAAAACTGGTGAACTTTGTTTTCAGATGTCAATATCAAGCCTCTAACTTAAACTCTTACCTTACAAAGAAGAGATGATAAGTGTCTGGCATGTTTTTACCTAATGGATTTTGTGGTACTAAAGGATGAAAAGAAAAAGCAGAGATACCTCTCCCCTCCCCCCAGCACTTGTGCTTTTAATTTGTAAAAGAAAAAAGGGTTTCTAGTGTTTGAGACATTTGTTCTTGCCACCTATTTAGTTGTTAGTGGGTTGTTATTTACTTCTATCATGGAGACCTGCGTGCTGATTACTGAGCACGTAGAACACATCGACATTTCTGGAAGTCTCTTACTTCAAAAGTGAATGAACTTGGAGGGGGAGGGGGGTAAGTGTTGCAGGAACATTTAAAAATTTTTTTTTTCTCTTCTGCCCCTGCATTTGGTTCTGGAGTCTGTTTGTTTCCACGTGCAAGCCTATCTGCTGACAAAACAAGGCATTTCTCTCTCTAAAAAAAAAATTACTAAATGATCTTTTGTGTGTGTATTATTCAAGCACTCTGTGGATCGTCTTTTGTTTTATAATTGTATGGTTTGACTTATTTCATTTTTAGCTCTCCATGAAAGCCTGTTGTATTTGCTACTGTAGGTATGATGATATTCTGATCAATGGACTACCAGATTGGCGACAGCCTGTGTTCTACTACAGGCGGGTGAGAAAAATGAGCAATGCTGAGCTGGCATTACTCTTGTTCATTATACTCACAGTGGGTCATTATGCTGTGGTTTGGTCAATCTACCTGGAAAAACAGCTGGTAAGTATTGGTAATAAATCAAACTTGCTTCAATTATTAGTATTGAATTTCCTGCACAAGTTTGCATATTATAGAAACCTCTACCACTTCCCCTGGTTTGAATTTGGATTTTTTGTATTTTAAAATGATTATATTTAAAATGATGATAATTACAGAATGAGATATTCACCATCTCAGAAATAGTAATCAAAAAACTACTTAATTTTTCTAGAATTGGTAATAAATTGCAAAGCTGGTTCTGGAATTTTAGCTGGAAGGAAGAAAGGAAATAAAAAGTCTTCTATCATTTGTTAATGAAGAATCATATGCTACTGTAGTCATATCTATGGTTTAAAAGTAATGATGTTTTATTTGTTTTAAAGTAATACTTGCTTCGCCTTTCTTCTAAGCTAAAAGCTTTTTTGTATTGGGTTTTCCTTAACAGGAAAGCAGTATAAATCACATTATTTTTTGATAATTTTATATTTTCTCATATAAAAGTGTGTTGCACTTAGTAGACTAAGAAAAAAACTAAGCATAACTTGAAAAATATTCATACATTAGCATCTATTTACTTTTTTTCATTTTCCACTGCATTATTGAAGTTGATGAATGAGAAAGGAGGCAAGTTGAATGCTTTCTCCTCTTAGAAAACTTTGATTGCTATGGAGATACACATGAGTGACAGAACTGGACTTCATGTGTGTTTAAAGACTCGATACCATGGCAACAGTTATTGTTAAGATAGATCATTTTACTTAATCATGTAGGACCCCAGATACATTTGCATAAATGCTACTCTACTGTTTACCCTTCACAGAAGAGTCCCAGTAACATTTGTGGTTTACATGCTAATGATAACCTGTAACCGTAGTTCTTTCTACATCAAGGATGAACTGCTTAGCAGAAAAAAGAGGGAGAAGAAGAAAAAAACAGGCGGCCGGAGTACAGATGAAGCCAAACTTGCTGCTCTAGACAAAAATGAAAGGTGGGAAAGAACTCTCTTGTTTTCCACATTTTAAAACATTGTGTCAGCTACTGATTTAGTTCTCTCATTTTCTTTTTGCATCTTTGAAATACTCTATGAGAAGAGTAACTGTATTTGTAGTAACAGCCGTTGCTGATATAAAGTATGCCCGTGTAGATGAGCTTTCAGGTTTGGATTTGTAAATAAACACGTGGTGTTTATTCAGCAGATCAATAATCATTGTAAGATTAAGACTGAATTAAAGGCATCTGTCTTATAAAAGGATATTATTCCTACAAGTTGATTTTAGAAGATTTTAGAACTTTTTCAGCCTTTAAGGATTTTTGCCTTTCATTACAGTTAACAAATTTCTATTTATTTGAGCTTTAATTTATTACTATACCAAGCAAGAAGTTTTTATGGGGTTTTAATGCTTGTATGAATAAATGCTTTTTATCTGATTAACTTAAAAATGAGTGTGTTGGTAAAAGCTTCTAACACATTGTTTGTCAAGGAACACATAGGGAAATAGTGACTTTCAGGACACTCCAAAAGATACCACTATTTCTTCCATTGATTCATAGAAAGAAATAAAGGGTTTAAATAGTTCACACAGCAGGGGCATGAACTGGATCAATGAGGGATGGCGATCAGAGACCATTCTGCCTGTCGTCTTTCCTGGTGACATCAGTGAGTAATGCTCCAGTGAACTGCAAATGACATTAATTTTTATGTATTGTTGTGTTTATGCTACAGTCTTCATATCTGGTTGTCAGCACTTGTGAACACTTGGTTGAGGCTTGAGAGATTTTTTTTGTTTGGTTTTTTTTATTTAAACTAAAGTGATTATGTGGCTTATGAATTTATTTTCTTGAAGGAAAGTCCTTTCAGGAGATCAAAACACGTCAATGATTAGAAGTTAGCTGTTACATATTTTGAATTAAATGTTTAAAATATATCTTTTTTATTATGTAGTTAGACATTTTTATGGGAGCTGACAAGTGCTAATCATCTTAAAGGATAATGGGAAAGTTCTGGCTTTGAGATTGTGTGGCAATAATTAAAAACCTACAATTTTATTTGACTGCAGAGTACTGGACAAACCACAATGGCATGACTTGCTTCCATGCAAGCTGGGAATATGGTTCTGTCTCACAGTGAAAGCTTTACCTCAGTTGTTCCAGGTAACAGTAATGATTTTAAAATGTGTTACTTAATTTTTCTTAGTGGTATTATTATGCATAATCAGATGTGTAGCACTTGTTCTTAATTAGTTTTCTGGCTCAAACACATAGCATATAGATATATATATAAAAATAAAAATTACTCTTTGGAGGCAAATTTGATATCATAAGTTCATGGAAATATGAATGTATTTTAAATGCATATTAATCTTAACATGCTAGGGAAGCAGTTTCTGTTAGGCAAAACTACTACAAGAATAAGTGATGGTAGGGGGTGATATATATCCATCTAATTAGTAAAAGCAATCTTTTTTAGGTGATGTTAACAAAAGTACTTTGATCTCAAATTAGCAAATGCTGTACTTTCATAGCAAATTTTAATATGCCATTTAAATTTGGGGGAACAGTGAAATTACTTTTTATGATGGAGTTTCTTTCTTTAATTCACTGGATAATGATTAATTTGATTGATACCTGAAATTGATACCTGAAATTGCTAAGGTAAAATAACAAAGGTATGGCTTTAATTTATAAATCAATGCCACATCAGTGTGGCAGACTTGCTCATGGTTATGTTTTAATCTAATACTATAAACTGTAAAATTTAGCTGGTATTCAACCAATGGAAGTATTGTCAGATCAGTTACTAGAATAACTTTTTTAATATCACCTGCTCTTTCTTTTTGTTTTCCTTGAATACACTGTTTTATTTTTAATACTTTTGTCACTGATAGTATGGATCAGGGAATGCAAGGTGGATTTTACTTTCGTTTACAGAAATATTGAGTATTAATTTTAAAGTGTAAGTAGTAGAAATGGCATCAGTGTTTGAGTTTTGTGTGTGTTCAAGCTAGAAAAAGACTATAGTTATAATTCCTACTCTCTTAGCAAAACCCTTGTAAAAGTTATAAATGCAGTAATGTCTGGTCTTTTGGCATCCATTTTTATAGCCTTTAACTTTTCCTCCAAACAGATGCAAGAATTATCTCTTTCTCTTTTAAAAATTTCATCAGAACTTTGGGGCTGTTTTATTAAAGAAACCTTTCTTTTTGCAAATATGTAAAGCAAGTTGATTATGCTTAATCAACTGTTGTGTCCAAATTAAGCTTTTATGTTCATTCCTCATTGAGGTGAGTCAGACAGAAAATAATTAAGGTCAGCAAACTCTGTTGCTGCATTTTTGAAACTTTATTCATATTTATAGTACTTTCCCTTTTTCTTTAAGTGCAAAATTTAAAAAAATCATGCAATATAGTAAGATTAGTGAATAATTTAAAATTAGGACTTCTTATGGACTTCTTATAATTTTTATGGTATTAAGGTAGTGTTATGTCAGTATAACAGGCTTCAGGTTTGCTGTTCAAAAAGCAGCTCCTGTGCCTGTCAGAATTGGCAGAAAAAAATACAACAAAAGTGATTATTTCATGGCCTGTAGAACTTAGCCCTTGTTTGGATTCCTATTCCTTTAAATTAATGGTACTGGAAAAAAAGCTGTCCAGTAACTCCTGGAGAATTGAAGACCATCAAGCAAGGGTTTGGTGGCAGGGGAGGCATGTTGTAGAGGAATTCAGAGCAGGAAGGATTTCAAGTAAAGAGGAAGGAAAGAGATAGGGGTTCTAGAGTAAATTGGCCCATATGTAAATGACACTGCTGCTTAACTACAAGGTTTGTTTTGTTGGTGTTTAACATGACCCGCTAGTCATGTGAGTTAAAATGCAATAAACCATAAATAATCTTCAATGTTAAAACTATTCAGGACTCCAGGTGACTGAAATAAATTATTGTAGCTTATTATTTATTAGTTAACAATACTTAAAGAAGTATCACCTCTTCTGAAGAGCATAAGAGCAGCAGTGACCTCATGTTGGAGCTGTGTTCTGAAATGACAGTTGAAAAGATACCTGGTATGTTGTAGCTACCTGGACAGAGAGACTTCTGGGCTCTTTTGGATTTTGATGTATATTTAACATTTTGGTAAGATCTGCCTTAATGACCAACACAGAGCAAAAAGTTGTCTGTACTTGTAAGATTATACCCTGGTACAGAGATCCTGTTATAAATCTAAGTGCTTTTCTCTTCAAGTAATACACAGGTTTAAGATTTCAGAGTACTTAATGCTTTTAATATAAGTAAAATCACTAAGGCAGAAGGTGAAGGATCCTACAGATATTTGGGTAGTGTTACATGTGGTATTGCAAGTGGTTGACATCAGGATGCATGCTACAGATTTTAGTTGTTTATTGTTTTAATCTAAATTTCTCTGGATTTCTCCAGTCATTTAAGAGCCAGCAAATTGTTTTCAAAATCTGTTATTCAGCTGCAACTAATCCAATTGTAGATGAACTTCTAAAAATGCATCCATATTTAAACGAACCATGTTTGAGACGGGAAAGGGGAAGAGTTAGCAATACTTCTAACTGAATGTTGCTCTGCCATTGAGTTTTTCAAAGCCGTGCCAGTAAAACAGCTGAACTGTTTCCTCAAACTAATGAAACAGAAACACCTGCCTGTAACAGACGCAAGCTCTTCCTCAGAGGAGACTTCATTAAAGAAATCCCAAAAGATATCAAACATAACAGCATAACAGCAACAAATAAAACTTCTTATCCATTCTTGTATAGAATTCTTTTTACCTAGTGTCCATCTCTCCCCTTATTAGTTAATGTGAATATTGTACTTGCGACAGCTGTGTCTGAGGATTCAGGTTGCTGAGCTTCTGCTCATGCCTGGCTCTCATTTATCCAATTGAGTGTCTTTCTCCTACTTCCCTTCTTCCTTCAAAATGTCAGATTTCAGAAGGAGGCACTTAAAATAATTAAGGTGGGCCTTCACTGAAGAAAAATGCTTTGTTTGCATGCCCTTGTGGTGGCCTATGCCATTTTATTGTAGCCTGCATTTTATGTCAAGAAACTGGAAGAAAAATGTGTGAGAGGAGGATGAGAGAAACTAAGAAAATGAGCAGGTTTTTTAAACTGTTTACAGTTGTATTTTGAGAGAAACGACATAGGTTTTTATATCCACGTTTTTAGTTTAGTTAAATTTAGGGGTGAAAACAGCATTTTTAAGTTTTTTTGAAGAAGCAAAGGGAGAAAAATACATAAAATGTATCATAAATCAAATATCTGTGCTGTGAAAGAAATGTTAAGTGGAGTGTAAATTACATTGGCTATTACCAAGTTTAATTCTTGTAATGTAGGCTAAGAAAAAAATAGAAAAAGAATGAAAATTGTTTCTAAGGTCATTTTAGTTAACGCTTTCATGAGAATGACCTGGAAAAAGGCAGCGTATTTAAAAAAGGGGGGGGAAAAAGAACCCCCAAAAACTCAATTAAAATGTTTATTGGAATTGAAATTTCTTCTTAGAATGAAATAAACTAGCTACATGTAGTGCACAAGAATTTCAGTTGAAATTGTGTATGCAATGTGGAACAGACTGTTGTGTTACATGTACTTATGTTTTGTGGGAGAACTGCTGTAAGTAAATTGCAGTTTATTCCAAAACCAGCTGACTAGAGGGTTTTTGTTTGGTTTTTTTTTTGGATGTCTGGACATATAGCTTAAGAAAAATGGTCTTTTAAAAAGATATTTTAATTATTCTTCACAAAATATTTCCTTCAGAAAACAGAAGATAGGTGTGTTTCTTAGTGGTTCTGTCAACTTTCCCTCCACACTCATGTGGTGAAGTTTAGCAGTGAATGTCTTTATTTTTACACTGACTGAATTATAAGCCTGTTGTTGTCCTGAGGGTAATGGAGCAGAAAGCATTTTTGTTTGTTTCAGACAGAAATGGTTTATTGTTGAGAAAATAAAGTTTCCTCCTTCTATCTGTAATCCTGTAGGTGTAGTGCACACACCCTCTCAGTGAGCTGTTGGAAGCACTGGTGGCTAACCGGTAATGAGAAGGCAGTTCGAGCTCAATACGTAGTTGCACTGGGTATAACCTAGTGAGATTATCAACAAAGCTTTCAATTACAATTGAAACTTGTGTTTATAAAGACCTTTGTGTAGCACAAAGTGAATTAAAACAAAAAAGCCAGTAATTTATTTTTATGTAGACTACCAGATGGTAATTACTGTAGCTGATTTAGTAGTCTGGAATAGATTCAAACTAGTGACCCAGAGGTGTTTAATTTCTTGGCAGTTTTTCCTCAGGTTTTCTTTTAATCCGTGATCACAATTCAACACCTGTTTAGAGATGGTTCAGCTTTGGCCTTAAACGGATTGGCAGTGTGTCATTAAACTCAAGAGGCTTTGCCAGGAGGGCATCTCCTTTGGCAAGTTAGCTTCTAAGCAAGATTTGATTAGGTCAGCAAATGTATTTGTGAGTTGTTTCTGTCTTCACAAGTGACTTTATATAAAATTGTGTGAGATTAAAACAAAATTTATTGCATTTAATAACATATGCTTTAAAGATTTTTTTTAAAACGGATTTATTCAAGTCAGTAAGGTTAAATATCTCTATATTTCTCAGCTTTACAGGGTTTTGACATGTTCCAATTTACTGTACAGCACCAATGTTGGTATAATTTGTGGGGAGCAAGCAATTGCAGAATGTGTGGCACGAGTGATTGCCCATTTGCTCTGTTTCTTGCAATTTCGCAACTGCTGGGAGAACCAAAGTAAGGATGAAGCTCTTGACCCTGAGGTCAATTAGGAGCTTAGAAGCAGGTCAGAGGAGAGCGGATGGTAAAACAAGTATTCTGGGTGTATGCAAGTGAGCAAAAATAGCGTGTGTCTAACAGGGTACTGTTTGAAGCTCTGAAGGAAAAATGTGCTGCAAAAATAGTAAAAGTTTTAAGTAAATGTAAGACAGCAAAGAAGTTGGCTTTTAATTGCCTGCTGTGCTGTGGCAGCTTCTTTATATCACTTACTGTAAGTCTACATGTCCTGCCACACGAGTGCGAGTTGCTCATGCATACGAGGCAATACTGGCTCTCAACTCATGCTGCTGGTCTGCTGTGGTATGAGGCATGTTCATGGGGTGTGAAATGGGTCACAGAGAGGCCTTGCAGCACTGGCCTTCTGGCTGCCTTTTTCTAACCACTGGGCACATGGAATTCCCAGCAGAGACTGCAGTGGCACAGCCAGCTGCTGGTCACATGGTGCACCAAAGCTTGGGAACCATGCCACAACTGCCCACGGGCTGTGCACAGCTGAAGAGTCTCCCCACACCTGGGATTATTCTACAGGCAAAGCATGATTTTCTGATTATAAAGGAGGAAGTAATGTAATTCCTATTTATTTACTAGATTGCCTTTGGGCAAAGAGGTAAAAATGCCAAAGAGAAGTATAAATCATAATGTTCAACTCTTTTTTTAAGTGTTATTTCTTACCATAACACATTGATATCACTAGATCAGAAACCCATCCAAAGAGTACTTTTGCTGTGGTCTAATGGCTGGAATTTTTATTGCATAGAAATAGCAAATTGAAGGTTGGTTGGTGGAGTAAATTTAATTTAACTATTTTTTCTCTCTTTTTAATATAAATTGTATACAATAATACTGTGCTCAAAAAGACAAAAAACTGGTTCAGTAGCTCCATACAAGTCTTTATTTTTCTGATGTAATAAAAATTAGTCCAAAGAAAATTATTTCAGTCTACTGATTTTAAGTATGCCTTTGAGAAAGTTTTCAGTTAACTGTGAATTTTGTTTGCATCAGTCCCTTACCCAAAGAACTAAAATGTGAAGCTGTTTCTGTCACAAAATCTGAATGAAGATTGTCATACAGCGTTGTTTCAAGTTGTTTGCTTTCTTTCTCCTAATCTCCAGTTTTTTTGAGGTAGACCAGAAAGCCAGGAGGATTTAATATTTACTGGAGGAGAAAATACCCAAACAGTGAAAACCCAAAAACCACAAAGCAAACAAACCAGCAAAGCCTCATCACTCTCCCCAAAAGTCAAGGAGAAGACAAAATGACTGAGTCTTACTCAGAATGGAAGTTTTTTCTTCTAGAATTAGTACAGTTTGAATAAATGCTGTATCCCTTGATTTAAAAACAACAAACAAAAACCCACCTAAAACCCCAACCAAGATCCCAAACCCCAAAACAAACAAAGGAAAAAAACCCTTGGAAGTTCAGTATCAGGAATTTCTGTATTTCTGCCTAACTCAGGCTTGGCTTTGTCTTAACAATCTCAATTTATTAGCATGAGACAATACTGATATAAAGAGAGAAACTATATTTTCAAGAATTCTTCAGTATTCTTCGTTCTTATTTGTGATTAAATATGAGGGTAATCACAGGATCTTCCTATATATGGCAGTTTAAATATAATTTAGAAATACTAATAGCAGAATTTTGCATTTCCAATACATTTTTTTTCATTCTGTTCCTTTTTGGAAAGTATATATTTGAATTTATAGTATAACAAACCAGCATATATCAGCCCTCTTCTTTATTCTTTATGCTTAACCAATTACATGTTATACTGCTTTGATGGTGAGAAGAAATAATGTATTTGTGTTCATGTTCTTTTTGAAAACTTCTTAAACTCCTGCAAATGAGAACATAATATTTCTGATTAGGTAAGGTGGAGTTTTAGTTAGAACCGTTCCAAGCTTTGTATTTTTTTCTCTTTTCTCTGTATCATTCCACCCCAGAAGTACAAAAATATTGATTTTCTTATGTTTATTACCTCTTGAAGGTGAAGTATACATTAAGTATAAAATGTTGATGTTTTGAGCTATAAAATCATTACTGGATCTTGGGGAAGGAGCATTAGATTGAAAGAGACCGTATCTATATTGTCGATGTCTTTAGGGCCCTAAAATGCTTGTACTGAGACAAAATGACTGCTTAAATTTATCACTTTGGAAAAGTAAAAAATCTGAACATAAATCTGTTTTAAAATACTTAAACTACCGAAACTGAATGTTCTTGAAAACAGATATTCCTGTTTAGACTGACTGAAAGCTAATGAAGAATAAATTGAAAGGGGCTTATTTACATGAAGAAAGAAGTTTCCTTCAAAGAACTTTGTATGTTAAATGGTTTTCCAGTGTTTTTTCATTTGGACCTATGAGGTCTAATACCCATAAAATTTGTGTCTGTGGTTTAGGTCTTTACTCAGGTATGCCTTTTTATTTTTCTTTACAACCTGTAGAGCCATTTTTTTACTTTTGTGGGAAGGATTTGATTTTCAAGTCTTCAAAATCAATTTTGAATGCAGCTTTTTGTTGTTTTTTTCCTTTGCTTTTCTTTATACGTACACATTTATGTATGCTTCAAAATGTGCAGTCTCCCCTTTTTCTGTTATTATGGTACTAGCCGTAATAATCTTACTGATAAGATAAAAGACTGATGTTGCCTTTGTTACCTGCGTATTACTCCATTTGTAGTGATAATCCATTCTATATCTATAAAGCAGCAATACTACCAAATTTCATTTACGTGCTTCTGACTAGTTTTCTTTGTTGTTCAGCTATTGTGTCTCATTTTCATCTGAGCCACATTTCCAATTGTTCTGTGATTGACGTGCTGGAGAGATTGACAGTTACCCCCTAGTGCCTGCTGTCTGGAGATCCCACAAGCAATAATGGATTTTACACCAGAATTTAGCATCAAATATTGGCTTTCAGTGTTAAATGGGTTAAATTTAAATGCCAGTTAATTGTAGCCATTTTGAAATCATAGCCTTAAACAAAAGCGTTTTTTGGATATCCCTAAGTCTGAGTCCTGTGTGTGCTACACAACCCAAATGTCTCAAACTCATAGCAGAAATGAACTATTGCATTTATGGCTCTTTCTGTTTCTTAATTTTGCAAGTAGGCCAAACCTCGAGAGTATAAGGGAAATTTCCAGTGTGGTAGGGAATTCCTATTTCAGGTAAACCAAAAAGAGAACCAGTGCTGATCCTAATTTTGTAATTCAAATATATCTCCTCAAAGCCTACATATCTGCTGTTAATGCTAGCCCTCCTGTAACTACACTTTTTTTTAGCCACAACTCTACTAAAAAAATCCACTTTTCCCCAATCCTAAAGCTCTTAACTTGTGAGATGCTCTCTTCTGTTATGTTCCAGAATCAGAAAGTTACCTAAACCGTTTAAACTTACTTTTGTCTGCAGAGATTTCCTACATAAAACTGGCAAAAAATATAACTTTCCATTTCCTGTACCTAGTGTAAAAAAACCATAAATAGAGAGTAAGAAGTGGTGTTTTGGAAGGAGGTGGGACTTTACTGATCTTTTATGGGAATTTGTCAGTTTTTCTTCAAGCGTGCTGACTTGTACCTGTGAGATGGCTCCAAACCATTACAAAGTTCTGCTCAGACCTTGGTCACGATGCTGTCATGTGTTTTCCGACCTCTCTCAAGTATCTTTGAAAGGGTTGATGCAGGTGTAACATGAAGAACAACTGCTGTATCTTTGCAGGAAGTATGGGATGATTTCTACTATTAGAGGCAGTGATAATGACTGCTTAGCTCAGATTTTTCTTGTCAAGATTTCTTAAGGTGTCTTATTACATGTTGATGATACCAGGTTTTGTGCAAATATAGTTGAAATTATAAAAAACATTTACTACCATTTTACAATAAATTCTACATTCAAATTTAAATCACCCTTTATTTGTAAAAAGTGGTACTGTTAGTGTAATAACACCAAAAAGTATTTTGGGGTAAAAAGAACTAAGATTAAGTCTATCTAATACTGTAATTAATTTTTATATAATACAATAGACATTCTGCATGCTTGATAAAGATAAATAACAATTTCTCTATTTCAGCATCTCTATTATAGATTCCTTGGTTTTGAATGAGTATAGAAATCTCTTAAACTGGTGAGAGTAAGAAAACTCTCCATACTTCTTACTTCAGCAATCTGGTTGTTCGTATTGGAAAGCTTTCAACAGAAATCTATAATTACTCATTCATCAGATTTTGGAAAGGTGTACATTATTGTGGTGTATGTGTGACAGGACTTCTAGTTTTATGTGTACATTTGCTTTATAGATTTCAGATTAGAATCTAATCCTTGGAGAAAAAAGAAGTATATTATTTTCAACACTTTAATAGCAATGTAGAAGTTGGTTTAAAAAAAAAAGGGGGGGAACAATTTGGAAAAGACAGTGTTACCTTAATGAGTTCACATTAAGGTGATTGCTGCCTAGCAATTGCCTCAGTTTGTCCCTGCACACACTATTCTAATTAAAAACTTTTCTTTTTCCCTTGAACTTCCAGATTGCTGATTTGAGTGAAGTGGGTACATGGTCTCTGCAAAGCTGTAGGTGGTTTCTCTAACCATTTTGCTTTTCAGGTTGTCAATGAGCATCATAGTCTATGATATCAACGGTATTACATTTGAACCTCTATTACACAAATTCTATGTTTTAGACTGAAAATTGCTGTAAGTCAAGGAAACAAATACATCTTAAATTTTTTTTTGTGAGGTTGAGTGAGAACTTAAAACAGAGCCATTGCAATTACTTGTTTGTATAAGGATGCTAATGCCATTGCAACATTTTCTTAAAGGATGCCAGACAATTATATGTAGAATATAAAGAAACAAAAATGAAGGCGAAAGAAGATGCCCTGGCTAAGGCTGAACTTGAAACACTTCAGAGTGAGTTTTTACCACTGTCTTAATAAACAAAGATATAATACGATATACCTTCTACACTGGATGTATATGAACAAACATTTTTATAATCTTCTAAAATACGTGCTTTATATATTTCTCTACTGCTGTTAAATTTAAATAAGCTTTTAATTTTGTGGCTAATTTTGCAGTAGGCTGCTGGTTTGTTCCTATAGAAACATTGAAATCAGGTGGTCAGTTATATTGTAGCAAGAAGAACATACTTGCTAGAAACGTTGCTTTACGGGAGGGGAATATCTCAAATGTACTATACATTTTCAGAAGTGACCCCTTGGGGTTTTGAGCATTTTTGTATTCTTGTTGTTTGTAAATATTTTTTAAAATAATGTGAATATTGAGTTGATTTTTGTGATAGAAAGTGACAATAATTTGAATTTGCAAAAGCGTGGGTGCAGACTTCAGAGATGGATTCATGCTATTGTTGAAATAAGCGCTTTAAAGTCTTTATACTCTTATAAAAGACCAGAGAAGGCAATTAACATTTACTTTAATAAAGTATTCAGAATAATTATAGGTGACTTTTCCTTTTCTTCTTTCAGTTATTTGCTTTTGACAATGATTAAACCTACCATCTTCTGAAGACAATTTTAACAGTTTTTTGTCCGTGTTTATATGTGCATGCTTGCTTTATTTACTGTACTTAAGTGCATGCTTTTAAGTTCCTTTATTCTGACAAGTGTATTGAGTGCTTTGTGATAATTTACTAGCTTGGAGTATGCATAAGCCTTTAGGTACTTAAAATACAGCTGCATTATTTATATTTACAAAACAGCTAAATTTTGTAAAATCAGCGAAGAGATCCAGTTCCAGCAATAATTCCCAACTTATCTGTAGCTGAATCTATTTTGGGAAAATGTATAACATTCAGCACCTCAGTGAGCATCATGGACCCAGGCCAAATCTAGCAAAATACTGCATTTAATACTTGTTAGGAAGGCCTGCCATTATGTTTGAGATACCTACCACAAAATGGGCCCTTGAAAAGGGTCTTGATTCGGGTTATTAAAAACTTGTTAAATTGTCAGATAGTAATGTATTGCCATTGTTCAAAATAGCTGGCATACATTCCTCATTGAAATCTGTGAACTACTGTTTTAAAAGGACTAGTTTTTAAAAACAGACATGCAAATGAAAGTATAAAGTCATTCAAATCATAGTGTGCACATTCCTGTGTGTCACTGAGAGGCCACGTGTAAACTTTTCAGTATTTCCCTGCTGCCAGGTGTGTTCTGAGAGTCACTTTTTTTTTTTGTTACCTCCAGTAGGAGTGCCCACCCCTGAGAGGCACAAGTTTGGCGAGTTTGGCCTTCCAGGTCACCCCTGACCTCTCACAGAAGCACCACCCCTGTCACGCTTCTGGGTGCACCATGGCGTGACTCCCATGTCTGCCAGGTGACCCAGTGTCACTTGTGTGAGCAGGGCCCAGTCCTCACCAGTCTCACTGGTTGGCATCCTGCACTCCCCTTGTAGGCTTGCTGGCAGGAAGCAAGGAGGACTGAGAATCACCACCTGTAATTAGCAGAGTGAGATTTGGCATGGAATTATTTGGTCAGCCGTAGCAGTGCTATAGCTGGGCAGCAGAACGAGCTGTCAGTTACATTTTTTTAAATAAATAAGACTCCCAAGAGAGGAACAAGAGATGCATCCATGTTACTATAGGCAAAAAAAATTATATCATTTTTTCCTGAAGCTTGCATGCAAAGCATCTGTTAAATTTGCTTATTTCGTTATGTTGCTCTGCATTGTCACTTCACAATTAGCATAGAAAGGTTGCAAATCACCAAATGTGCATTTTGCTTGCCCCCATTCTTCTTAATTTTAGACACCGTCCCTGGGATGCGAGGTCTTAATAAAGGTTCCATCTATTTAATTGAGTAAACATATCTCATGCTGATTAGCAATAGCTGTTTTACAGTGCTTGTTTTTTCATGCCCTAATTGCTAGTTTGCCCCCTTGTCTGTCTGCTTTCCTGCTGAAACTGTGCAGTATTCTGTAGGCAGCTTGAACTAAAACCAGAGTAGGGTCCTGGAGGAGGAAAATATAACTTGCTAAATAGGAAGGAGAGGACAGTACTGAGATGTCATTAAAGTTCTATTTTTGGGAAGGAGTGTGAAAAAATAATTTCTTGGTAAGTCAATATTATACAGTTTTGATTTATTTTTGTGGCACTTTTGCAGTGTTTCTTGTCACTTCTCAATCCATTCAAACTGTCATTACTACCTTAAGAAAATACAGCAACTTTACCTTATAAAAATAGAGCAGCTTACAATGCAATTGTATGTTTCTAGGAAATAAGGTTTTGTATGGAATTACAGATAGCTGTGTGTTTTAGGGACAAAAATAGAAATTGTTTGCGTTACATTTTCTGATGCATTTTGCACGTTTAGATGTCAGATTACAAAATTTTATTTTTAAATGGAAGTGCTTTAATTAATAAACTTTCTTCCAACTTCTCCTTCTCCTGTCGTGTCACACGTGTGATCCCTGCATCAGGGAATGGTTCTTTCACACTGGATAGCCCTGTTCTTTGTAGTCACGGGATGGAAAGTACAGTAGGTATTAGCTGCACTGAATAGACGTTATTAAACTAAGATGACATAGGCATACAATCAGGACAGATGATTCAGTTTTTAAATTTAAATTGCAAGGTTTGAGCAGTTATCAGGACAAATTCTAGCAGCTCTCAAGCTCTTTTTGCATGGAGTACTTCTTTCAATGATGTCCATTTGGGGGGGAAACGCATCTATTTTTCTTTCTTTATACTTAGCCTTGTCAGTTCTCTTACTTTCCGTTCTTCTTAGCTTGTTTTCCCTGACATTGAGTATGAAGACTTAAATTTATTTTTAAAATATGCCTTTTTTAAAAAAATGGTTCCTGCTAGGTGTTGCAGGTGAACTCTTCACTGGCATCCCAGTTACGAAATATATTTGCATTGTAAATCCAGAATTCTTGCCATGATGTACAAGGCATCTGGAACAATCTATGGGAAGAAACTGTTTTGTTTCTAGTTAATAAACCATGTTGAATAGTATGTGGGTTTTTCTGCTTTTTCCTTGCCCCCGTCATTCAAGCTTTAACTGAAGTACGAAGTTATGAGCCCTATGGCTGCTTGATGAGCTGCTTTTCTGTGTTGGGCTTTTATGATGTGGTATTTATGTCTCTCTGTAGGATCTTATAGCACTCTTACCCAAGTGCCTGCCACCAAACATCCAGGGCTGTAGTGAAACCTTTAATATATTTGATCGGGTTTGGTTAGGCTTGGTTGGTCACCCTTTCCTGACATCCTGGAATACAGCATGCTGCTTGGGTAGCTTTTTATATTGTTTCATGAAACCTAAGGGTAGGAGACATCATTAAGCCCTTTAGTATAATGGGTTTATTTCAGGCTCTTACAAGTGAAAATCAGTGAAAAATACTGATTCTCCTGACTTGTCTTGTCTGACTTGTACCAGTGGCGCACTTTAGCTTTGCGCTTCCTTGTTACTCAGGATACAACACTGATCAGTAATTACACCTTGAGATGCCTTCTGTTCTTCATGGTTTGTTCAGATAATTAATTTTACTATTATATAGTTATATCCTAATTTCAGTATGGATTTCTCCAGGTGTAGGTTTCAGTTGTTCATTATTAGCATGACTGTGCCTAAAAAAAAATTATATATCTGCAGCTTTTCTTAATGTAAAGCCTTTCTTGAGCCCTTAATTTCTGTGGATCTTCTGTACTTGATCTAGTTTTGCAATGTAGCTAGAGGTATTGTGCCCTGGGTTTGTATGCAGTGTTCTATAGTTTGTCATCTTTTGATTATAAAATCATGTTTCTTCTGTGGTTATTACAGAATCACTTGAAAAGGTTGCATTAATTCCCGTTGCTCTGATAGCTCGTTCCAGATTGCTTGTCCACCATAACTGCAAGCCCTGACATCAAAGGTTCCTTGCCCAAAGTCCCTCCTAAGTGCAGATATGGCATAAGGCCTTTAACTTTGTAATTTTCAAAAATGCTTTTGATTTAATTGGTCCCAGGCTACCAACCAGTCCATGTTCCTACTTCTTGTGCTTTCCTCTTCACTGTGAAGCATTTGGACCAAATTTATGGAATCTAGCACTATGTTGAAGGTGACTTTCCTTTTACTTCCAAATAATTGATAAATATCTTGCATAATTGTATTTATTATTAATCCCTGCCAAAATGCAGTGCTGACATGGCTGCTCAGTAATGATTTGCTGACAAGCAGGTTCAGAGAAAATTAATTTATGCAATGCATGCTTTTTTGGTTGGTGTGGGTGTGAATGTTCTGATCACTTAATTGTTACCTCTGAAGCCTAATTATGGCAAACTATGTATCACGCATTTCACTGATTGTTTTGGCAGGCCTGCTGAAAGGATTTTGAACTTTCAAGCTTGTATTTTTCCCAGTTGTTTCAGCTAGGCTTGTATGATACCTCTCCCCACAAAACTTGCTTCAGACTTTATGGAAAATATTCCACTAATATGGAAAATATACAGTGCATGAGGCTCATTTAAAGAGGCATGCATGCTTCGTTATATGTTTGTTGGAAGGCAAATTAGCTCTCAAATACTGGAGCCTTGTTTCTAACCATTTTGTGTTTGGGGGGAATGGGAAGTTTTGGGAGGAGTAGATACTCAGAAAAAAAAAATTAAAGTCATGAAAAGCTACAGCTTGTGAGAAGTTTTTTGTAGCTGAGGCTGCATTCCTCCCTGGGCATGTCTTTAGTCAGTTTGCTCAAAAATAAACTAGCTTGTATGTCCCTGTACAGCAGATGTATATATCTGTCTCTAATTCTTGATATAGTCATATAATCCCATTGACTTTGAGTATGGAAATGTGTACTTTTTTTAAGCATATGTATGTTTGCCCCATATTTGCATTGATATTGAATATAATTTGCTCAATTTTTTCAATAGACTGTCAAAACCTTAGTACTACTTTTTTCTAGAATTCTAGAATTTTTCTAGAATTTTTTCTGGGTTCTTTATGTTCTGTCTGACTGTGTTACTGTATGTGTAAGTGAATTTTTCTCTTGTCGTGTTTTCAACAAATTTTAATTCTGTAAATGCTTTGGTTGTCTTTCCTAGTTACATAGGTAAGTGGACTGTGTTGAAGAAAGAGATCTCTGTGCAGTATCTTACTGATTTGCCAAAAAGATGTTTGCTGTCTACCTTTTTGTGTCGTCATATTTCTTGCTTACTAATGCATGAGATATCAGGCAGTTTGTCCCTTTGACTTTCAAGATATCACTGTCTTTTTTTGACTGTATTTTCTGTTAATTCTTGTTCATGCTTAAAGCTTAGAAGCCTTGCAGAGAGAGGGAGCTACAACTTGATGTGTCATAATTTCTTTGCAGAAGTTTAGTGCTTAGTTTTGGTTTTATTTCTTCAAGTAGTTGCTTTTTTCTGTGTAAAAATTCTGAGTTCTTTATGTTTACATCAGCTAACATGTAAAATCAATATAAATTTTTCTGAAAACTTTAAAATACAGGGCCTCTGATACTTCTTATGGAAAAAGCATCGCTTTTTATTATGTGGCACTTGATCCAAAAAGTCTAGCTGATTCCTTATCTGACAGCTGATATATCTTAAAGGAAATAACCACTAGCCAGATACTAATAATTCTGCTGCTGATAAAATTAATGTGGTAACAAGGTGGAAGAACTAATGAGGAAGATCTAAGTATCTGATTATGTGCAAGTAATTCATCAGACTTCAAAACCCAGATCATGGCACCATAAACTAGTAAAATGTATAGCCAGTAGAAGAATAGGATTGGAGGCCTTTAGAAACATAAAATTCTGTGCTTTAGGAGAGTTAGTTAATTGTTATCTGTTAAAGTCTGGGCATCCCAGGTGATAGGTGTGTTTATATGCTGTTCAAATATAGGGGACGTAGCTGCATATCTCTTTTTTAACTCTTAAGTTGTTAGATACACAGTCAATTTTATTCTTTTGGTGAAGAACTTGATAGTTCTAAAAGTAGAAATTACTTGTAGAAAATTAGTATTTTTGCAGTATGAATTGAGCAAATGATAAAACAAAATTCCTTTTGGTGAAAAGGACTAGAACTCTCTAAAAGTTATGAATCATGTAAAATACTGATCAGTTTACACTGGACTGGTAGATATCAAACAATTTCCATTGTGCTTATGATCTTGGATTCCATTCACTTGCTGCTGTTGCTTGGTTTGTTAATTCTATTTAATAAACTAAAAAAGCTACTACACATAATTTGGCAATTAAAGTACATAATGTTCCCAGAAAATAGTAATGAGAGTAAGCTTTTCATTTACCCTGTTGGAGTCAGGCTCTGTTTTTACCAAGATTGTTTTCTGTCCCCTGTGTTTAGTTGTACAAGTACCAGTAACTCTGGTTATAGTGAGTATATAGATACTGGTGCCTGCACAGGGCACAGTGCTCTGACAGGGTCTCCAGCAGACACTGAGCTCGCTATCAGAGAACTGAGAGGAACCTAGGAAATCTTTTCTGTATGTTTTTCCTGCATTTTAGTTAGGTTTGTGTGTAATAATACTAAAACAATATTTGAGACTGGAGGAGAAAAATGTTTTTTAAAAGCCTGTTTTGTTACAGTGGATGGCCTAAAACCAGCACCATTAGAAAATGACGCTGAATATTAAGGGAACACTTGTGTTTCAAAACTCTGAATCACGGCTGCAGTTGTCATGACTGTCAGCATGATCAAACACATCCTTACTTTAGGTCATGGTGGTGGGCAGCTGCACCAGCTTCCTGGCTGTCTGTCAAGCCTTAGCAGATACAGGATTCAGCTGTCTAGGCATCATCTACTATGTGGAAAATCTGATCCATATTTTCTTCAGGGTAAAGTGCCCGGTCAGATCGGAAATGTCTTTTAGGCTGCTAATTGAATTGCTGATAGTGAAAAGATAACATGAAAGAGGGAGGTCTTCTTCCTGAGTGTCTCCTGTGGACTTCTGTTGTTTGGGCGAATAGTTCCAGTGATCTGTTTTGCTTTCTCCATATTCACCTGAAAGAGCACCAGTGCTTGGCTGCCTTAAGTTGAGGCTTCATACTGCTAAACATAACTTCTGAACTTCTCTGTCTAAAATCCTTTAAGATGTTACCATTAAACTGCTTTTATGTGCTTTCCTGTTCTAAAAAGTGGCTTTGAAAATTCTGAGGTGAAACTGTTCTTGATGGGTTATTGGGAGCCCTATGTCAAAGGTGCTGTGACTTCAGTTCTGGGAGTTTTTTTTAATTCAATGTGACAGCCATTGTGGTATTAAGAGATACTCTGAACTCCTTCATCTTTTTGTATATGCACAGGAGACAGTAGAGATAAGTTTTTTTTAATTCTGGTTGAGTGCTTGTTTGAGGTTGTACAGCCATCTTCTCTAGGTGGGATTTCTTGTTCCTTTGATAGTCAGCAAACGGCAGGGTGTCTTATCTATGTTAGGTCTTCCTCTGTCACTTAACTGCCTGAAGAAGCCTAGATACTGTCTTTGATACCTCATTTTAAAGTGGAGCACAGTCTCCTCTGGAAATAGTTACAGAATTACTTCTAAAACTACAGTGAGAGCCTGGATGACCTATTTCAGGCTATGCTCTTCATTTTTAAATGTTGGTTAGAAGCATTCAGACTTTAACTATTTGCATATTTTGAGAGGGAAAATTAATAAGCAGTAGCTGATAGGGTGCAAGATATAGGAAAAGAAAACTCTCATGGGATGTCTCCACTGTGAAGTAATTCCATGTGAACGCACACAGTGTGCTTGATTTTTTTGAGGGATTGAAATGCAGTGGTGAAAATTGTCATTGAAGTTAACTTCCTCAAATATTTTTGCCAGTATATGTGTTTGTGGTAAAGAGCTGGTAAAGCCATTGTTACTTATCCATACAAATCTTAAATGATTCCAGAAGCTGTTATACATGACAGTTTTGGAGTAAAATGAGATAATACATGTGATTTAATTATAAAATTTACCTTTTGAAGTAGACAAAAAAAAATTGTACCTGTGTTATCTTCACTAACATCTGCACAGTGAGACAAATGCTGGTATAAACACTTTTGGATTTTCGTTTAATTTTGAGGAGTATCTGTCTTTTAATTATGTTTTCTACACATCCTTATAGAAGGATGCTAAAAAGATTCCAAATACAAATTTAACTTAATACTTCATTTATTGAAATTTGACAGGTAAAGTTAAAGATCCTTTACAAAAACAGGTCTCTGAACAATGTTCAGTGAAACTCTGAACAGTGAAAAGTTTATAAGATTATTATTCATTCTGTTAACTTTCAAGATCTGTATAAATTTTCTGTACATTTTGGGCTTGAAACAGTTCTCTCTCCCTTTATTGTTTTCTTAAAATATTCAGTTCCTAGGAGTTTGTCAAATCTGCAGAGTCTTTTCACTGTGCTGTTTCTGCACATACACTTTTAGGAAAAGAAATTCTGCGTGGTAGTCTGTAGGGAACAGTCCTCTGTGCTTTAGTAATTTTTTAAAGGCTTCCATGAAAAACAGGTTTTTCTCCTCTAAAGTATTAGGGCATGGTTGCAAAGGCAGATAAGCTGATCAGACAAGTGTGGTTCTTCTTTTCCTTGCCCAGCACCTTTAAATGACTTGGATTTTTTTTCTCTTTGTTTGAGTATTAGGAGTAATTTTCTACTAGCTTAGTAAATTGAAGTAGTGCTGAGTGATTGGATGATTGTAGAAACACAATAGAAGAGAAAGGAGCACAAAGACATGCAGTGGAGAGTGGAAAGGTGGAGTCAAGGGTAGAACTTCCCTCTTGGTTGCAGTGGATATTAGATCACCTCTTTCAGTTTAGGAGCATTTAGTTACTGTGAATACAGCATATTTTGAAAACAAGAGATAAAAACAGAAGAGTCCCACTGGGCACATGTGAGTTTTCTGGATGATTTCTGAGTGTTCAAGCTTCTTTCTGCTCCTCATCTTGTCTTTCCTGAAGTTCTGTCAATTGTCCATTTTAAATCTTACTTTTGAGATCATCTTATATAGTGGATGCATTTTGATGTGCTGGGGTTTAGATTATTGTGGTCCTTCCTTCCTATCCCATGAGTTTGCTGCTCCCACTTAATTACCGTTTGAAGGGCAGAGAGAGTAGAAAACAGTGATCAGTGTGAGAAATGAGGTCCAACATCTAAATCTTCCTAAATGTGTAAGTGCTAGAACAGAGCTATTTGTGGTTGAAGAAATGTGGGGCTAGAGAAGCCGTCTGTTGACTCAGAATCTTCTACTTAGCATGGCTGACCATAAAGTAATACAGAATTCTCTAAAATTCACCTTTCTACCTTTGCCAATTTCTCTGAAGCTAGCTGGACATTCAAAATCTTTTAACAGCCGCTGTGCTTTCACCTGTACTAATCTTCTTTGCCAAGTGGTGTAGCAGTAACAAGACCTAACTCCTCTGGCCCTGTCAGGCATAGTTCAGATGGAAGAGGTGCTAAGTGGGTGCATTGCTATTTATTTTAATAAAAATAAAATTATTATGCAAAACTCTGATTCTCTTTTTAACAAAGAAATTGAAGCTACTTCCTCAGTGGTAATTTTAAGATAGGGTTGAGAGTTGAGGAGCTAAACCTGCTTCTGAATTATACATCCCTGCAGTACTAGTAGCATTACTTTTTCTTCTTTTTTACTTTTGTATAGAAGAGAAGAAGCCTAAAGTCAAGAAACCTAAATCAGAATTCCCTGTATACACAGCTCTGGAATCAAGTGTGTATATACCATCTTATGATCATGGAGCTTCAATTGAAGAGATTGAGGAACAGATGGATGATTGGTTGGGAGGCAGGAACAGAACTCAGAAAAAGAAGGTAGGTTCACAATCTTTCACGTTGTTGTATATTTTAAATGTTGATTCATTTGCTTGCCTCTCAGGAAAACAGAATATTGTGTGTATACCACCACAATATTCCTATACCATTAAAGTGTAGGGAAGTATTAATTGTCTGGCAGAGACATAACAGAAAAAATTATATCAATGTTCTGTGTAATTTGTGTAATGATACTGGAAATGTTTTTATAATAGGATGTCGTTGATTAAGCTGTATGAAAGCTCTCTATGGTTTCTAATATAAATACTATTCTTGTTCACTAGAAATTTGTAGAACATAATGCTGTCAAGTTGTATGAGGCTTGGTTCTTTCTCTTAATTGCAGTTAATAACATTTTGCTTGCAAGAATAGATTCTTCTCTATTAAAAGAAAAGCAAAGGAAAAAGAAGAAACCTTTGCTTCATAATATGTAGATGTATTATCTTTTGATTATAGAACTGATTATGTACTTTGTGCATTGTATCTAATGCATGGGAAGGTTCTAACAATTCAATTTAGGCCTATTGTTAAGGTTCTTTCTACTCAGAGATAAGGGTTCTTAGTGGCAGTTAGTATAATTGTGTTCTGGTAAATTTTATTAAATTGTACTAGCTTGAAAATGTATAGTTTTCATGTTGGAATTGAGAATAAATGTTGTAAATTAGTGGGCTGTCTTGAAAATCTGTCTTCCTTGGTAGACAGATGAGAAGGGTGTGTTTGAAGTGAAGTTGGGTTAGTTGCATGCTTGATCATCTGGATCCACAAACTCATCTTCCCCTCTGACAGAAATTGAGTCTGTCTTTGAATTTCCACGAAAATGCAGAAATTGAATAAGACTGGGCCTATTCCATCTGTAAATTTGCACCTCCTTACAGAACATATAGAAAGTTGTGTCTTCAGAGATGCTGCTAGGAGAACTAGTTGTAGGTCTGTCCTTTCAGATGTCCTCAAAAAAACTACCTTGATTTTCTAAACTTCCATCTGGATGTTCAGTATTGCATCTCATTGCTTTGATAAATTAGCGTATTTTAAAAATTATATTCTGTTACAAAAGGGGTTAACCTTTTAGGGAAAACCAGGCAGTTTGTAGGTATACTGTCTGGGTAAGGTGTTTGACCTCAACAAACTGCAAGGAGTTGTGCTTCCTTTGCTTGACAGCTAATATGTTATCATAGTGCAACATCGACATTTAATACAATAGTGGAGGGAAACAGATTCATGAGCTGCACAAAGAAATGGAGAGTATATGTCACTGGCTCTAGCAGCCTATAGGAGCCATTTGTATGTAATAGGAGAAGGTCTGTGTCATATGATTTGTAATAAGCTTACTGGGAAAGTGCTTGTACCACAAGTGAATTGTTCCTCACTGTCATTCGAAACATTTTCCATTTTGGAAATACATAATTTTCTTCACATCGTAGATGTGAACTGGGTCAGCATCCCTCTTCTGCCTCTTGCACGGACATGAAACCAAGTGGTGTGTAATGTTCACCTCTCAGTTCTGCTTGTTTTAGGAAAAAGTTACTCTTTCGTAAATCTATTTGCCATCAGACCTTTTCTTGGGATTGTCATTCTTCACTCACAAGGAAGTCTGTTAGCTTTTTTATTCTTGTCTTCTGTTGTAGCTCAGGGATGTGGACTCTACCAGCCAACCAGTTGTCTGTGTGGTAGAATCAAAGTAGCTTGATAAAATAATATGTTACTTTGTCATCCTTCCAGGAGTAAGAAGTGGAGTTGCTTTTCCTGTTGTTGGTATCCCAAGTGTAGATGATTACAGTAGTTTAATATTGTTTATCAACTACTCTGCACTGTTGATATTTGTACTTTAGAGGGGCCTGTAATCCATGAACTAGTGTTTTGGAAGTGCTGTACTGTGCAAAGTGCCTAATTTGATACAAAGTTTAGATTATGTTTGGTTCTTAGGTTGATTTATTCTTTTTGAATACTTTTGAGTTCTTTTTCTCTTCCTGATTTATTCTTTTTGATTACTGCTTCCATAGGATTTAAGTATTGAAGTAGATAAGGAACAGGCTGTAGAGAAGAAAACAGATTCCTTCTTAGGCACTGTAAAATGATCTACGAAGGGAAGGAGAAAGAGGAATGTTTTCCTTTTTTTTTCATAAAGTTATATAGCTGGATGAAAACATGCTTATAGCATTGTAAAGTTTTTCTTCTGCCCAAGTTTGAGAATGCACTGAGCTTATGTCCATAAGGAGCTAATCTTGCCATGTTTTTACACTTTACTTAAAATTGGATATTAAATGAAATAATAAAAGAAAGCAAGCTGTGGGGAGATAGATAGTATCAGTATTGCAGAACTGAGAGGTAATTTTTCTGTATTTCTGTGTAGCAGTGATCCATCCACCTTTAGAACCTTTTTTGTATAGTTTTGATCATTGTGCTTTTCAAAAAAAAGAAGAATACTTAACAGAAAGACTAGGTCAACAGTAAAAATAAATTTAGAAAATCCTATTTATGAGGGAAGGTTAAATAGTTGGAGTTTTAGACCACAAAAAAAAAAAATGGAGGCTGTAGGGAAATAACAGGATAGAGTGTTTTTCCAGTTCATTCCAGTCCATTCCAGTTTTGTTTTAGGTAAAATTACAATCATTTATTATGACTTACTACCTTTCATAAATTCAGAGAGAAAGAAATACTCAATTTGTTTTGCAGCCAGGATGCTTAAATTCATATTTGAAAACACATGTAGGGGGAAGCACATACCGAGAGCGTGTTACCTGGATCATTTATGAAACCTTTCCATCTATCCTGTTCTTGAACTCAATCTGTTGGAAATAGTTTGAGCTGACTCAGTGGTATTTGAGAGCATGGAAATGAAGTAATGGGACTCTAGAGAGGTTTATAAATATATATATATATATATATATATATGTATAGGAAATCATAGACTTACCTAGGACTAGATTGCATATTTATATAGTGCTGGTTATACTTAATGCAAACTTCATATGACTACGAACCTGGGAGGAATTGCTAAAAGCTCCTTCTCATACTGATCAACAAAACTCTTCAAAGCAAGCAAAGAAAAAGTTTATTTCAAAGATTTATTTTTTTTTGTCACTGAATGTTTGTACTGTGTTTCTGAAAGGGAGAAGATCCACAAGATCTTCTTTCAGGTTATTGAGATCTTAATTTACTTAGCTCGAATTTCTGGGTTTTTTTTTCTTTATCTGTCACTAAAAGGTGACTGGAAAACTCGTTTTGTGTGTGCTTGTTAATAATTAAGGGAAATTTAGAGGGAATGGACTTCCTTTGAGATATATTATTTTGTGGCTTGAATATATTGTTAAGCCACTATTGCATTAGTTAGTAGCCATTTAACCCTTTACTTCCCTGTTGAGCAACCTATTATGTGGAGCTGGAAGGAAGAAAAGGAACTTATTAGAGGACATATTTTGCTACATCTGATCTTGTTCAGTCATTTCTGCAAATATTCATGCAGGAATATATGTATTCACTGTTTTTGGAATCATGCTCTTGATGTATCATTTCTCTCTGGGATTTTTCTCATACTCTTTGTTCTGATTTGATTTTATGTGATTTGTAACACATGTTGTTTTCATGAGAGTTCATTGCTTATGTGAAGAATTTTGTTGTTGCCTGAAAATCCTGGCCCTTAAGAAATCCTTGGGAGATTGTCTTCAGTGGGACCAGGATTATAATTCCTTTTGGTTAACAGATCCTCATCATCTCTACTGGAATCTCCATTTCACATCATTATTTGACTCATTCATCTCTGAAGATAGAGTTCCAAGTTCTGTCTCAATGACTGGTGAATAATTTTGACCTTTTGATATTTGCTTGCTCTGTAAAGAGGAGATAAAGGTGGAGAAAGACAGTGCCTGATCCCTTCCAGCTGGACCAGATGTATGGATAGAAAATGATGTTTCTCATTATTTTTGTTTTTCATGTTATCCTGTGGCACTTCTTGGCATTTAGGTGTTTTTGATATTGCAGGAGCACCTGGCTTGATTTTACTAAAGCAGGAGTAGTAAAAACTTTTTGTGCACGGAGCTTTGGAAACTTAGCATACATCTCTTGCATTTGCTATACTTTTTACCTTTAAATTAGGATTATTAAAAATACTGTGAAATGAAAGTATACATAAGCATTGTTTTCACACAGTTTATTGTAGATGCTGGAAGTAGTAACCATTTTTTCTTAGTTATTGAACTGTAGACACTGATCATTCTGGTGCTGAACTCTTCTGGTTAAAATGCAGTTTGTGTTTTTATTTTTCTCAGCCTGGGCCATCAAAGCACTGTTTTTCAGATATAGGATAGTGATAACTGAGTGAGCTTTTTAATCATAAAGGTTTCATTTGAAAGTTGGCTGTGGAACAGCAATATAAAATAACTTTAAATGTACAGAAGAGATCTCTCTGCTTTCTAACATTCAAAGGCAAAATGCTATACAAGTGCTAAATTACTATTTTGTTAGCTTAAAATGTATAGATTTGACAATTAAGTCTTAGTCATTTTATAACCTTGTATGTTTTGTAATTGCCAGCTAGCCTGCCACCTGCTCTCTTCTGCCTTGGATCTTCCCACATCTGTGCTGCTTTGAAACTTGAGTATGCTTTTTCTTTAGTAGCAAATAATGTGGTGCTTGTTCTAATCAGATGTCATATGACGGATTACCTGAATACAGTTTCCAGGCTTTTAAAAAATGTTAATTTCTTAAGCAAGCAGTTTGTATCTTAGCAGGATTAAGGTGCTGTGTAAATCAGATGTTTTAATAAATTGGTCTTTGAAGGGAAGGGTTCTTCTCTCCTGGTGTGCAGCCTGAGCTCATTTAGTTTTGAAATAATTTATTTTCTCTTTCTAAGCAATGAAGCAAATATGCTGTTTGAAAAGTGTGTCTGGATTCTAATGCTGTTCTATTCTTGGGACAGGTACAAGTAAGCAGCTAGCAGTCTGAGAGTCCTCATAGTGTCCAGCTAGTGGGCCTTAATCCTGACTCAGAAGGATTGCTGTAGGTCTAGAAAGTATATCTCTGTGTTCCCAGTGAATTTAAGGCTCTGTATTGAGACTGCCAGCAAACATACATGTTAGTGTCAGTTATGAAGCTATTCATTGGAGCTAGTCTGAGTTCATAATACATTTTAACCTGAGCTCCAAATTCTCATCAACTGGTGATGACTTTGAGTCACTATTGATCTGGGTTGTATTGAATTTAGTAACCCTGAGGTGAAAATCTCAGTATTCTATTACCAAACTCTTAAAAATGTAGTGTTACTGAAAAGATGCTTCATTTTAAAAAAAAAAATCTTCATTAGAGTGTTACCGAAAGTGTTAAGAGTTCAGACTTTCCTGTGGTTTTTTATGCTTGGTGTCACTGCAAATATTGTGGACTCAGCCTGAGCAGAATATTAGGGTTTGCTTAATAAAAAAACTCTACAGTTTATGTCACATAGGCTACTCCTACAGCTGGCATATTTACATTAGAGTTATTTCTATGAATGAAAAATTATACACATGCTTTTAAAAATAAGTGTTTAAATCTACCTCTTTTCTTTGGCTCCTGTCCAAGGTCGGTGGACAGGTATGGAACAATGTATGTATTTTTCTTCTGTGCAACAGAATTCTAGTGATAAAATATTGGTAGCAGTTAGAATGATAGAATCATTTAGGTTTGAAAAGACCTCTCTAGATCATCAAGTCCAACTGTTAACTCAGCACCACCATGTTCACCACTAAGCCACGTCTAAGTGTCACATCTGTGTGCCTTTTGAACACTTTCAAGAACAGTGATTCCACTGCTTCCCGGGGCAGCCTGTTCCAAACTTGACCACTCTTTTAGTGAAGAAATTTTTCCTAATGTCCGATCTAAAACTCCTCTGGTGCAGTATGAGGCCACTTTCTCTTGTCCTATTGCTTGTTACATGGGAAAAGAGACTGATCGCCACCTCACTACAACCTCCTTTCAGGTAATTGTAGAGAGTGATAAGATCTATCCTGAGCCTCCTTTTCTCCAGACTAAAGGCCCTCAGCTCTCTCAGCTGCTTCTCATCAGACTTGTGCTCAAGACCTTTCACCAGCTCCATTGCCCTTCTCTGGACTCTCTCCAGCACCTCAATGTCCTTCTTGTAGTGAGGGGCCCAGAACTGAAGCCAGGATTTGAGGTGGGGCCTCACCAGTGCCGAGTACAGGGGGATGATCACTGCCGTGGTCCCGCTGGCCACTCTGTTGCTGGTCCAGGCCAGGATGCCGTTGGCCTTCTTGGCCACCTGGGCACTCGCTGGCTCACGTTCAGCTGCTGTTGACCAGCACCCCCAGGTCCTTTTCCAACTTGCATCTTTCCAGCCACTCTGTCCCCAGCCTGTAGCGCTGCAGGGGTTGTTGTGACCCGAGGGCAGGACCAGGCACAGGCACTTGGCCTTGTTGAACCTCAGACCTCTGGCCTCTCCCAATCAATTCCAGCCTGTCCAGATCCCCCTGCAGAGCCTTCCTGCCCTCCAGCAGATCAGCACTCCCACCCAACTCAGTGTGTCTGCAAACTGACTGAGGGTGCCCTCACTCCCCCCATCTGGATCATTGATAAAGATATTAAACAGAACTGGTCCCAACACCGAGCCCTGGGGAACAGCGCTGGTGACCGGCCACCAGCTGGGTGTAACTCCATCACTTTGTGGGCTTGGCCTTCCATCTAGGTTTTTGCCTAGCAAAGTGCACACCTGGCCAAGTCATGAGCAGCCAGTTTCTGCAGGAGATGCTGTGGAAAATGGTGTCAGAAACTTCACTGAAGTCCAGGTGGACACATCCAGAGCCTTCGTTCATCCACTAAGTGGGTCATCTTATCATAGAAAAGGAGATCAGGTCAGTCAAGCAGGACTTGCCTTTCACAAACCTGTGCTGGCTGGGCCTGATTCCCTGATTGTCCTGCAAACGTGATGGCTCTCAAGATTATCTGCTCCATGACCTTCCATGGCACCCTGGGAGAATGTGGAGAAGGCATCCTTTTGTTACACACTATGTTGGTGATGTAGGGAACAGGACTTGATATACCAACGAAATAGCTGGGCACCTTGGTTATTCTAAAATGTTTATGTAATTACATATTAGTTATTCTATTCATCTTTCTTCTCCTTTTTGCTGGCCACTAAGTCGGTCAGCCTAATGAACAAAAGAAAACCAGAAAGACCTTTTCAATTTTTCAAGCCAGTGTTTTTGTTGGCTTTATGGCTAATTTGTTTGTTTCTTTATGTGACTGTTGAACCAGAGCAGTCTATTTCTAGGAAATTAGTGTATTTAGCATATTTCTGTCCGTTTGGTATACTTTTTATTTTGTGTAGAAACAATAAATTTGTTTACTTTTATGTACCCTTTGAGTCATCTTTCCTTAAATGCAGACAATAACCTTGTTTTCAGGCTTCTATCTTGAGTATTTAAGCCTCTAAGTACTTTACTTTGGACTTGAATAGCTTTAAGGAGAGAATAAATGTGATTCTAAAAAAATATTATTTTTAATTATTAAGTTTTCCTTGGAGAGGATGACCCACATATTTAAATCTAGAATAAGGCTTGTCTGCTTTTGAGCTGTGAATATCAAATCATTAGGGTCAGGAATCTAATTTAATCTGCAGTATTAAACATGCAAGGCTTTTTAGTCATCAGGTTTTCTTAAGGAAGAATAAAATTATAGGATGATGATGATATGTTCTTTTACTAGCATTTCAAGTTGGTGATTCCAGTGTTATGGCAAATATACATCAAAGAACAAATTTTATTTGTAAATGCATAATGAAGAAATTAATTTCTCCTAGCATTGGATTCAGAGAAAATAGTTTTTATGACTGAAACAAATGCCGCAAGTAGTAAGCATTAAACCAAGAGTTACAGAGTTGTGCCTGAAATAGGTCATGAATATGTAAAGACCGTGAATAAACAGTAACTGAATAACTGCTATGTAAGTATGTGTAATTTATGTATTTCCTTTTTTGCCTTTCTTTCTTTGACCTTTAGTTAGGTTAGATAGGTTAACAAAGCACAGGAAACTTTATTTCTTTATTTATTCTTGTATTTATAGAAAGTAATGGTGTGTTTTTAGAATATATAATTCAATAATATCTTACAAATATACCATCTCAGGCCAGCTAGAACTGCAAGCAAGAAAGTCATGCTATAAACATTTAAAGGTAATATTAAAACTTACCTAACTGATACAGAGAAATTATTTGATATGACAGCCAGAAAAAAAAGGGGTTTTGGAAATGGTATGTTTCACAGCACAACCAAAATTCAAAGGAAACAAATTGCAAAAGAGAGATTACAAAGGAAACAAATAACCAAAATATATATTTCCCTAAGGACATTTCCTAAATATAGTAACAATATGTTATATAAACACTTATGCACTAGTTAAAAACATAAATCAGCCATGCATATGTGTTGAGTTAAGGTAATACAGTTGACATTTGCCTGATATTTCCTGATTTTGATTGAGTTTTTAAACTTTCCTTCTAATTAATTATAGTAGTGTGAGTTCTTGTCTTGTACAGACAAGAGTAATACACTGATTTCAACACTATGCTATAGATGTTGTGGTGTCAGATTTTAGCTTTCAGTAGTTTTCCAACTGAATCTGTGTTGCAGAAGAAGTGATTGAATTATGGCAGCAAGTCACATCAATCTGACCAGTTTCACACATGTACTTTCAGTATGTAGTCCTCAGTTTTTTGAGTCTGTCAGTTGAAAACTACCAAAGAGCTCCGGTTAATTGGGCGAAGTATTAATCTGTGGGGACAAACACAGGGTTTTTAAAATGTAGTTCTGTTTCTGTACTAGGCAGTACTGTAATCTCAGTTCAGCCACCTGCCTGGATCCAAATGAGGACTGTATAGCTTTTTACATTAACTTTTATAACTCTGGTTGGACTTTTTAATTTACCTCAGGTCTCAAGTCCTGTTGCATTTCTGAGACTGACATGGTAGTTGTCTGTCGCAGAAAAACATGGTAGTTGATGTAAGAGAAACCTCATTCCTGTGAGGAGAAACTGGAAATTGATCTTTCCCAGTCAATCCTTAAAGATCTAACTTTTGTCATAGGCGGTGTCTCTTCTGTCCTGAAGGTCATATGCATTTGACATATATTTGCAAGAAATTGTGCAGTGCTTTTGTAATTAATAGTTTTTGTTGCACCAGCTTTGTTTTCCTCTCAGCCTGGGAGAGATGTAGAAAAACATCTGATGGGATTGCTCTGATTTAGCCCAGTTGGAGTCAGGGGGTGGTGGAAATCCTAGTTTTGCTAGGCAGAGTTTCCTCACTCACTTCCCAAAACAAAGTCACTCCTATCTCAACTACAGAAGGAAGAGTAAAGAAGCAGAAGGGAGTAGTTACACATATCAGGGGTAGGAGCTGGAAGAAGACATGAAAGCTGGTTAATCACTGTGACCTTGCCCCATGTGCCTGCCCATCCAAGAGAAGGGAGAAAGAGCAATTCATCAGTCCCTGTATCCTCACAATTTTGGCAACAAATGAGAGGCAAGGATGGTAAATATCCCTGAAATGGGATTTTCACAGGATCCACAACTTAGGGATCAGAAAGAATTTGCGGTTTATAGCACTGACTTCTGTAGTTCAATTCACTGCTCCTCTTTTTGGCTTTTTAACATGAATTTGAGAAGTGCAAACTGTTGCAAAATAGTTACTTACTTTTCTTGGTATGATTTTAGCTATCTTTAAGTTGGAGAATGAAGTTAGCATCAAATAAATCCAGTTTTAATTTATAAGTGTAAATACATAGTGATGTTTCTAGATCATAGTTTCCAGACAAACCAATTGAAGTCTGGTTAGATTCAGCGTCTTACCTTCTTTCACAGTGCATGGTGCTTTCCTTTCTTTTTCTTCCTGAGGCCATGACTATAGTGAGGTTTGGTCAAATTTATTTACAGAAATTACCCAGAAACTATAATCTATGGTAAACTCCAGTTACTAAAAATAAACTGAACCGTGTGAGAGATGTTTGGCTTTTGTTTATATTAAAGATAAATACGTAATCTTGCCTTGCCTAGGAACCATTTAATACTACTGACATAAGCATTTTGTCACTTCAGAATTTTCAGAGAATTTCAATCTAGTTAATTAGCTATTTTCACTATGGGTTTTGTCAGGCAGGATGCAGTTTTGAAAAGATCGCCTTTAGTCTTCAGACTCTCAGTTCAGCACACTTAAGCATGCAGTTGCATTCCATTTAAAGGAATAGGAGTTGTGTCCATAACCATTCTTATAAAATGCTACTGGATAATTTATTACTTACCCAAACGTGCAAAAGAGGAGAGCACTCTTCAAGTTGGCACAGTATGAGAAATGGTACATTGTGGTGAGGTTAGTTTATCGTATTGGTGATGGCACTTCCTATAATTTCCAGAATGCAGAATTTTTTTAATACAGTGGCTATCCTTGAGATGCAAATTGTGAAGGAGTGGATGTTCTTGCATTATTTGCAGTTGAGAACTATGGAAAACTTGTGTTTTGTTGCAGCCTCCAGACTTTCACAAAGTAACCATGCATTTACAGCATGTATTTACTTGATGTGTTGTATAGCATCAGATTTTTTACATAGACCTCTTCAGGAAACATCAGCATTCTGACCATCCAAAATTCTCCTAGTGGTGTTCTTTATAATCATAAAGTAAACTGTGTGCCTGGGTTTGTTTTTTTTTTAAACATACAAACATGAACATGTGAAACATAATACTTCAATTTTTACTATTTACTAGGTGACATTTGTAATTCACATTGTAAATCTGGTCTAGAAAGAAATAGGTCTGGAATAGGTCTAGAAAGAAAATATATCAATAGAAGTTCTAGGTTTGGAACTAGAGGATCTAAGTTTGTAACTTCTAGTGTATGTGTGTGTTTCAGGGTTTTTTTAACTATACTAGTCTCAATGACTGGATATCTACCAGTGACTGCAATCTGTCACTGCCTTGGGCGTTTTCTTTAGTGTCCTTGTTTAGAGAACTTGCCTGGTTATGAGAAATTGAGCACAGGAAGAATGAGACTGAATGGTACGTTTTCAAATGGCGACAAATCATGGGAAGGAAAACTGTGTGAATGAAAAAAAGCTACCTTTGATTTTTACTTAGCCCAAACTTTGTGGTTGTATTTGGGAAATTGACAGGCAGGTTCAATGTTTATGTGTTTATATGTTTAACTAGTTTTACTAGTGTTGCCCTTATTTTCAATTACATGCATACTATTTCATGATAATTAACAATTTTGAAATTTGGGGGTTTTTTCGCAGTGCGCTGCTTGAGGTTGCCATCACAGATCTGTGTTTTATGAATACGTGAAAACTTCTCAGATTACGCACACACACCCTTCATTATTACTTGACAGCTTAGACTGTTGGAAAACAAAACTGAAGTTGAGTTTAGTATGGGCTATGTTCATGACATTTTCCAGGTATATATCCATTTAGGACCCTAAATGTGTGTATTGTTTCTGATTCTTTCAGGCATATTCTGCTGGGACAGTAGATTTTTTTTTTTCTTTAGTTTTCTTTTTTTTTCTCTTTCATAGCCAAAATTCACACTTGCCTTGAGCCATGTCAGAACGTCTGTTAGGTTGTCAGCTAGATACCATTCTCTATTTTTGTTCTCTACCAAAGCAAACTTGTATGTTGAAAGCAAATCTCTATGTTTTGGTATTCTTTGTGGCAGAGTGTTATCATCTTTGGACATCTTGTCTGTTTGGAGAAGGGTGCTGAATTTTTCCTTTGGGTTTTAGCATACTGATAGTCCTGAGTCATACTTACATAGTACTGCGTTCCACAGTATGTCTATACACTTTGGGGATGCAAAGTACCTCCTGCATTTGAGTTAAAAATTAAGAGATCAAAATATCCAGGCTGGTTTGGGGCATTAGAGCAAGATAGCATTGCTAGTAAAAGAATTTAGTTGCATTTGATGTGAAAGAAATAACATTATTTTAGACATTATCTGTGGCGGTGAAATGCTTCAGAGTGAGATAGTTAAAACTATATTTGAAGGAAGTCAAGGGACACAAAAAGACTCCTGTTTTGGGGAAGGTATTTAAGATGAATGAATGTAGGAGAAACATGTTGCCAGCAACAGACCAATGTGAAAAAACAGAAAACCAAACAAATCCAAAAGTTACTGAGGGAAGATCTCTATTTTATGATAAATTGTGCCAGGAAGCCTGACAGAAAAGCTGGACGAAGGACAGAAGATGGAGGAGAGGACAGCACTGCAGACCAGTCAGCAGGATTAGCTGTGTAATAGTATCTTGTTCATTATGACACGATCACAGGATGGTTTAGTGTATTGAATGGTACTCAAATACCATATGTCAATGTTTTCAGAATACCCATAATATGCCATGTTGTTCTGAAATTGATAAAAGAGGCGTATACAGCCTGATGCTGTTAAATATTTGACACTTTCATGAGTCAAATAATACCTTGCAAGGAAAAACACTCTTTGTTAGTAAGGACTAATCACATGCTTTAATGTATCTGCATGCCCTTGGGCTCGTCTTCTCCAGTGAATTTAGTGTGGCTAAAGATTTTTAATGTGTCAAGTAATTATGAAATAAGTTGCCACATGCAATCTGTTGAGGCTTACTACTCTACGCACTTATTTTTTGAAGTTTATGAAATTTACAAAATTCTCCTGAAGAATTCATTGCCCTATGTACTATAGAAGATTTTCAATTTCATGTTTTCTATCAAATGGAAATACTTTTCAAACTGCATTTCAGAATCCAAACAGAGTGGTGTTTCAGAGAGAATGAAATTAAAAACATGCATTCCCTTTCTTTGGGAATTTGTCTCCACATTAACGTATCACAGGCCAAACCTAATTACCTATTCAACCTATATTTTATTTGATCTACATGCCTGAGTGTCCTATAATCAAATTTACTGAAGAGCTTCTCACTTTTTTCCTGCATTGAAACAATTGCCTTGAAGCAGCTAACAATTAAAAAATAAATGAGTTAACACTTTCTGCTAAGTGCTACCATTTAAGTTGTAATATGCAATTAAAAACTACATTTTAATTTCTGTTCAATTACATTGACTTAAATAGTAATTTTAGTGTTATACTTATGAACCATTTAATTGTGACATTTTTCCTCTGGCATGTGTGATGCAAAAGTAGATTTGATTTTGAGAATGTGGCAAGAAGTAACCTTTTCCCCCTCATGGTTTGCTGTAATGACAAAAAGAAAAAGAGAGAATTATCTGGGCATTGTGTAAATATGATAGAACAATTTCATTTCAAAAGCCATAAAAATATGTTGGAATTCAAATTATTTTTCATGTTTTTAAAAACTATCTACTTCATAGCAAGAATACTCAGATTGCTCTATGGTAATGTAGATGGATATTTGAAACATCCACGCATGTACTTGGTCATGTCAACAGCTCTAGGTTAAAGAAAGCTTTGTGTTAAGTCTGGACCCAAAGCCTGGTAGAACCTGAAGTGTAAAAACATGGGTTGTAGAGCAGTGGCCTTTTTCAGGTGTATATTGTTAGAGACAGATGCTTTACTACTTTGGCTTTAGCTCCTTCTTTTAAAAAGAAAATGGTGTATGAGTTGATGCATTGCGAACAGCTACTTAACATATTTTTATGTTAATACTAGAGAGAACTTGCTATGGAACAAGGTCTTTATTAGAATGGATTAAGATTTTCTTTTCCCCTCTGAACCCTCCAGGTCCTTTTAGCATGCCGAAAATCACATTGAAGCCTTTCCTAATGTCCAGAATAAACTTGGGGTAAATAATAATAACCGGAGTGCTCATGTCGCTCTTCTGTGATGTGTTACTCTGTTCTGTTCAGGTTACTGGCTATAGGGGTGTGAACAGAATCAGAAAACTGTGATTAAGCAACACAAAATTTGGCCTAAAATTTTTTTTTATTTTCTCAGGTGAGATTCTGTGTCTCTGGAAGGACCTTATTTAATCCATTTGGTAGTACCTTTTGTGGTTTTGATCTCTGAATAACACTGAAAGTTTACAGTCACCCTTCCACCAGTAAACCTGGTTCTGTATCACTTGCAGTTGATGAGTTTCCAGCTTATGTATAAATTGAAAGTATTGTGCACTTTATTTAATGCCATCCCAATTATATTATCAGATTTATAAATTTCTTAAGATATGCTGATCTTTGCAAAGAAACAATTTAAAAATATCTATTTTTCTGGTATTCAATCCTGTTTCATGAAAAATTGTATCTTAGGACTGGACTGAACTTTAGGACATCTAGTTGTGTTTCCTTCTGTTACACAAGTTCAGGTATTGCCTTGAACTCAGATGGTGTGATGAGGACACAGTAGCTTTACTACCAAGAAGCGTTCTCAGTATCACTGAATGAGACTGTTGCTGGAAAGGATGTCACGGAACAGTGTTGTGGGTTTGGAATGCTATTTCCCAATTTAGGGTTCTCGCTGAAACACTCCAAACCATGCGCCGCTCGACCACCCCCCCTCTCCCTGTGATGGGCTGCAGAGAATTGGAGGCACAAAAGTTAAAGATCATGGCTTGAGATAGGAACAACTTACTGGAAACAACGATGAGATAAGAAAATGAACAGCAACAGCAACAATAGTAATGACAGAGTTTACAGGAAAAGGCGAATGATTCACATGTGATTGCTCAACTCCCACAGAAACCCCCTGACCATACCCAACCTCTGCCTCTGCCATCCGTAAGGGGGCCCATCCCCAGAAGATGGCATGAGGTGGTATAGAATAACCTCTGGGTCCTAACCTTCCAGCTACTGCAAAAATTAACCCTGTTCTGGCCAGAACCAGAACAGTCTTTCAGTTCCAGTCCCAACCTCATAACTTAGTGTCTTCATACAGCAGTGTCAGCGTGACTGGTGGATCTGCTTAAGAAAGGAGGAAGAGTACAATGTAAGATAAAATACTTCTTATTCTGGGATTGTCAAAGTTTGATGTGGGTGCACTTGCAGGAGAAAGAGGGCAATAAATGGTGTGATGAGTATGTACTGAGAGATGTATGAGAGCTGTAGCTCCTGAAATGTCATCCCTCATACCATAGGAATGATGACCTTTGCAAAAAACCCTCAGATTTATGAGAAGTGCAACAGTGGATTATAGGAGGCTGTGTCTCTGTGTATAGTTTGTTACTTCACGAAGGAGTTGTGGGATTTTGGATGCATTTCTACACCGAGTTTGATAGATACCTTTTTCCCCATCAAACTGTGTAGAATTTTAGGAAGTATAACTTTAAAAAACATTTTCTCTTTCTTAACAATTTGCTAATCAATAAACGATGTGCACCTTCACCCAAATTTAACTGTTTGAACAGGGCTTTGTGGCTCAGGATACAAGAATGGTTGCAAATGTGAATGTCTCTCTGAACATCAGGACACGCTGTCGTATTGTGAGAGTGACAGACCAGTGGCACAGGTAGCCCAGACAGGTTGTGGAGTCTCCTTCCTTGGAGACAGATATTCAAAGACTGTCTGGTCATGATCCTTTACAGCTGGCTCTAGTGGACCTGCTTGAGCCAAATGTTGGACCAGATGACCTCCAGAGGTGCCTTCCAATCCCAGCAGTTCTGCAGTTCTGTACTGTATTAAGTGGTGTGCATTGATTCATTGACTTTAATCCTAGTCTCAAACAATTCCAGGGTGTTGTCAGTTTTAATTGACTGTAAGAATGTATTCTGAGAGAAACATCTTATTCATCAGATATAAGTTGTCTTGTATCTTCCTGATGAAGTAAAACGAAATAGAAGTGATTCTTCCAAACACCTCTGCTTAAAGAAAAACAGGGGTAGAAAGTTCATTAGTTAATTTAGGCTTCCGATACTATTTGAGGACTGTGTAGGGAGTAATTGTTCTCTAGCTGTAAATGAGGACATCTGTGGTCTAACAACCTCTTTTTTGATTGTGTATCCTTTTCATATGTGCTCATTTTATCTGTGTTTTATGGAATTGTATTTTTTATCTGTAATCTTTGAACCTCTCTGATCATGAAAGGGCTTCAGCATTTAAGTGAAGTCCACCAGTATGTTCTGCCGTTTAAAAGAGGTGACAATAACATTTTTAGGATGTAGACATCCATGGAAGATTTTTCTTTTTTATAAGTAGTCAAAAAAAGAAAAAATGTGACTATTTTTTTTTCAGAAGCACTTAAATCACTGAAGGAGTAATTTTTTATTAAAATTATCGTTAGTTGGTGTAGGAAATTCAACCAGTTTGTTAGGTTATACCAATAAGGAATAAATGTTTTATATTTATTTGTTGTGGAGGTAGATCTGAAGACTATTTTATTACTAGAAGAGTTTTACTTAAAATCTGGTATTTGTGCTGTTGAAACCAACAGCAGCAATTGTAGATGCTGGTAATCTCCTGTAGTTTTAAGAGGATATCACCAAAAAATTGTTCCCCAGAACATCTCCTAGATACAAACCATGTATTTTGGTACTTCATGATTCTTCGGTGGGTGTACTGAGGCTGGCTGCCAGGTCTGTACCCAGCCACTCTTTCATTCCTTATTCTCAACACAACTGGCCGAAAAAGTAAGATGGAGAAGCTCATGGGTTGAGGTAAAGGTGTGGAGATCAAGTAATCCATTGCTGGCACAGGCAAAATAGACTTGACGTGGGGAAAATTTAATTTATTGCCACGTAAAATAGAGTTGGATTGTGAGAAATAAAGACAAAACCTAGAACACCTTCTTCCCACTCCCCTTGAAGATGAAGGCTCAACTTCACTCCTTTCCCAATTCTTCTCCCCTTTCCCTGCTCCTAGTGGCACAGAGGGTTGGGGTAGGGGGTATTTGGTCAGTCTGTAACAGTTCCTCTCTGCCACTCCTTGCTTCTCACACTTTTTCCTGCTCCAGTGTGAGTCCTCCACCAGCTGCAGCACGGATCTCTGCTCCGGCATGGTCTGTTCCACAGGCTGCTGGGCAGTCTTTGCTCTGGTGCCAGGAGCACCTCCTTCCTCTCCTTCTCTGACCTTGGTGCCTGCAGGGCTGTTTCTCACATCTCCCCTCAGACTGCTGGGCAGCACTTTGCCCATTTTAAATACAGTGCCACCAGAGGTTACCAGAGGTGCCACGTTGCCCATTCCTCAATACAGTGCCACCAGAGGTGCCACCAGCTTGGCTGACGGGCTCAGCTGTGTCCTGCAGTGGGTCTGCTGGAGCCAGCTGTGTCCAACACAGGGCAGCCCCTGACCTCCTTTCAGAGAAGCTACCTTGGCTACCAAAATTCTGCCCGCAGTCAGCTGATAAAAAATTCTCACTTTTCCTGTCATATTTCTAAAGATTTTTGTAATGAAATACTGAAGTGTTTTCATTCTTTTTACATCCCCTGTTTTTCCAAGGTGATGTAGCTTTAACCAGATTACTTCCTATCAATGACTAGGCATTAACAAGTCATTATTTTTGAGCACTTTTAACTCTATTGATAAGAAAATACTTTTATTAAAGTAATATAAAGTTGTTTTTTGAGGTGTTCTTGTTCTGCAAAACCGAAGAATTACTGCTTAGCTGTGCCTTCTACAGATTATTGATGAAGAACTGGAGCATTTTTAAAGTTAGTATTAAAAAACTGCTCTTGGCTCTGAATTCCTGAAGTAGGAATAAATAATGAAGAAGAAAGGGGAAGGAAAATCAGCTCTGCATGGCTTTTTGTCATTTAGAGATTTACATGAAAAAAAGGTGTAAAATAGTTTTAAAGAAAATCTGTGGAAATTACTGAAGGGTTGGAAATGGTGTCTACTGATACTTGGAGAGTGACCTTTATGGGAGAAAATATTTGTTATTAAAGGTTTGCTTGGTTTGAGAGGAAGACAGAGAAAAGCCAGTGGCTAGAAGTGAAAGGCAGAGATGTTGGAATGAATGTAGAGTAATAGCACTCATCTTTTGAGTATATAGCACATCTTGTGCTTCATTTTCAAGTCTGTTTGCCACCTTTTCTGTAAGATGACTGATTAATACTGTTTTTCAAGTATCTGCAACTTTCTGAATATAGTCATAAATTTTAAAAATTGTCTTACTGCTTCATGTAGCTGGTTCTTAACTTGATTTATATTTAATTCTCCTCCTCCTCTCCTGATTTTTGTCTGTCTTTTTGAACACGAATTTTTCAGTTTTAAGGTATGGCTTATTCTAAGTCTAGAAATACCCTGGCAGCACCAAATAATACTGCTGAAGATGGTGGTGGGAGATTAAGACTTCCTGGTGAGGTTAAGTAAGATACATATATATATATATATATATACACATACCTACATACATTTATATTTATATAGAGGCACATCTTAGATCTTAGGAATGAGAGAGCTGAATAAGTTTTTGACCTGCATTAGCTGTGAAGTGTACTTGTAAATAAATATTTTAGTTATTGTTTCTGAATAGATGGCAACTGGTTTTGTTTTCCCAAAAACATACAGGATCTGTTGTTTTGGCATTATATGTTTATGGACATATTTGCATTTTGGTTTTTAATATGTTTAAACTCTCAGAGTTGAATTTTGGTTTTGTTTTTTTTTTGGGCAAGGGAATTGGTTTTTTGGTCTTGTTTGTTTGTTTCAATGTTTACAGATTACCTGTTGACATGCAGTTAGGATGGGTTAACATATAGCTTGAAGGTAAAACAAAATTGTCAAAATTATGAATAATCAATATGGTAGCCAGCAGAAGAATCACAAAGATAGCCATTTTACTGGAATTAAGTTATTCTTGTCTCAGACTAAACAGTGAAGATAGCTGCTTTGGGGGGTGAGTGTGTTGAGGAGCTTCAGAAAGGGAAAGGCTTATGCAAATCCAAAATAAAGTAAGCCTAAGAATAAAAATGACTACTTTTATTTTTTCCCAAGAAATAGAGAAAGGAACACTATCGAGGATTTTGATGAAATACTGGATGATCAAAATATAAAGCAGTTTCAAGAAGATGCTAGGGCCAAAAGTCCTTTTCACCCATGTTTACTACAAGTAAGTTTAGAGAGTTTTGACATCATGTATTGAAGACAAGTGAGAAGGGAATGTTTTAGATTGAAGTGTTCATCTGAGGATGATAAATAACAAATTGCTTGGAACAATGGGCTTCACCATTCGTTGACCTGAAAAGAACTCTAACATCAAATCCATTTAATACTGCTGTTAATATTTTAGCAATTACTTAAATGAGCCTTGAAATGGAAGATAGAAATAGGATACCAATTTTTGAGCTTGCTTGAGGATTCTGGGAAGTACAGACTGGTTAGCATGAATTCCATACTGGGTAATTTTTTGAAGTTATGAAATGAGTGGTACTATTAGGAGTGCCAATTTAAAAATAATAGTAAGAAGTCAGTGAGAATTTAAAGAAAAGTTATGCCTTACTATTAGAGTTTTACAATTCACTTGGATTTTATAAAGGTTTTGACAGGTTCTGTCAGCAAGACTTCTTATAGAGACAAAGTAATGTTAAGATGGAAAGGAAAATCTTTAGAGTAATGCTTATCAAGAACAGGAAACATACATTTTTGTTATTGTGAAGTGTCACTAGAGGGGTTTCATATCTGCAAGGATCTGTTCAGTACTGGAAGTGGTGTATAGTGCTGTGAATTGCAAGGGGTAGCAGAGTTATTCAGGGCAGCACTAAACGAAATGTCTGTGAAATCCTCATTCCCAAACAGGCAAGGTCTAGAAAAATCTCTCCGAGGAGTACTGTCTTTTCCTATGGACTCTTCTCAGCTGTGTGTTTACAAAGTAAAGAAATCACATGGCTTCCTGGTAGTGGGGTTTTTTGGTGGGTTTTATTTTTTAATTTTTTTTTTCTCTTCTCCCTCCTGTATTATATCTGAAGCTTTAGAGTACAGCAGAAATATGTGGGACAGAGAAATGAAAAGGCAGCAGGGTATGATAAGAAGTGAGGAACTGAATGTATAGAAAGCCAGCTTATGATGTTGGTTTAGAGCAAAAATGGGATGAGGAGATGGACAACTTCATCACTGGCTTTGTAACCGAAATGGATTCAACTTCATGCTTAGGAAATTGCTAAACCATGCTGGGGGCAGCTGTGAGGAAGGAAAGAATCTCTGTCCTAAAGCATTTGCTGCTGCATGTGGTAGAAGACCTGGTACTGAGGCAGATGAAACTTGGTGCTTCTGTTCTTCGGTTCTCACTCTTTTCTAAGAGCTGTTGTCTACTTACGTATATTGTTTAATATTGTAATGCTTTTAATGCCAAAGGCATTCCTGTCTGAGGAATAGTATAAACAAAAAATGGTTATGGTTAGGTTATTATTTTGACAACTTTATAAGAGAAGACAATTACTTATATCTTCATGTTTACATGTAGTTGCTTTGAAAAATACTAAAATGAATGTTATTTTAAACCTCTGTAATATATTGTTTAAGATTAAATTATTTAAGTTTACTGGGACCAGAGGATATGCAATACAGAGTTCAAAGAAAATTTAAGGATTAAATAATTCAAGTAACTGTTTATATTCACGGGTGCCTGGGGACTGAAATGGCAAATGTGTCATTCTGTATATTTATTAAGTTGTCAGTGGAATTCAAGGACCTTTACAGGCCTGTACTTTCAGCAGCTCTTTAAAGAAAACTAACAAAAAACTGATACAAAGACAAGAATTCGTGAGCATCAGGTAAATAGGACCTGCAGGGAGTCCTGAACAGTGCTTCTGTAATGGAAAGTCCTGCCTTAAACTCTTTGGACTTCCTAGAAAGATTAACAAATATGCAGGGAGAAGGTGATCTGACTGATAAAGTCTGCTTGATTTTCCAGAAGAGTTTAACGAGGTCTCTAGGTTTTTAAGGAAAGAAAGCAGTCATGGGATAAGAGGAAGGCTATTTCCCAGACAAATGGGAAATGGAGGGTAGAAATAAATCTTTATTTCAATAGAGCAAGGTTAGCAGTGCAGTTTGGCTGAATTTCTGCTAGGAATTGTGCTGTTCAGTGTGTTCACATAGTGAAGATGATAATATGGTAAAAAGATGATTCTTGAGGTGAGAGAGTTTATCAGTGACGGAATTGTGTGGAACGGTGAACGTGAGAACAGACACTGAAGAAGTGCAGAGTGATCTTAGGAGTTTGACTGCTTGGGCAATAAAATAGCAGAAAAATTTCTCAGAATATAAATACAAAGTGATGCAAAGGTTGATATAGTGAATGACTGTCCAAACTTCATGAACGAGATAATGAGCTCTGAGCTGACCTTGATCCTTGAGGTATGGGAGAACTCCTCGAGGAGTTATCAGTGCTGGCTTCATTGAAAACATCAGCTCAGGATCATTCAAAAAAACCAATGCAAATGTTAGAAATCATTAAGGAAAGAAGGGAAAGCAAAACAGAAGAATCCTTATTCTGCTGTATAACTTATGATTAATCCTGCTCTGTGCAGTTTGGTACCTCATTTCAAAGACTGGTTACAATGGAATTGCAGGTGGTTCAGGAAAAGGCATCATGAGCAAGCAGTATTATGTGTAACATGGCTTTACAGCTGAGTAGATTAGAACTCTTTAGCCAGGAAGAGACAACTTACAGAGGAATACTTTTGAGGGGTATTTTGAACAAATTTGTAAGTGACATGGAAGTCAGTAGATGTAGACTATTTGGAGGTGACTCTCTGAAAGCCAAGAGCCAGGTGTCATCAAAGCCGGTGAGAGCCAGGTTCAAAACACAAAGTAAGCTGAATTCTTGTATAATGAGTAGCAGATATGTGCAGCTCCTCATGAACATGGTGTTGCAAATCCAGAAAGTTCACATAGTTTCACGGGAAACTGGAAAAAACTGAAAAACAGAATCATTGAGATAAATAAATCTAAGTAGATAAAATATATCAGGCTAGAGGAATTGCTTGAGATGAAAATAATTGGAGTCGGGAGGATATTAGGGAAAGTGGAGGTAACCTATATGCTTGCCTTCATCTAACTCTTGTATGTGCGTTTTGTCTCTCTTTTTTCAGAGCAGGGTGGGACTGAAAAGAATGAATGATAAACATAATCTTTCTTGCTATCACAAAGTTTTCTGCCGCTGCACTCCCTGAGCACAAATGATGAGCTTACTGACCTGCTTTGACCACTGCTCTGAAACAGCATAGCTGTCTTTGTTTTTGTTGGCTCACTTAATAAAAATGGTACTAGAGAAAGTTGGATTTGAGTAAGAGCTTTGAAGGACCAAAGGGCTATATATGAACATGTGGCTTTGAAAATGAGTTCAGATCATTAAAACCCTTTAGCTGATCTTGAGAGCTTCACAACAGATCTTTAGAACTGGAGGAAGACCCGTCGTGTTCAGCAACAGCTGGATCACAATGCCAAATGTGTATTAGACTAGATAAAACAAGACTGACTTCAGACTTCTTGCAGGTAAAGCAAGAAATTGTAACAATATAGAAGAATATTGTAATAAAAATAAGACATGATCAAAAAATTAAATCAGGAAAACTTTCACATTCTGTTGCTTCGTTACTAGACCAAAACACCAGCATCTTGTAGGTTAAATGTTTCCCGATTTGCAAAATTGTCCGTGGTTTTACTAGGACCCTTGGTCTAAAAATATTTGCACAAATATTTTTGAAGAGATGCTGCCTCATGCTTTATTTGCAAGATCAGGGACTAGATGTGCTCAAAATCAGTGAATCACCAAAATTAAATGAAGTATCGCACAAAGTTCTAAATAGATTGAAACATTAGCCAAACTTCCATACGACAGTAATTTTAATCGAATATACAGTATATTGGTGACAGGAAGAAATTATCTAAAGCTAAAATTTAATCTAAAAAAATCAAATTATTTCAATGTCAAGGCACTGTAAATGACTCTAAAAGTTTCCTTAAAAACTCTCAAGTACCAGCCTCTTTCCCATTTTATCAATAAAAGCATATATAGTTTTATACTTATTAACAGGATTAAATGAGTCATCTTGACAAGAAATGCTTTGTTGTCTGAAAACTTTTAATGTTGCTTTTAATGTAATAGTGTTGCTCATATTAAAAAAAAATCCTAATAGTGTAGAACTGTCATGCTGAAAGAGGTGGGATGGAATTGCCAAGTGCAGATGCACATGTAAGAGTGATGCTGAACAATAAACCGCATTCATATTTCTTTTCTATAGAAGGTGCATAGCGGTTTGGGTGAACTAATCCTTCAATATTGCCAGCTCTGTACGATAAATCATGCTAAAGGATTATTATTGATGGGAATGCTATGAATTTTTTTTATATCTACACTTGTAGCTTATTTTCATTTTAAAGACTTTAGACCATAACTCTGCACTTTTAATTTTGTATTCAGTATGGGGAGTTAATCCCAGAATGGGGCTTTTTGGATGCAAAATCTGAATGCTTGTGTAGTAACAACAGCTGTCCCCTCACCATGTGGTGTCTTCCAATGCTTTACTGTAGAGATGAATTTTGGCCCAGTGTTTCAGTAATATTGGACACACATGGTTTTAGGTGACACAGCAGTATGTTTATGCATTCATTTGACTCTCGCAGTTACAGTTGGCTACAGATTAGAACAGGGAGAATACATTCACACCATGACCACCCTCGTAGCTGCTTGTAGTACTTGGATCACAGTAGGCGCTGTTGCATCTAAAGACACAATTAACTGTTGCTGAGGAATTGCAAATTCACAAAAGCGCTTTTATAGCTTTTGCTGTTGAGAGTGGATTTTCCAAAAGCTTTTTCAGATATTTTTCCAAATTTATAGATGTTTTAGATCTTCACGTTCTAAAATTATTGTCAGCTTGAAATACGATTTAAAAGTTGATATTTTAATGTAGCTAATGAATTCTTGTGCTCTGAATTAGCTGTGTAATTAACTACAGATCTACAGAATTATTGTAGTTTTGTCCATTATTTAGGAAGATAACCTTAAGAGTTCTGTAATATATACAAGTGGTTGGTAAAACTGTGAGCACAAATCAAAGCTTACTAAAAAAGTCTGAAAATAAAACTTAGGAGAAAGCTTCCGACATCTGTATATCACTGAAATGATCATCTTGATTTCCGTGTGTAATTGCTTAGATATGCTTTGGATATGGTAAGACATAATAGCTGTGAATGTAGCTGTGAATGTAGCTGTGAATGTATTTTTAAAAAACCCACAAACAAACAAAACCCCCCCCAAGTTTTAGTACAAATTAAATAGAAAATTACAATAAACTGCATATTAAGGCTAATTTTGAAGTATGAAATTCAGCTGATTTTTAAACAAAAGGCTTTTGACTAGAGCTCTTTAGAAGAATTCATTATTTAAATTACAGTGATAAAGTAGAACATTAAAAAGTAGAACATTAAGCACTAGAAATCTTCCTTTATAAAAATCCCTGAGAAATATTTTAATATAATATATATATATGGAATATAAGATAATAAAGGTATAGATTATATTAACTTGTTTAAACCAGTAAAAGTAATAAGGTTATTGTGGAATGTGGAGATTTTTGTTTGTATTTGTCATTTCTTCTGTAGGCCAGGGTGTAATTGTATAATGCATGCAATGTATGTGTGAGATCTCTCACATACACACGTTACTTAAGCATCTTGTGTTTGAATCATCAGAGATAATTCATTTTATTCTTGTATTAAAAACTATGAATGTTTGAGGCTTTCAGCATTGAATAAAGGACTACATGGATCCAAACCAGGACGATTGATAAAATCCTTGCTACTATTGGCTATTATTTACTGTCTTTTAAGTGGCAGGTTGTATTTATGCCAATTTATCTGCTTCAGGGAACACTCTTGATAGCAGAACAAAGTGAATAAAAGTAGTTTGCTTTGCAAATGAATGCAAATGGTGAAGCCTTTCGGGAAGCCCTTTAACAGGAGCAATGCACTTTGATTATGAGTGAAGCTGCCATTTGGACATGGTGAAAAGAGCACGCTTGAACCATTGATTGGGGGAGACAGTAAAAAGTCAGGAAGGGCCCCGTTAGGCTTGCAGTGCAGCGGGCGGATGTCAGTGTGGTTAGAGCACAGTGGGAGAATGACAGGCAGGATTAGTGTCAGGGAGAAGCTTTGCTGTAGTTGTGGAGATGGTCCCTGGGGTCACTCACCTCTGACTGTTGTTCTGTGCTGATGGCTCTGTAATGCAAACCGCTTGATATGTGCCTCTTCATTATCAGAAATGGTGATTAGAAGAGGTATGTCATAAAGAATTCCTTAAAAATAAATAAAATGGCAGACTACTGATGGTAACAAAGATTTGGCTCTGCGGTCGTTGCCAAAGATGCTGCAAATGTCAAAGATGGTTACTGCATTTTGCCTTCTGAGGCAACTGCAATTCCATGCCTTAAACTGCTCTAATTGTGTGTTCCTTGCTTTGTTCACTTTTATTTGGCCGTTATGGAGACAGTCATTGTTAACAGCTTGGCATGCAGTTAGAGTAAAACATTTTTATGTCTTTTGGTTATTGGGTAGTAGAAGCATCCGGTCTGGTTTTGTGGCATAACTGCATTTTAGCGAGGGGAGAAGGGGTGTAGTTTAATCGTCTTGATGGAATATTAGAGTCAACAGATTTCATTCCTGGATCATGCCAGAGTGCTAAAACACAGGATGGTAACAGTGACAAAAAGCTAAGATGACTGGTCTGTTTCATTAAGAGGCTTTTTTAATATGTCGCAGTGGAGATATTTTCTGTGTCTTTGCTGAAAAATATTACATAGGCAATTAAGTAAATGTTTAAAACTTTGTGTCTTAAACTGTGATTTAATCATGGAATCATTTAGGTTGGAAAAGGCCTTTAAGAGCATTGACTCTAACCATTAATCCAGCACTACGAAGCCCACCACTAAGTGTCACATCCACGTGGTCTTTTAAATACCTCCAGGGATGGCGATTCCATCACTTCCCTGGGCAGCCAGTTACAACACTCGAAAACCCTTTTAGTGAAGAAACTTTTCCTAATATGCAATCTAAAGCTCCCCTGGCACAACTTGAGGCCATTTCCTCTTGTCCTAGATCTTACTACCCGGGAAAGAGGCCAATCCCCACCTTGCCATAACCTCCTACCACAGGTAGTTGTAGAGAGCAATAAGGTCTCCTGTGAGCCTCCTTTTCTCCAGGCTAAACATGTCCAGCTCCCTCAGCCGCTCATCAGACTTGTGCTCCAGACCTTTCACCAGCTCCACTGCCCTTCTTTGGACTCTCTCCAGCACCTCAGTGTCCTTCTTGTAGTGAGGGGCCCGAAACTGGACCCAGGATTTGAGGTGTGGCCTCACCAGTGCCGAGTACAGGGTTATGGTCAGTGCCCTGGTCCCGCTGGCCACTCTGTTGCTGGTCCAGGCCAGGATGCCATTGGCCTTCTTGGCCACCTGGGCACTTGCTGGCTCACGTTCAGCTGCTGTTGACCAGCACCCCCAGGTCCTTTTCCAACTTGCATCTTTCCAGCCACTCTGTCCCCAGCCTGTAGCGCTGCAGGGGTTGTCGTGACCCGAGGGCAGGACCAGGCACAGGCACTTGGCCTTGTTGAACCTCAGACCTCTGGCCTCTCCCGATCAATCCAGCCTGTCCAGATCCCCCTGCAGAGCCTTCCTGCCCTCCAGCAGATCAGCACTCCCACCCAACTCAGTGTGTCTGCAAACTGACTGAGGGTGCCCTCACTCCCCCCATCTGGATCATTGATAAAGATATTAAACAGAACTGGTCCCAACACCGAGCCCTGGGGAACAGCGCTGGTGACCGGCCACCAGCTGGGTGTAATTCCATTCACTGACACCCTCTGGGCCCGGCCATCCCAACAGTTTTCTACCCATCCAGCCAAGCCTTGAGCTGGAGATGCTGTGGGAATTGATGCCAAAGGCTTTACTGCAGTCCAGGTAGACACGTCCACAGCCTTTCACTCATCCACTAAGAAGGTCACCCTGTCTCAGAAGACCAGGTCAGTCAAGCAGGACTTGCCTTTCACAAACCTGTGCTGGCTGGGCCTGAACCCCTGGTTGTCCTGCACATGCCATGTGATGCCACTCAAAAGTATCTGCTCCATGACCATCCCTGGCACAGAGGTCAGACTGACAGGCCCATAGTTCCCTGAATCTTCCTTCTAGCCCTTCTTGCAGATGGGTATTGCATTTGGAAACCTCCTGTGAGCTGGGACCTCCCCAGTCAGCTGGGTGTGCTGGTAAACATTTGAAAAGGGCTGAGTGAGCACTTCTGCCAGCTCCCTCAGTTCCCTTGGGTGGATCCCATCCAACCCCATGGACTTGTGTGTGTCAGGTCACTGACCATTTTTGCTTGGATAATGGGGATTCATTGTGCTCTGTCTTCCAGGTCAGGGACTGGGTACATGGAGACCAACGGATCTTTCCATTAAAGACTGAGGCAAAGGGGAGGTATGAAGTACCTCAGCCTTTTCTTCATCCTGTGTCATTGTGTTTCTGCCTGCATCTAGTAAAGGAGGGAGATTCTCCTTAGCCCTCCTTTTGTTGCTTGTGGATTTGCAGAAACATTGTTTTGTTGTCTTTTATGGTAGTAGTCAGATGAAGTTCTTATTGGACTTTGCCCATCTAATTTTTGCATAGCCCCATAATCTAATAAAACTATTGTTGACTATTATCTTTACTGCATTTTATAATGTTGTGTTATGTATGTTGTATTAAAGTTAATAGAAATTAAATGTGTTAGTCTACATAATACACAAAGTGTAATTTTTGAGTGTCCAGGATTTTTAGTATCTTACTGTTGGTCTGTTGTTTTTATCCATTTTCAGCAACAACACAGAGAGAAGATACCTAGATATATTTTCTTTTTTTTTTTTACATTATTAGATTAATTTGTTAAAAAAATTATTTTTCGGTATATTGCCTTGCAAATAAATGTCCAATATTCCAGTGTAATGAATGTTTTACAAATGTTTTACAGGCACCTGAATGGACAGAGGAGGACCTGAGCCAGCTGACAAGAAGTATGGTTAAGTTCCCAGGGGGGACCCCCGGTCGATGGGAAAAGATTGCTCACGAATTGGGTCGATCAGTGGCAGATGTGAGTTCACTCAGATTTGCATTGTGTAGAGGATGAGAAACCAGAACAAGACAGGCAGTGTAGAAGGCAGACGTATATGGGGGCCGACATTGTCTTTTGAGAGAAGCTACAATCCTTTTAGGACCTGGAAGTGAACCATTAACTAACTATGCAAGAAGCAGATGTCAGCCAGTCTCTCCCTCCACAATTAACAGCTGTAACTGATCAGCTGGATGGGGGATTCTGGTGCTTACAAACTTCAGCTACTGTAACCCAATAACAGAAAAACAATGCTCTGCAGGTTTGGTAGCAACCTCCTTTCACTGCAAGTGAATGTTTGTGTGACTTGGTTAAAGATTACATTTCTGTTTCAAGCCAGTCCGTAAAAAATGCATATGAGCTAATGGTGTTTAGACAGGTGGTTTCCATTAATTAAGCAGAAATATCTTTACAAATTTTAAAATGACTAATGTGTATGATACTATTTCAGTGCCTTTTTCAGGATTATAGCATGCTTAAAAATTATATTATGTAAAATAATTAATGTCCTTGTTAATTCATATTTTATAGTATTGTACCAGATATCAAAGCAAGCTTGTACTTATGGTTTTTAAGTGTTATGATCTTAAAACCCTTAGGGGCTAGGCTGTAAAAGACTTTTCCTTTTCAAGCAATAGATCACTTGAACATGATGTAGTGTCTGCTGAGGACCATTTGAAAGCCCTTTCAGCTGACCCTATTTTATAGGCTCTGTAGGGGTTAATGAGAATAATGTTTAAATCTGTTCATGTACATTTTGAGATTAGATGTTCTTTATTTATTATATTTCAGGAATTATCTTAAATAATGGGAAACAAAGCCACAGAGTGGAATATTACAGCCTTCTGGGAAATTTGTGTACTTCTTAAGTTTTTTTTTCATTGTTGATATAATCACAAAAAGATATTTTTAGGACTTACTTTTAAAGTTTTAATGCACCTATACCATTCTGATACATATACTAAAAAATAAGTCTTTTGCACTATTCTAATTTTAGAACAATACATTACTTGCAAAATAGTGTATGTAAGCAAGAAATTACTAACCTGCTAATCAAATGAAATTAAGGTTTTTAAGGTTTATTGTGTTCAGTATTGTTTATTATATTTCTTGAAGTATCCGTACGACTGAACTGGAGTGATTTTATTAGAAAAGATGCTACATTTTACTGATACTAACAGCAAAAATATTTCACATGTGTTGGTAGTATACAGTGTTCATGGGAAAGAGCTTTTGAGATTGCTTTGGAAAATCTGATTATCTTGATACAGATAATACAGACATGTGGAATGGTTCTACGTACGTCCACCACAAAACTATCTTCAGACTGCCTTTTGCACCCACTGACTGCTTTATTCCTTGACTTGGGTGTAAAAAACATTCTTTATTAAGAATCCTTTGCATAATGTATTTGGCCGTCATACTTGCACACATCCAGTACTGGAAAGAAAAAAACGAAGCTCACTTGTTTCTTCCATTAGATGAGAGGTCCTCAGCAACTCGCTGTTTTGTTTTAGTGAGTAGGAAAGAGGAATGAAAGAAACGTGATTGTTCTAAGAGCTGTCATTTTGTTGTACGAAAAAAGGAATTTCCAGGATTTTTGTGTGGAGAAAGGTCTGAGCATAATCCTTTTTACTTCCAGTAACCTCCAACTATTTGATTAATGTAAGTGTTCTCCACACAAGTTTTTACTTCTCTAAAAGCTTCCAACTGCTGCTAATGCTAGGTCATCTTTCCTGACACAAACTAATTATTAGAGTTTCTGTTACTTTTATCATTGCATTACACAGAAATGCAGCAATTAGGTATTACGAGGAAACAAAAATGAATGTTTTATAAAATGACTGTTTTGAACAAAAGCTTCATGGGAACTTCTTTGGGTCTCAGACTGTTACTGCAATGTACTAGCAATGGTGAAACTGGAAACTACTTCAGATATATCCATTCAGTAAGATTTCAGTATTCAATAAGATACACAACTTATCCTGTATATTTCTTGAAGATAATGTAGAATCTCAGTTTACATCAGGGATCCTTATTTTGTTTGGCCATCACCATAATTGGGCAAGAAATGTTACCCAAGTAAGAAAAGTAAAGCTGCAGGAGAAACTACTGGGTTGTTAAACTTTGTGCGCAGTAAAAAAGATGTTTGCATGTGCAGGCAGCTTTTGCTGCCTAAACAGCTGTTCCATGTTTCTACTGGGAGCAGTGCAGGGAGGTAAGTTTTGGTGTACAAGGTGCTGCTTTGAAACAGCTTGTGTAGCAGAGTTTGGGAATGCCTTGCTTACAGCTGGTTTAACAGGAGTCAAGCTGGAGAGGATTTGAAGTATGTATTATCTAGCAAGTGTACTAGATCTTAAAAAAGAAAAACATTCAAGGGCAAATTTGAGTTTGTTTTTCTAACATTTTCTAGTATGGGAAATGCTTTTTAAAAACTTGAGATCAGTGTCTGCTTCTTTCTTCTCCTGCAAAGCATCAAGAGCAGTAAGGCTTGGTTTTCCTTTCACAGTTAGAGAATTATGACAGAAAGGATTGATAAGGTATAGTGTGCTTGTTTCCAAGTGATTTTATGCATTCAAACCTTATTTAATAGTAGATTAGCTAAATAGGTATTAATAAAAATAGCTGAGAGTAATCCAGTCCAAAATGATATCTCCATTGTTGCTTCTGTGTCAAAGCCTTCTTCCTCAGAAAAAAAAAGTTAGAAAAAAGTCTCAAAACTTTTTAAAGAATAAACTGAAACCATTCATATATGTCAGAAGAGCGTCAGTGAAATTCACTCCCTCTAACCACCCCAAAGAAATTCTATTTTGTCTTAAATTTATTCTTTTTTTAAAGAAATAAATCCCTACTATGTCCAACTATGTTTCCACTTGCAATTTTAAGCAGTGTGAAACAGCAACTTGAGGAGAGTGTTCTTGACTTTTTTGAACTTTTCATGGCGTTGTTTTAACCTACTACGTCCTTAGTTTGTGTCAAGTTTTCAGTATTGCACTTAAACATGTGGTTTGATAGAAAGAGTCCAGATGAGAATAATAGGTTCCTAAAATGTTATCTACAAGGGAAGATTGTGAAGGAATTTATGTTGCTGAACTAAAAAAAATGAACTGAGGAGGTAAGTATTCAGCTATTTTTAAAGAAAACCATAATGAGGAAGGGTCTTGTGCACTCTATTAGCTTTACAGGGCAAGAAGTTATTACCTCAAATTTAATCAGAGGCTGCAGAGTTAGACACTGAAAGACAAAGAATTACAATGGAGATGATAAAGCAGTGGAATAAGCTGCTGTGGTGTCCCTGTATTTGCGGGCCTTTAAGAACAGGTTACACAAACATCTGCAAGAAACATCGTCAGTGTAGGGGTTCTGCCTGAGGTTAGGGCCTTCTCTTCATATGGTCTGTGATTACACTAGCAAGTGCAAGCTATCTGGGAGGAAAAGGGGAGGAAACAAAACCTTCCTTACAATTGGAAGCATGTGTGAATTCACTTTTAAAAATGTAGAATTAAAGCCAGATAGTCACCATAGTTGGTCAGTAATCACTGCATATACCTTAGCTTGACTTCTTGAATTCAGTAATTCCTAGTAAAGTGTTCCTTCAGCTTTTTTCTTGTCTACTACTGTTCAAGTTGGTGTTTTATAGACATTTAAGTTTGTTAATTATTATTTCCCAAAACACAGCCCAAATAATGATTACTGTAAGGCCCATTATATGGTTATGTCTACCAAATTCCCTGCCCAAACAAGTACATCCACCCAGTGTGATGCAGGCTGCTGGGAAAGTGCCAGCCAAAATCCAGTGATAAACAGCTATGTCCATGCTGTAGTGCCCCTGAGCTCATTCAGCTCTACTGTTTCTCTTTACGCTGCCTCATCATATCACCATGTGATACCAGCATAAATATCTTTGCAGCATATTCCTGTGCTTTTCAGCTCAGAGCTAGGGTAGGCTTGCAGCTGTGGTACAGACATACTGTAAGAATGGTTACTACTTTAACTTCTCTCATGGTAAATGTAGGACATGTTTGTCTTGTCTCTCTTCAGGAAAACATCTTTTAACAGCCAATGAATAATCAACCCAAAATAGATGAGGTTAAGTTTTGCTCACTTTATCAGTATGTTTCATTATTTAAATTGCTAATTGTCACTTTAATAGGTGCATATAGGGAATTTAGCAATCTTTTCCTATAAAGATGGTTTTCAGCTGGCTTAGAGTAATGAAATCTTACTGCTTTCACAACCGAAAGCTTCTGCAGCTTTTTAAGTCATTTTTATTGCAATTGGCTGGTGTTATAAATTAGGTTTTCAAGTATTTTGATTATGAAAGGGAAATGGAGTTCAGTTAACTCTAATCAGGATTCCTGCCTGCTGACCTGGTTACCTGTACCACTGCTCTCTGTCATCCTCCAAACATCTGTTCTTTGACCCATTTTCCTTGCTGAATTTGTTGCTCCAGGGTTAGTTCTCATTCCTGTCCGCCAATACTTAAGGAAATAATTGACCTTTTAAAACAAAATAAAAAAGTTATGTTTGAATTTCCTAAGCACTGTGAACACTCTACAATATAGTATAAATAATGAATGGAGTGGAGTTGCAATACTACTATTTCTGCAAAAATTATATTGTTTGATTTGACAAATGCTAAGCCTTATGAAGATTTATAATAATGATTGTCAGCTTTTGCTGAATTCAAAAATTGAGAAAAAAGCACTTAGATGTGAAATTGTAGAAGTATATTGTACTTGACAATACCAACCTTTATAGATAAAAAGTTAAAAAAAAAATATTTGCTGAAAGGCATAAATTAATTTCAGTAACTACAAAGGATGTTCAAATTGTAAAAATAACAGAGGAAGTAAAAGCTGTCTGGCATGCCAAACAGACTTTAATGTGATTATTAGGTACAGGTTTTTTAAATTAAAGGCAAAGAGATCTCAGATTTCATACTTGTGAAGTAATATCATTCACTTGTCTTACAGGATTTAAACTGATTCTGTTTGCTCCTGCAGTCACTAATCTCATGCATTTGTGTTGCAAAAGCAGACTGATTGGGATTTTCTGCTTGTATAGAAGAACACTAAGGTAGACAGCAAAACAATAGCCAGGTGGCAGACATTCTGAATTACCATGAAACCTGAAAGCATAAGGTTTGGGGGTGTGGGTACTTATTTTTGATAACTCTTGTATGCCCAAGCAACAGTTTCAGCCTCTGACTGTGTGAGTTCATAGTCATTATGCTTTATATGCCGTTGTAAAATAGATTTCTTATTTTTGACAAATACAAGCTCATTACTTTGCCAACAAGGAAACATCTATATGAGAAATGGTCCATATGTAAAAGCTCATGAATTTATTAGGTCTTTTGCTTCTGGAGATTAACTGTTTTCCTAAGACTGTTTTACATTTCATTTTGTGTACTGTGTCTGTGTTAACTCAGTTACAGTCTAATCCAGTTGTGGATGGTTTGAAACATTCACCCTTAGTAGTTTGCATATATTTATGTAATCAGTAGTTCTCCCAGTTGCTTACTGAAGTATAAAGACCTAGATCGAGGTCCAAGAGAGGTTATGAATATCTAAGATGGGTTTTAGATCGTATCAATACCCTCAATCTGAGAGTGAGGTCTTCAAAACACATGTCAAATGCCACAGGCACACCAGAATGACACCGTTGATACTTGGGGAGGAAAAGATGGTTGCTGCTCACAATACTCTCACTGTACAGTTTTATTCTGTGCACTCCTGCAGTTGCCCCTGCCATTTTTACACGATTGGGCAGTACAATGCCCCTTATAAACAAAATGGATTTTCATCTCATAAAGCATGACCAGAACATTCTTCTCACTTAAAAAAAAAATATTCTACGGAAGGCAGTGGGACAGCAATTTTTGGTCCAAATAGATGCTTTGTAAAGGGGTTAAGCCAGTGATGCTGCAACTTTTTTATAGAGTGGCTTAAGTTAGTGTAATGTCTCACAAAGCTCCCAGTGAGCTGGGTTTGAATTTCATTGCAGAATTCAAATTTCTGACTGTCAAGAAAGGCAATGCATTTTGCATCATCAGTAACAAACTTAAGACGTCCAAGTAGTTGTTGCAGTGGGCATTTGAGCCAAACTCTTCTCCTGCATGAGTGCCCATAGAACAGAGCTAAGGACTCTCTCATGGATTTTAACTGACAGAAAAACAAGCACAGTATGAAGTCTCCAGCATTATCACAAGTCCCATAGCAAAGTTCTTCCACTTGTGTCCTGAAAAAAGGAGCAATTCTTTTGCTGCTTTAAATTAACTGTTTGGGGACTTAAACTGGAGAAAGTTCTACATGTGGTGATTTAGGCCAAATTTGCCTTTTTTGCAGGCATCTTAAACTGCCTCAAAATTAAACTCATGGTCGTTTTGGGGATTTCTCTTGCTGTGGCAAAGTTGAGAATCACACATGGCTTCAAAGTCCGTAAGCATAAGAAAACTGTATTGTTGCTGGCTGCAACTGGTGGTTCTAAGCCAATTCAGTCAAATTCATAATGTGTTTTGTAGTTCTTTCAAGAGTGTTGTCCTTAAAATACTCCTTTGCTGTGTTAGTATCAAGTTCAACCTACACAATGGCTAAAGATTAGTTACATTACCAACTTTTGGGAAAGTTTGTAACACTCTACTAAAGAAACTCTTACAAGCAGGGCCAAAACAAAGGTACATCTGATTTGAAATACTAATTGCAAGCGGTCTTGTAAGTTGCAAATTGGGATGCTTGGAAAAAATGGAGAATGATTTGGCTCAATGCCTCGGTATTTGAAGTTTCCCCAATCTGATACAACTGAAAGACAATTTTAGCAGATCTTTTAGTTTCTAAAAGGGAAGGCAGTGTATAAAGCAACAAATTTTGAGTCACGTGGAAATAAAAGAATGGGTAATTGTTGTTGTCTGACTGGTGTCAAACAGTTCTTGATACAGTTGTGGCTGATATGAAAAAAGCTGTTTTGATCTAGATTGGAAGAAAATTCAGTGCAGCAGGTAGTATTTTGGTTATAAGGGGAGAACTTTAAATTTGGCAAGTTTTCTGTGTGGTTCTGGAAGGTTAGACCTGTAAAAAGCTACTACTTTGACAAAGCCAGGAAAGCATTAAAATGCTTCTGTATCTGGCTTTCCCCTCTGAGAAAAAACGTGATTACAACTCAAATTAGCCTCAAAGACTCAAGAAATTCCTCGTTGCTTCATAGTAACCTCAACTACTCACAGGCTGTCTCCACATTATTTTTTTCCATAATTCCAGAGATCTTGGCATTTTTTCATGACATAACTAGATGGGGGAGCATGCAGGAAGGTAACAGCTGGGTGAGCAGAAGACTGCTACTGGGACAGTAAATTTCTGATAGTTAATGCTGAGAAACCATCTTTAGTAAATACTTAGAGAATTTCTGCTCAGGAAGATGCTGAGAGTAATAAAAAATGTTACCAGACCCTCCAGTGTTCAGTAGCACCATGATGTCATCCTTCTTTGCAAGAAGTTTATGTACATTTAGGAAGCCAAGTGATATAGGTTTTCTTCCTCTACAAATCCCACATTATTTTCTCAAAATATCATTAGAACCCGAGAGGTTTATACTTCTGTGATTATCTGTTGCAATCCTAATCAAAATATTGTCCTAGAGAAGGAAGGTAGGTTGTTGCCCACAGAAGATTCCCAGGAGAAAGTGAATGGTGAAGGCTTCAATGGCATGTTGGCCCTACGGAGCTGGCCTGGGGGTGGTGCTGGAGAGCTCAGCTGAACTGGCGGGCCAGTGGCTGCTGCTATGAGAGTGGGGAATTGCCCTTCATCTTCTGCAAAAGGGCTCTGTTTCTCTGTTTAGCACCAGTAGGATCACTGTACCTGACTTTACAGGGTTTTCCCTCTAGGTCTGTCACAATTCTGTGCTTTTTTTATATCTGCCTTCCCTGCAGGGTGAAAAGTACCCTCTCATTCATGTGACAGCAAAATTTGCTTTTGCCTGTGCATCTGAGAGTTTTTTAAGCTGATTCTGAATATTTTTTTTCTGTATATGTCTGAAGTATCAATTGTCCCATCTGAAAGAGGTGGCAGGTGTCCAGGGTAATAAGAGTTTTAACATCTGGATGGTCATGATGAGGAATGTTTTTACTGCTAGGTGTCTTGTTAAGCAGCAACTAGTCTTTGTGATCTGGACTAATTGTTAGCAGTACAGGAGGAAACCAGCTCTGTCTGGCTTTCATCACATAAAATCATCCCACTAATCCCACTTGCTTTCGATAGAGCCTTTTTATAGCTGAAGAGCTATTGAAACTGAGTTCAGAAGGGAGTTCTCAGAAGCAAATTGTTCCTGTGGTTTCTTTCTGTAGGTCCCATAGTAAGAGAGTTTGATTTCTACTCCAGCAATTTGATTGCTTGCATCCAGGGTTTTTTTGTCATCTTTATCTGTCTAAGGAAATCTGTTTCACTGTGCATGATATTACCTGACTTTATTTGTGACTTCTGTTATCCCTGGTGGACTACAACATTTAAAGTTGATTCCTATAAAATAATGCAGTGTGTCTGTTCAGCAGTACAAATACTTGCAGGAATATGAGATCTTCTGTCTTCTGTTTTAAATCAATTTCACAGTCTTGATCCTTATTATTTAAGGTGTCCCCAGACCCAGGATTTCTTAACGGGGTTGGCTAATACTCTGGTGAAAGCTGTTGTCAATAACAGCAGGCTTTTAGCACACCTTCTCACAGTCAGGATAAAACTCATAATTTAATATACATGAAAACTGTAATTTTAAAGCATTATGCAGGGAAAAATAGCAATAATAACTACAAGAGAGTATTCTACAACTGCTTCGTACTTCGAATAAATTTCTCCAAGTATGTTATCTGTTAACAAATGAAAAAGTAGTAATATCATATAAGCAAGCTATGATAAGTAATTGAGTAGAGAAAGCAATGGAACAACTTATGTTGCATAACTTAGTGAATTTTTTATGAATCAGTTAGGAACTAGCTCGTAAATAACACTATTCACCCCTGGAGAGGAAATTAAAATTGATATTAAGAATGTCAAAAAGCATGGAGGAACAGGCAGCAGAAGAGTCTGCAGATTTGAGTGGCAAGAACAATGATTAAACTCAAACAGATCAAACTGAACACAATTTCATATGTTCCATAGGCTGGATTCCTAATAATCCTCAGCAGTTTAATACTGACATGTTAATGATTCTTGCCCTGTGTCAGCATCTGGAATGACAACGACAGTTGAGGCTGATGGACACATAAATGTGAAGCCTAAATAAGTGATACCTGAACTCTCAGTGAAAAGAGCTGGAGTAAACATGGACTGTACACAGCACCTGGAAAAGGACTTGCAAACATCTGTATGAAGAAGAAAGCTGACAAAAATAATAATAGACAAATAATCTTCCCCTGTAACCTGTGAATGATGATAGTAAAGCTGTGGGAAGCTTGATGAGTTGTCAAACTTATGTCAACTGAAGGGGCTTGTTCAGTGTTTGAAATAGTAGATTTTCAGTATCTAAACCATACACACGGTTGTTATTTCCAGCTTACCTGGTGAATGTTCAAATTGAAAGTCCATCAAAATACAAACAGATACCATAAAGCCTTCAAAAGATAAAGTCTTGGAAATATTAGATGTGATGAATGGAGTACCTTATTACAAATGTTACATTTGGGTTCACCAAGCTATAATGACTGAAGTTGGCCAACATAAGATAACCTATGGAAAGACTGCTACTCCTGAATTTTTTGCATGTAAGGGGAAATACGAAATGCAATCAGGACCTGAGAATAAGCCAAAATCCTTCACTGTTCAAATGGAGAAGGATGGTTTAGGTTCTAGTCCAATTAGATGTAATATGCAGCAACATTTATATCTATTATGGGGTACCTACACTAACCTGATTTGGGAACACCTGTCTTGTAAAGGAACCTGGAATCCAGCTGATTTGCACCACTTCCAAAGCAAAGCTTGTGTTGCATGCCTAGTCTCAGCTTGAAAGATAAAATGATAATTGCTGACCTCTGAAAACGTCAGAGGTTCAACAGAGAGAAAACTGAACTCAGGTGGCACTGAGGCAGCAGCTGATGGTACCTGTCTTTGCTGGCAATTTATTCTGCTCTATTTTATTCAGGGAATCTTTTCTGCTCTCTTTTTCTTGCCTTTGTGTCCTTATGTGCAGGCTGTAAATCTCTGAAAGACTTACTTTAAAGATAGCAAAATGGTTTCGAGACAGTTTTCTGGACTACATGAAGATAGATAGGGCCTTGTCATATTTACAATGAATCCACTGTGTCACTGCAGAAAGCTCTGAAAGCTACTTGTTTGCATGGCAAATTCTCCCTCTTTTGAAAATAATCTATTATAATCCAGTTTATATAACATAATTTCTATTTAAGAGATGCATAGCAGGACACCACTAAGGATCCATTCTGTTCAGCAGTCAAGAATGGTTTCCGTTCCTCTCAGCCTTTTAAATCATTGGTACACAGAGACACTCTGCTGAAGATGGAACACAAACATTTTAATTTTGATTATTTTAGAATATAAATTCTTTAAGGAAGGCAATTTCTATTAATGGATCATGTGTTTCAAGGAGGATCCATTCTGTTATTTCAAAATTGGGATCACGCAGATCCCAGAACTGTTGGTGCCACTTAAAATTATCTGTTCATATTACAGTATTCTGAGATTTTTCTTCAAACAATTAAAACTTTATCATACTGCAGCAGTAGAAACTGGAGTTTTCTGTGCCAGATGTCTACCTCTGGATAAAGGTTTTGGTTAATTAGGATTGGGATTTCATTGTTCACAGAGTTTTCATTTGAACTTAATCATCCCAGAAAATGAGGCTTAATTTGTAGGGAAAATAGACCACTTTGCCTTGTTAAGTCTTGCTGTCATTTCCTTAAGGAGGTCCAGCACCCGCCTATTTTTATAGCAAACTGCAGCAATTTCATGGGCAGAAAGGCAGGTGGGAGGAACCAAACAGACCAGACTAGAAGCAGATGGTACCAAGGTATTTTAACTATTGAGGTACTCACTTATGAATCTTGTCATAGAACAAAAATCCTGAATCTTAATATTTAATTCTTCTCACAGCAAATGGCTTTACAACCCTCTGGCAGGTTTGCTCTCTAGTGCTGCTCTGAGTAGGGAATAATTGTTATTGTTAACATTAAGTAGCTAAAACAGCAGAAGTCTGTGCTGTGGCTCAGGAGGCCTAAACAACTCCTGTTGTGGGTAAATCCCACACAGAGGAATTCCTGACTTTGTAAGTGATGTATTTTTTATTTTTGCTCTGGGCAGCACACTACCACACACCTTTCACTAAATGGATGTTAACATCTGAGATCCCGGATTCAGAGAGCAGGGAACACAGGGAACCCATCCCACGTAGTATCAAGTTTGATTTAGTGTGTTGCCTGCTCACATTTTAAGTTTGATTTGGGTGGTTCAGACTACTTGATTTCAATTTCTAGCTTTTTTACAAAGTCCTCACATTCAAAAAGAAAAAAAATAAATTGATATTTCATATTCATAAAATATTTTCAGTCATTAAAAAGATTGTATAATTCTTTGAATACTACATTTTAAGATGCCTTTTTTGTGATACCTGAATTTGGGACTGTAGGCCACTTCCTAAAAGGAACTAGAAGAGAGCTGGAGAGGGACTTTCTTTAAGTGCCTGCAGTGATAGGACAAGGGGCAATGGCTTTAAACTCACAAGAAATAGGTTTAGATGAGATATTAGGAAGAAATTTTTTACTGTGAGGTTGGTGGGGCACTGGAAAAGGTTGCCCAGAGAAATCATAGATGCCTGGTCCCTGGAAGTGTTCAAGGCCTGGTTGGTCTAGTGGAAGGTATCTCCATGCCAGGAGGGTTGGAACCAGATGATCCTTAAGGTCCCTTTCAAGCCAAGCCATTCTATAATTCTGTGGTCACTTCATATAACAAAGATGCTAAGTGATTAAAGAATCTTAATATTAAGTGAAGCCTGTCTTGTTATCTGTAGTGAGGTCTAGAAATTTGGGATGAGGAAGCCCTTTGTTCTGGATGGGGAGAAAGCCTGTTTGTTTGCTTACAAACAGAACAAATTTTGAAACAATCACTTTGTACTTTAAAAAAAACCAAAAATGCTAAATCTAGTGTTATTTTTCTCCCAGGACAGATATTTCAGTATACCTGGAGAGCTTGAATCAAGCAGCTCTCTATCCTTTGGACTATCAATAATAACTTTTTTGCTGCAGTACCAGGACTTAGGAGGTGTCTTTGCTGATCTTTGGCAGTCAAACTGTTTACATTTCATTTGGGGACTGAATGCCTGTGCACTTGTGTGCTTCATCATCTGGACCCACGTGGGTTATTTTGTTCTTTCGTTCAGTACTGAGAAACTAACATATAGAAGATAACTCATTTGTTTCTATTTTTAGGTCAGAAAATTAGGGTTTAACAAGGAAAGAAAATAAAATTTGAGTATCAACTTTGGTGTATTATGGTGATAGTAATAAAAAAGTGTAGTGTCACATTATTTTAATAAGCCAGGAATGGTTTAGAAAGAACAAAATCTAGAAGGTTACTTTAAGCCAGTTTGGGCTCCCCATGCGAGCAAAGGCAGCCAAAGAACAACAGTGTCACCATAATGTGTCTTCAATGTAGGTGTTTCATGGTAAGCTAATAATGAATTCTTCAATAGCCCCAGTGATACCATTTTTTAATAGTCCTTTATTTTTGTTTTCTCATGCAGGTTACCCTGAAAGCCAAACAGGTGAAGGATTCTGTTACATATACACCAGGTGTGTGCTTATGAAAATCACTGGGTTTGGGTGATAGCTGTGCCTTTTGGGGTCTGCTCTGCAGAGAGATTTTTGCAACCTTGACTTACTTTGAGCAAAGAGAACTGCTGGGTGTTCTGAGGGAACATTTCCCTTTAGCTACATCTTCCCGGGCTTTCTTATTCCATTTATTGTGGGGTTTGTTCAGGCTGCTCTCTTTGTTTATATCAGTGTGGGAGTTTAGTAGCACTTCCCATAGATCAGATAAGCTCCTAATTGGCAAAGTTCATCACTGTGAATACCTTGATTTCTCAATATTTTTTTTTTCTTAAGCTGTCAGTCCAGAAGACCTTTTTGTCCACTCAGCTGTTCCCAGAACCTTTAATTTGTGGGCAGTTCCCTGCTTGTTTGTGGGGTGTTTTACTTTTCCAGAAGTGTAACAGCAGTGCTTCTAACAGGTATCATTAGGCTCTCTGAGCTTAAAACGCTGGCCCACAATTCCAAAAATTTCAAAGTCAACATGAATCTGCCAGATCACATAATCACCCAGCGAGAAAGGGAGGAGGAAGTGGAGGAGGAGGGGAACTACAATCTTATACCAGAGCAGATGGACATCCAAACAGATCCAAAGGAGACCAGTGCAAGTGAAACTAGACACCGCAGACGAAAAATTGTCAAAGCACCTGAAATGGCTCTGCTGGCAACAAAAGAGGCACCAGAAGAGAAGGGCAGAGGGAGACGTCAGAAAGATTTTGATAACACTGAGCAAGAGGAAGAGAGTGATGATGAGAGCAGAAGAAGGGAGAAAAGCCGTGCACCAGAAGAACTATGGACTCAAAATCAACAGAAACTTCTTGAAATGGCCTTGCAGCAGTATCCAAAGGGAACATCAGATCGCTGGGATAAAATAGCAAAATGTGTTCCTGGAAAAAGCAAGGTATGACTTATTTTGACTGAACTATAGTATAAGTTGAGGGGAAACATATTTGCTACCAATTTATGATTACCTTAAGAATGGGGGTCCAGACAGAAAGGTGAGGCCTTTACTTGGCCTCTCAGTCTAGACTCAGGTGACCTAAAGAGCGTTACTGTCATGTTTGTTGTTTTATTTAAAACATTTTTTCATTAATTTCAGTTTGTTTGATCTAATACAGAAAATGTTGAAATAACTCCTGTTTCATTTAAAATACCTACCTCTCCTCTGCCTTTCAGATCTTCAATTGCAGGACAAATTAGATTTTAAAACAAATTTTGATTCAAAGTTAGTAACCAAATGTTGGTGAGCTGCTTTGCTTACACTTTCACAATACCTTTCTCAACCCATCTCAATGAACAAACAAAATAAATAATCCATCTGCAAGTGTTAAATGCTCAATAATCTATCTAATGTTCTTTTTGTAAGTATAATCTTTTTAAAACAGCATTCACTGTCATTGATATAGATGGTCTGTGCTAGATCTCGTAATAGTTGTGATAGCTTAGTTTGTTTCTTCAGCCATGGTAGCTGCAGAAGAGCCCTGTAGTAGTTGTGCCAAACATTGTGTGAGGGAGCAGGAAGTGCGGTGGGGAAGGATTTGGGTGTTTCTCTGGCTCTGAAGGTGTTCCGCAGTCTCTGGTGTCAGCAGGTGCTGCATCAGTGACCTTGAAGGTTTGCCTTAACCTGCCTGCAGTGGGGCTCACACCAGAGTAACTGTTTTAAATAGATATTGCAATACAGCTGTTCAATAATTGCTCTTGCAGTCGTTGTCACGAAGTACTGGGCAAATGTTTCTTGGGTTTGTGTGCTCTTCAAACAGATTAGTGAGCCACTAAGAAATGTAAATTGCAAGTTCATTTGTCTAATCCCCTCTTCCCTAGATGTAGATTCCCCTTCTCAAATTCAGTGCGCAACTTTAAAACAACAAGAAATCAACCAATCAACCAAGAAAAAAACCCAACAAAAAACCACAAACAACAATCCCAAACAAACAAAAAAATAAAAAAAACACTCAAAAAAAACCCCTATGCAACCCCCAGAACCCAGCTCTTCTTCTAGAATAAGGTAGCATGTATAGAGTTAAAGCAATACTAAAATTTCAACCTTTGAATAACACTTTTGTGTTTCCTTTCAGGAGGAGTGTATAGCAAGATACAAGTTGCTTGTTGAACTGGTACAAAAGAAAAAAATGGCTAAAAGCTGAATGTTGTGAGCAAGAAGAGATGTAGCTCACCTTTGTCAAAATGAGGTTTTAAATCTCGTATGCAGGAAACTGCATTTTTGTACCTCAGTATTTCTATACGTCATGTGCCTTAGTAAAAGAAAATATTAATAAATCTTATACCATCTTACCTGGTTCATGTGTTGAAGAATGAAGGTGTGTTTGTATTGAAGAGCTGCTTATGCAGATGTGTGGTAACAATGTCTAAAAGTGAGCAGACCTTCAGGAAAACCCCCTCTAATAATCACATACTGAATCTGGTAGGCTTGCAGCCAATGGATGTACAGTGCACAAATAACTTAGATTGGTTTTGAAAGAGAGAATTGACCTGAAATTGTTAAGAAAGCATGAGAGTAATGAAACTCTGCACTCAAAATATATTTTTCTTTCTTGCACCTCTGAATCCAAGACCATATGCTTATAAACACATTATTCTTATAAATACCTAGTCATATTTTGAAATAAGTGGTATTTCTAGTATTAACTTCCACATTTATTTATATGCAGCTGCAATATAATACCTTCTTTTGCCAACCCTGCAGGGATACACAGTGATATTTGATAGCATTGTTAATTCAGTAAAGTTGAAATGGGTAAAAACACTAAAGGCCTTCATTTTTGAATTAGAAATTAAGAGATACAAGGTACTTCAGGACCACATTTTAAGTACAGAATGGCTAACATTCTTGGGCTAAGAGTTCTCGTATTTGGGGGGTGGTTGTATACCCTGGATTCAATTTGAAGAATAGGTAATAAGGGTTCTATTATTCCCTACTTGTAATTTTGTTCTGTATAACTTTTCCAAAATTATGAAAAGCTTAAAGTGCTGGAATAAAGGGTACTTAATGGACTGTAAATGACAACAATAAATCAGAGCAGTGATCACAGTCTTTTACAAGAAACATTAGGGACTTGCATTTTTAAAGCATTATTTACCATTCAAATTGTGATTTAATACCAGGATTCTGAAAATCTTTTGAGCTTTAATTCAAAATCAAAATGAGAACTCAGAGGATCATGTATCTGAACTCAAAATCAAAGCTTGGTGGCTGAAAGTCTCCGTTAACTTCCTGCCATTTCCACTGCTGATTTCTCCAGTAACTACCAATGTGCTCCTTCTGTCAGGTCAGCATTTCACAACATTTCATCCCATTCCCATAAAACTTTAAGGGCTAAGTATGTAGGGAATATAATAGTGTTCCACATGTGTTCCTTTACCAACTGGAGCTTTGTTGGGCTTTTTTTGTCTCATATAAAAAAAATCTTAGTTGGTAGAAATAATGATATTATGGAAACATAGCCAGATACAAAATAATGCATCTAAATTTTTTTTCACAGAGAACTTCACAGCTTAACTGCATTGGAAATCAAACATATTTAGAAGCTGTACTGTGATGTGGGTGCTAATCGATGGAACGGGAATTCTGTGCTACTATGAAGGAACAATCTTAGTGAGATCAAGTGAGGTACTTTCAAGAGATATCAGGAAATCTTAACTTTCAAAAGCTTTTAGTCATCCAGACCACTCAATTAGAGATGACTAGCTGTAAAGCAAGGTAATTGAAATGGCTGCAAAGAAAAGCTGCTAAAATGGTGAAGGGAATTGGTGAAAATTAATGGGTGGAGCTGGGGTAGAAGAACATGAGCAAATGGAGATGTCCTGTTCGTGAAAAAAATAAGACTGGTAATGAGAATATTTCTGCAGTTTCAAAAAAAGATAGCAAGTAATGGGAGAGTTTAGCCTGTGAGAAGAGAGCCATCTTTCCTTTCCAGTCTGGACTTACAAGACTTTACCTGGAATGGTGTGCCTGGTTCACTGTATCACACTTGGAGATGTAGAGCATCCAGAAGAGAGCAGAGAGAATGATGCAGTGTTTGCAATGCCTGATTTGCTAGGAGGAATTGTTGGTATTTGCTCTAGACTAAAGAGAGAGAAAAATTCTCCAGGTATGTAAAAGGGAGCTTTGCACTTGCATGCTCTCTGTTTCCCTGATGGAACAGTTCCCATATGGAACTGTTACAAATCTGCTGTGGCTGTGAAGAATAACAATGGGCTCAGTTTGGAGTGAGAAATAGCTTAGTTAGGTGTCACGGCAAAAACATCCAGTGGCAAATGTAACAAGGACTTGGGAGGATTCTTGACACCTTCATTGCTGGAGGTCTAAACTTAACATGAGCACCCGCTCAAGACGGCCCACATCCCCACCAGGTGTGTGGCAATCAGTAGTCACACGCTGCCTCCCAACACCTTCTGCTCCCCTCCAACACAGCCATTCTGGATGGGGGTCAAAGGAAGAAGGACAAGCACTGCTGACTGGTAAGAATTTTTGTTTGTAAGACCATTCCCACTGAGACACTTGAAACAATGCTCCTGACAAATCCAGTTTACCTGAAGGAAGATGTTTAAGGATGGGCAAAGGTTGTATGTGCCATTCTGTCACACTTGTCGGGTTGAACACCTGAAGTGCTGGATGTGCTGCTTATGCCTGGATGGAAGGGAATTGATGGATTGCATCCTTACTGCTTTAAGACTGAACGGTCCTGAAAGCAGAGGCAAGCTGGAGGCTTGTAAGAGAGGCTGTGTAAGAGAAATGCATTGGCCTCTTGGACTGCACCAGGAATTGGTGACAGGCCCAACTGTCTCAGCATCAACAACTGGGAAGGTTTTGCATAGCGCTGGTGGGTCATTTGGAACTGATGGTCTTGGACAGGGAACATGAGTCAGTGCCCTGCACCAGTGGATCTGATCTCTGCACCCAGATGCTCAGATCCCCATCCGGGAGCCATCCCTCACGGAGCGAGGCAATGAGGGCTTCGTCCAGGGCACATCCACTCGTACTTCATGTTCAGTTCATCAAGGGCCGAAGGAATTGGCGCAGCCTTAGCTTTAGCTTTAGTGTTTGAAGTGGGGAGGAAGGAGGCCTGGGTAAGAGTCTGAGACTTTCAGAGCCTCTCAGGGTCCTCTCCTGGGGTTGCCAGGTGTGTTCTGGATGATGACACAGCCCTATTAGCAGTGCCTTTAGTCTGGGGTGACTGAGGTCAGACATGATGCTCACCAGAGAAGTGGAAGACTGTAGCCAGGCTTTGTTTTCTCATGGGTCTGTTACCCAACACCAGCGCTTGTTTTTCTAAAACTGTCCCTGAAAACCAAGGTCACTCAAGGCTTGGGATTTAAGCAACTTCTTCCAATTTTTGTTCTAGCACGGAATGCACATTTCCTTTATGTTAATAATTTGCCTGCTAGCAAAATGTATTTTCCTTCCTGGGCAGTTTTGAGCTGTAGCTGAGCTGTGCTTTTGCACCGTAACTTTGTGTTAGTCCTAGAGGGTCTGTGCTGTAGGTTCTATACTCTTGCACCTGAATGTGTCAGATCTGAGCCTACTTTGAGGGTCTTTGCTTGTCTCTGCTGATGGGATGGGCGGAACACTATGGAAAGGAGTGTTTGGAGCAGATGAGACAGGGAGGGCAATATTCCTTTACCATGCTGAGGATACAGTCCAATGCCAAGCTGAAGGATCCTGACAACCATACACACGTGAGTAAGTAGAATATGACTGAGATGCCGTGAAGGTTAATAGTGCTCTCATTTAGGCTGTTTAGTTCTAGAGGAAAGACCAGCAGATGCTGTTCTGCAGTGTCCTTCTGTAAATGTGGATGTTTGGACTATATTACTCTCAACTTTATAGTTCTCAGTGTTTGAACTAATTCAAAAAAAACCAGATGAAAGATGTTTCAGGAAAGATTTTGCAATGTGACCTCTTTGTGAGATGATGGGGCCTGAAAACAACATGAACAAGGAACAGTTCTCCTTTAGGCAGACGCAACAGTAAGGTTTTAGTGCAGCTTATGAAAAACAGGCATCAGAAAACTGGTCAGTTAAATGTCACACAGTGCTACCGCTGAAAGAGTTGCTCCTGCTAACGCAGCTTGAATGGATAAAGTTGATAAAAGGAGGATTTCAGATGTTGTAGGCTGTCCAGAACTAGCTGGCTTTTGTAAGCGGTAAGGTTTGTTGTCAGTAAGCGGGGTTTTGGTGAAAAATCTGAATGCAGCACCTTTAGTCTGTGTTGCTTTCGTGACACTGAGCCCAGAGCAGTTCCCAGCACACAAGGAGAGCTCAGCAACTTGGCTGCCAGGGACCCGCACGGGCTTGGGCTGCTTTGGCATGCAAGGCATTACACAGGGACAGCACTATGGGCTTTACTGGAGTGGTGCCAATCAGCCACAGACCATCATCTTTGATGTCAGGACCTGGAACGTCATTGAAACAAGGTTGGTTTTGACTGCATCTGGGCCTCATGTGAACTTGGCTTTGATGTGGTCTCTTTCTTTAAAGGGCTGGTGAACTGAATTTTTGTTTGGATGTCCTTTTCCTTATTTCCCTGCTGCTTCTTGTTGGTGCACCACGACTGTGGTACTGTAAACCACCCCCTGCTGTCTTGGGCTTCTGGCACCAATCTCTTGACAATTTCAAGTATTTCTAACTTTGTCCCTTTCACACTTCTCTTAGCAGGAGACAGGTACCAGAGTTTAGGCAGTCCCTTTCCAATAAAAGAAATACACAAGGAAAGCAGGCCTTAGCACCTTCACTGATTCCTATGGTATTGCTCCAATTGGAGCAAGGTGACTTATAGTGCCTAAGTGTTTTTGGCTTAGGTCCATGAATAAAGCAGCAGTCCATGGCTCCAGGAGAAGTGGCACTCAGGATTCCCTGGAGGCCTTGTGCCAGGGGCAGGGGCAGATTGGGCTTTTCTTCCCCCTCCTCTCCAGCTCCGGCAGTACCACATGTAACTTCAGGGCCTGGCCTTCTGTGCTCTGTAGTCTCCCTCAGCATTGACCACCAGCCAGTGCTCAACAGGGCCAGAACACTGACAGCTCCCAAGCTCTGGACCTTGTACAGGTTTAATCAGTAGAAACGCTGAAGTCTCCTGAACCTCTTCACCTCAAAGCATAAAACAGTCATCAACTACTCCCAAAATGTCAGCAGGTTTTTCTAGTCCTTTGCTGTGCCAGGTGATGTTTTACATTTCCCTGTTGTTAGTTCTGAGCTTGTTCATTTACCAGTCTTTTTTCACAATTCCAGTTTTCCCCACTGGAAAATAAAACAAAAACATGCAGTACGTGGGCCTTGAGCAGACAGAACAACATTCAAATGGCACAGCCCACAGGAACACCATCTTCCTGCTGCTTGTCCCAGAAGCTGCTGTGGACCTCAGGCTGCCCCTGACTAGAGAGGGGCTAAAAATTGTGAGGAAGGCGTAATGCATCTCTTGTGTGCCAACCCCTGAGTAGCACAAGCCTCACATTTTATCTTCAAGTGACTGTACAGGAAGGGTCAAGTTCTCTTTGCTTCCTGGGAAATAGAAAACCAGTACTTTATTTTTTTATTTACCAACCTTCCCATGGACAATAAGCAAAATCCATGGAAAAAAACCACTGTGCTGGTTTTACAGAAAGTACAGTGCAAAGGTTCCAGCAACAACCTCGCTCCCCTCACCCAGGCAGGTGCAGGTAAGGAACCGTCCCCTCCCCACCGCGCTCCCGCCAAGTTACATCAGAACGAACTGGAGCCGCTGGACAACAGCCACTGCTCCTGCCATTCCAGTCATTCCTCTCTGAAGGGTGAAAGCAAAAAACTGGCATCAGACCCAGGGCTGCACCAGGCATTTCTGTCCAATGAGCAGAAATATCCCTGGACAGTTTTTCAGCTACATCAGTGTCTCTTGAAAGCAAAAATTTACATGAAAAATATTTTTTGAAACTTCTTGTAATCGAATTTAGTAGCCTTGTGCAAATGAAATCCTTCCTCTCCTCTGATGTTAATAGAAATGTACCATTCTTCTACAAGATTCACATTCACACAAGTCATATACAATGATAAACATTATTAAAGTTTATTAACAAAAGCTTTGTACATATCTTTTCATACACTTGGAATTTTACATCTAGTCAAAATAACAGCACATTTCCATCTTACCTTTTGTACAAATTGTTACAGAATATCCACCAGTGGGGCGAGTAAGTAAAATAAACCACTGGTTTACTTTTGTAAAGTATCTACAAAAGTGATTTGTGACATTTTTAAAAAATTCCCCAGAACATATAAAAATAAATTATTTTTACTTTTTCAATTAAATCTACTAATTAGAAATATTACAAATCAAAATATCAATGTTTTCTTATGAATTCTTCACAATACAAAACAGATTCACAAAACTTTATTTACAGAAATGAGGTAAGAACTGTGCAATGTTTAACTAAGAAACATATTGCAGAATTAACATGTTCTTCCAAATAAGTACACAGTGGAGGTCTAATTACAGCTGGGTCTTTTCCGCTAATAATTCCCACCTCACTCTTGATTAGTGGTCATTACCCCCATTTAAACTGTCCTTCACCACCCTGCATAGACTCGCCGCGAGATCAGCAACTGCCGAAGTGTTGTAACACAAGTTCACCCATTTCAACCACTGGGAAATTATAGTGGGAAATGGTAACTCACTTTTTTGGTAATTTATTAGTGAAAAGTGACCCAGGTAACAATCTGCCTGAGCTCTCTACAGTGGTATAAACACCTCTAGGAAAGGCAGAACAAGGCTGCTGGTGCAAGACAGAATATTCCCGCTGCTAACAAGGACACGTCTAGTGCATGATCAGCTGTTTGCAGCCATTTCAACAAAATGGAGGTAGCAACAGGCACTTGGTTTAGGCCAAACACTACACAAACTTCTTCCAGTGTGGCCTTCTCATCTGGTAAGAAAACTTTGTCAGTGGAACCAAACTGGTTCCTTTAAAAACCTCAGAACTCTAAAACCTACACCAAAATTAATAAACTTTGGATTCCATACCATAATTCTTACTCAAGAAAAACTCCAACTATACAACAATAGGAATTTAAAGGAATAAAAAGTTCAGAAGTCAATTCCCTTATGAGTCAGGTTTCAAAACAGGTGTGTAGAAAAAGAAACGATGAACAGTAAGTCCCAGCTGCCATTAGAAGCTCAGTCTAAAAGGATCTATTAAAACTCCAGCAGCAGATCGGATGGGCTGGGGTTGGGCTGGTAAAACTACTGCTCTGAAACCAAAGCAATGCATCACGGCAGACAGTTTATAGCCTTTAAATCTGTGAGATTAGGACTGAAGAGTCAAGTCTATGTTCTTCCGTGGTTGAATTTGTACTTAGTACCATCGTATTGACAAAATAATTATGATTTGCAGAGTTTTATCTACTTCACAGTCTGAGACATTAAAAAGTACATCCATTTTAGTGCAACAAGAAAGCAAATGAAAGCCTACCAAAAATATCCTTATGAAAATTATTAACCTCTTGCTGTGCAGTGAGAGTTCCTTGTTGCTCTTTTTCAATCTGCAGAAAGGGAACCCGCGGTTTGCAGCCACATGAAGTGCTATAACAGCAGGACGTGCAGGGCTCAAGTGTCACTCAAATGTCAACTCTTCTCTGATGCAACTGGTCCAGTTTTATCATTGAGCCTCTGTGTAAGAGAAAATACTTCTAAAAATCAGATTATAACATACAGATCTAAGTAAAATTCAATTCATAAATATGACAAAGCAGTTGAGGTACATTCACTAGAGCTGTATAAATAGTAACTTCTGCACTGTAAAAAATAACCATGTACTGTAGAATAAAAAGTGGAAAAGGAAAGACTAATTTAAGTTAGTTAAGACTAAGTACTAAAGGAGTAGTCCTGTATTGAAGCAACTAATGCTAAGGTCATGACAGCCAGCATTAGAAAACACCAACTATGCTTCTACTTTTGTTCCAGCAAGAGTGGCTGTTCCTGGCCGTGAGTCTCTCTAGAACTGCAAGATGGTCAACAGAAACACCAGGTGACCTCTGCTACATTTGCCCACTGGAGAGGGCTGAAATCTACAGCTCCCCATCAGAACAAATACAATCTCCAACTTGCCCCATCACAATTCTTTCTTTCATATATTGCTACAAAGACATTTCCTGCAAGTATTGAAAAGGACTGAACAAAAATCTCATCTCATTCACTGAGCATTCAGAAATGCCTGAAAACCTGTTTCAGCTGCAAATGAGATTAAAACAGTTGAACTCTGGCAAATAGAGAATCTGTTAAAAACAGTTCAACAATCTATGCAACCTGTCTCAATTCTAGTCTTAAAAAAAAAATAAATTTCAAAATAAATTTTTGTAAGGGTATTGTTCGAAAGATGTCCTTTCTTGGAATTATTTACAGCTAACTGTTAACGTAAACAAAAACAGTAATGGCATATTTGTAAAAATACACTGCACTGTGCAGACCTAGTAATGGCCATTAAAAAAAATCAAAATAAGCTCACATAGAGTATTTCGCCTGGATGTACACCAAATATAGGTGTATATCAATTCCATTCAGTACTAATTTTTTGAAAATGAGGGGAGATGAGTTTTAAACATATGAGAACAAACTGTGAACATTGCTGAATGAAGGCAAGGCCTGGAGCCAACCCTGTGCCAAGACATTTGCTGTGACAGTGACCCAGAGAACGGGGCCCGACTGCAGCGACCGTTTGCAGCCACGATGTCACAACTGCCCAAACCCCAAAGTGACAATGACCCTGCACAAAGATGAACAAAAGTGCTCACAATTTTGAATGGAAGGGAGCTGTTTCCAGGAAAAATTGTCTTGAAAATTCATCATTTATGTGATTTGTGTCTCACCTACTTCCTGGAAGTACCACAGAAGCCCAGCCCGAGTCCTCCACCACACTGCTCCTCAAGTAGCATGAGGATTTGGGAGTGGGGAACAGAGAGGGGACTCACATTTAGCCCGAACTCTCCCCACCTGCTCTTGCAGACAAGCTTCCCTTTCTTCTCTACCACTACCACTTGCTGTCTTCTCCAAGGAATGCTGAAACTTTATGTCTTCCTGCTCTATTCATCCTTTGTTTTTCCAAGTTTCATATGCTCCTTCCTTTATCCTCTCATCTTAATTGTATGACCCTTAGAGAATGAAGCCTATTCTTTGACTTCTTGAAGAAAGGATTCCTGTCTTGGGGATGGAGATTATGGGCAAATACTAAAGATAATGGAACATCTTTGCCAGAAAAATGTGTCTTGTTTCTTTATCTGTCTAGGAAAGGTTTTATTACTCTGCGAAGCAGAAGAGCCGCTCAGCCTCCCAGTGTACAGCCTCATTTTCCCAGGCCAGAACCAAGAGGCACAAAGCCCATTCTCCTAACACAGATTCCACCTTCCCAGCAATGGGCTCCTCACCTCTCAAGTCATCAACTAATCCCCACAGCACCACAAGGCCTGAGGCCTGGCCAAGGCAAACTCGCCAGTAAGGTGGTGAAAGGAACGACCCACAAAACAGTGGACACAATGCTGGGGAAGAAGCAGGGTGAGGAGGACTAGGGCTGCAGTTTTAATTACAAGAGGAAGGCAAGGGCCACTGGATTGGTGTCCTGATCCAGGGAAGCAAGAGTGTGCAGCAGACATTTTGGTGTGACTACCAGTTTGCAGAGTTCTGAGCCTCATTTAAGTGCAGCCCAAGGCTCAGGAAAAGTAAAATACAGAAAGACAAGAAATCCACCATCTTTGATTTGTGAATACAGGTACATAACCTGCTTCTTATGTTTTAGTTACCTCCTGGAGGTACTGCATTGAAAGTGAGGTGAGAAGTATACTTACTGTCACCTTCTGAGCTGCGTTATCTCCATGAATTGTAAGGAATGGGTTGGTAGCAGCTGCATTAAGTGGTGAGGCCTGTGTGCCTGAAAGTAAGTTGTTTATGGGTATCTGTGCTCCTCCAGTAATCTGCAATTGCTGTACTTCAGACTGATGGTGTTGGTGATGGTGATGTTGTTGCTGTACTAATTGATACAAAAGGGCCTGATGTTGTTCCTTGAGTAATATGAGGAGAGGGAGGAGGAAGAAAAAAAAGATCAATAATTAGTTGCTGAAAAATAGCTCCTCCCTGGGTTCCTGCTTATTCAGCTCTTCAGTCAGTGCAACCCTTACACTAATCCCAGCTAATTCAGGTTACACTAATGAAGTTCCATGAGACTGTGGGAAAGGAAAGAAAGTTCCTGTCAGACTTCCTGAAATCAGTAGCTCAGCAGAAGTTCAGCTAAGCCCGCTGGCTTCATCAGGCCTCTGTCAGAACAAACATACCTGAGAAGACCATGTACTAAAACTACACCATTAACAATACAAATAGTTAAACCAGTTACCTAATGGCCTATATGAATACTGCACGCAGAGTAAAGACAGCTCATGAGATGATATCCAAAAATCTTTTGCTAGTGTTCTACTGGAATCAGAGATAGCTCAGAATATTGTTAAAATCCACACATGGTCCCAAACTCTGCTGCCCACAGCTCATGCTGAGAGAGACAAGCCTCCACATCCACACAGGACAAAATGGAAGTGAAGGCACTAGGGAATGATTCTTCTATCCATACACACAGCCCAGTAATGTCCTACCATTTTACATGACTATCATCCAAAAAAGGCTGAAGCAACTGAAAGACTAAAATATTATCAAAGCCTTTAATATCAAGTTAAATGCATTACTATTATTTATATTAAGCTGAGGAGTTTATCCATGCTTTAGATACAATAAAGGAATAAATCATAATTAACTGAAAACTTACTGATGTGAGTTGCTGAGTACTTAGTAATTGCTGAAATTGCTGGTGCTGTTGATGGAGTAATAGTTGTCTCTGTTGGTCAGAAAGCAATCCTAGTCCCGAGGCACTGTAGGGGTTGACAGGGTAATACTGTGGTTTATATGGAAGTATGGGAACTTTTTACTTCAGCTTTCCATTAAAGAAAAGATGTACACAAACAGACAGACTCTATTTAGCATTTGATTTCATACTGCAAATACTGTCTGACTGTCCAGCTGCAACTCCTGACACCACCCCCAAGTCTCACTTATGCTGAGCAACAGCAACATCTTGCCTGTAACATGTCTACTCCCTGCACGTTACTTGAAACTCAGATAATAATTATTAATTATAAAGCATTTTTCAAATACTTAATACAGAAAAGCCAGATTTTATATTACAAGACAGCTCTTGCCAACCTTTAACACTTAAGTTACCAAGCATTTACTTTGCCTTGGTTTCCTTCTAATTCCCATCTTTTGTGTCATTCAAACCACTCATAATTGCCCACACCTTGTCTGTAACTTCACAAACGCCTTCAGCCTTGCAGGGAGCCAAGGAATGCTGCCACGGAATGAAGCTGCCTCTGCTTTTGCCAACTACTTCGCTCCCAGTCCCTATTTTCATGCCTACATAAAATTGTCTGCAAATATTTAGGAAACTGGGCAGGGAATAGATCCAGCTGACACCTAGGCTGTAAATAACAGGGTTTCTTCAGCTATACCAGTTTACTGCAAGACCAACAGCATGAACAAGGGTGTGTTGGGGTTAGAAGACCAGGAAGACAGCTGGATTTACTCCTTCAGTACAGTATTAGCTTTTACTAGTTTAAAACATCCATTAAAATATTAAGGTGTAGTTTCATGATAGGTTTATCCTGCTGTTGCAAAATCACGTATTTCCCTTTCAGCTGTACACTTCTGTCCCCTCCCCTCATACCGGGTCTTGCACAATGGGCTGCAACCTGTGGGAACTGAGCTGAAACTTAAACCAATATAAAACACACTGACAGATTCTCTGTTAATGCAGATGAGGTCACGGTGTGATGCAGAAGTTCTAGTAAGAAGGTGTGCATAGGATGACAGGATTGCTTGTTGGGATTGGTAGTAAGGAATTATTCACTTAGTCACAAATCTACACCATTAGGCTACAATCAGGTAGCTCCTCAGGGATATTTATCTTGCATTTTTACAGCAGCCAGCAAACTGTAGCCCAACTGCGCTGTAATTTGACTTTGTATTAACCAGCCAATATGAAAATACCCAAAGCCTCACCATTCTCTCCTACTGGGACAGGGCAAGCCACGTATAAACTTTGTGTCATACTTCGTTGCATAGTCTCAGCACTATGGGACACACCTGGTGGGCTGCACTTACTATTTCCTAAGGGGAAAGGGAAGCCTATGTCAATGGGAAGTTTATGGGGCTGGATGGAATCCACCCAAGGCTACTGAGGGAGCTGATGGAAATGCTCACAGAGACACTTTCAACCATTTTCCAGGAGCCCTGGCCGACTGGGATCTCGAGATCCCAGCTGATGACAAGATAGCAAATGTGATGCCTGTCTAGAAGAAGGGCTGGAAGGACGATCTGGGCATGAGGCCTTGTCAGTCTGACCTCAGTGCCAGGGAAGGTCGTGGGGCAGATCCTCTTGAGTGCCATGACACAGCACGTGCAGGACAACCAGGGGATGAGGCCCAGCCAGCTGGGTTTATGAAAGGCAGGTCCTGCTTGACTGACCTGGTCTTCTGAGATAAGGTGACCTGTATGGTGGGGGAGGGAAAGGCTGAGAATGCATCTACCTGGACTTAGGTAAAGCCTTTCACACTATTTCCTACAGTATTCTGACTACTATTACCATTATTTCCTTCTTCTCTTTTTACCTCACTTTTTCTGAATTCTTCTATACTGGAATGAATCTTCTCTGCTGTTTTTGTTGGGTTTTTTTTTTCATTCTTTTATCCCATTCTTTCTTTTTTCCCAGATCATGTTTTACCTTTGCACTTCTTTTTTCTGCTGTTGTTCTCCCTTCTCTTTAATCGCTCTGCCTGCCTCTCTTGCTCTGCATTGGCACTTGAAAGAAAATACCCTCAGTCAGCAGCTGAGATCTCAGTGTCTAGAAACAAAACCGAACTGCAGAGGACAAAATGCTGCAGCTCCCAAGCTTCCCAGAAGAGACAGTTCACTGGATTTCACCACAGAGCTTTCTCTACACCAGATCAGCTTGGAATGTAAATCTAACCCTTTTTAGTTTCTCATTAAAAGGTACATGATCGGTCTGAAATTCTCCATGCTACAGTCTTCTCTGGTTGCTAGAATGTAAAGAAACAATCCTATCTCTTTCCTCAAATCACTTCATCTCCCAGTTGCTGGCAATCTGTATTAAGCCATCTTTTTTCCCAGAAAAGGATCAAGTATTTTTCTCTGCCGAATGAATGTGGGTTCTTTTACCTACAACTTGAAACTCTCTCCAACAACAGTGTGCAAATCAGTGTTTTCTCACCTCCCTGTGTCCCACAGTTAAAGAGTTCATATGAATAAGGACAATATGAATAAAGAAGTCTTCAGGTATTGGTGAACACTGCCTGTTTTTCACATTAAACTGTTGGAACAGATTCTGAAGCTTGGGAAGTTACTGTAACAAGCAAATTACAGGAACATCTGGCAAGTCTTTTAAAATTACAGAACAATACCCTGAAGTTAGAAAGCAGGGCTGAGTTCTCACGTGGCTTTCCAACATGTTGCCAGTACTGATTTAAACCACCTCCAAACTTGACCCCCACCACACAATCTAACCAGAGTCAGAGAGCTTACATCACCACAGCACCAAACCTTCAGGCCTGCCTGTGCTTGGTACCATTCAACCTTCCCACCAGGGCAATTCAAAGAGCAGGGGTACCCTGGGAAATTTAACATTAAAGAAACAGTCAACTAGTTGCCACTGAAGCAGCACTGAACTCAAGCCTGGCAGGTGTCCCATAGAGTTCCAGAACCAATAATTTCAACCAGTGGAAAGTATTTTTTTGTCTATTTTTTTTCCTTCCTTTAAAATCATCCCAGAGCCTCTTTGCAACTTAGATCCCATAGCAAAACGTTTTTTCATATTTTTCACTAAAGCATTTGTAATGGGACTAACAGGAATGAGGAATGCACATATCATTACCAGAATCATATTAGCACTAACTAACATTACTGAACTTTTCTCTTCTAAACATACAACCAGAAATACTGAAAACTCAGAGGAAATTAGGGTAATTGTCAAACACCTCAAAAGGAAGAGGGGCTGGGAAATAATGTGGATGAGCTCAAATAAAGCAGAGAATTGTGTGAAAAGTGCACTTTCAAATTTAATATAAACATTAATTTTAAATTAGTATTATTGAGGGAGCAGTGCAGAAAGAGATCATGCCATAATAGAAACAGAGAAGTGGAAGTGCTGACAGACTTGTACAGCATAAGCTTGTTGTTGTAGCAGAAAATAGGGAGTCACTGGGAGTATTCCAGATCTACTAAAGGTTAGAATGAGAGCTTAGGAACAGGATACTAGCCACAGTATTTTGCATGAACTGGAGCATTCTACTACTAGGCAACACAATGAAGAGTTACAGCAGTTAAGATGGATATTAAAAAAGAAACAAAAGAACTTCTGCAATACAGAGAGTCAGAAGCAAATCATCTGTGTATAAACAAAATCATTTAAGAAAACAGTGGCATGACTGGTATTTAGCATAACTGATATAGTCTGGCAGTACCTGAAAGTGGAAAGCATTATGCAACTCGTTAATATGACTGATCTTGTCTAGTATTTCTCACTCTCTCTCACACTTTTGGGAAGAGTAACGCAAAATTTTTGTGTTTTTCGCAAACTGCTGATACTCAAGAAAGAAGAAAACTTTTCATTAACAGAATGTCTTTTGTTTAACCTATGAAACCTCATGTTCACATGTGATAGAGACCATGAAAAATACAGGCTCCTCAGCAAAAACATAATGACGCATGCAAACAACAGGATACACTTGAAAGTATCAGATTTTATGAGCCTACGAAGCAATACCACACAACGATACAGTACACGAATATTCAGGAGCTGCCAAACCAACAGCAAGCAAAGAAACTGGAAAAGGAAGCTAGGAAATTAGGGATCCCTTGCATCATTCCAATCACGTATGTCTTTTTTTGATGGATAATCCACCATAATCTCCAAAAATAAACTCTACTTACAGACAAGTAATCCACTCCCTATTTACAGGCACTTCTTTCTGCATAGAACTGCAGTTCTCCTCCCTAAGTGAAGGACAGAACAAGGGGTGTGGGGAAGGGGAGCAGCACGAACGAGTTGGCCCAGGCTCTGCTCTATCCCAAAATACTTCCAGACCAAGAAGTCCATTCCTCCTCCTGGAAAGCAGCTGTCTCCTTTTGTTACCCATTTGCCTTGCAGCTCAAGCAGCAGCAGTTAGTTTACTGAGGGTACCTGGCTTTGGTGAAGGGCTGTTAGGAATACTCACAGATGAATCTTTTTATGCATTTAGAAATCCTTAGGAACACTACTTGAAAAACTAATTTTGTTGGGTTCAGAGTCAGTGCAGGCAACTGAAAACACCATGCAACTGTATTACAACTCTGGTTAGTTATGCCTGTTACATCTTGAATTACCCGACCATATACCCTTTTCCTCCTTCTCCCCCTCCCCCTTTTTTACTGCAACAAATGGTAGCTTTTCCAGCACTCCTTTAATCCTGGAAGAACAATTGGCAGGACAAAGAATATTGTTTTCTGAACTAAAAAAAGGAGCTGAAGCACATTTACATAATTACATTTGTTTGGGAATGTGACTTGAGTGAAAAACAGGAATCTGCTATGATTCCCAAAAGCTCTAGAGAAAACATCTTTTCTTTAACTTGACTATCTGCTTCCATTAAATGCCTCCTCACTTTCATTCACACATCAGGAGCAGAACTTACTTTGACAATTATAGGCTAAGGAAGAAACCCAGCTAACCTGAAGAACAGCAGGCACTATGAGGAAAAACATAAAATCAGCAAATTCTTACCTGTTATTTAGCGTGGTTGGCAGAGGATGCGTTGCATTGGGTGGCACGGTTGCATGAGTGAGAGAGGGGTTCTGTGATATTGTTGCTGGGGTCTGAATTACCCCATTTAAAGCCCCTACAATTCCATTGATTGCCAGCTGGCTGGCTGGCAGTGCTCCAATTATTCCACCCACACCCGGCACTGCAGGAATGGTGGAGGTTACAGTCTGCATACCACTAGCCAGTGCCCCCACTGTCACACCATTGACCTGCTGAACTCCGGGGACTCCCGAGCCTTGCTGGGCCGGACTCTGCCCAGCAGGTGGTGGAGTGGAAAGCGCTGATGAACTGCTGGTGCTTTGTCCGCTGGAGGTTATCTCCTGGTGTCAAAACAAACAACAAAGCCCCCTCAGCTGCATAAAATTTCACCTAACACCACAATGCAAGGACTGGGATGAGTTAACTTGTAACAAGTTTGGGTTTAGAAGAAAGAAATAAAAATTACCTGATTTAATACAGGAAGAGAATTGTCTGGTAAAAAACTGTTTCCCAGATGAGGGCTTTTACTGCTGTTCAAGGAATCAGTGCTAGGTGCTAAAGTAATTATTTAAAAAAACACAAAGTGGTTAAATTTCTGTAACATGCAAAAAGATTCAGAATAATTATTTCAAAATTATGACAAAGCTAAACAGAAAATGTAAAGTCAACTTTAAAATCATTGCTGAATAGTAGAATATTAACTAAGTAATTGGTGAACCAATAGATTCAAATGGATGTGCTCCAAACTGAAGTAAAAGAGAAACTGCACTGAAAAAAGTAGTAATGGTTCAGAAAAATAAACCAATTGATGTTTAAACATTTAACACATCAGCAAATACTTGGTCTGTATTCATCCTACATTTATATTCATCTCCCATCAATAGCATGTGTGGATGAAATAGATATTTCATATAAATACACGTTCAAATTACTTTGAGACTTTAATAATTCCCTCTACTTACGTGCTTGTACTGGAAAGGCATGTACTTGATGAGAAGGGCTGGGATTTGAAGTTATTGTTGGAAAGGGCACCGAAAGCTGTGCATTGAGAAGCTGAAGTCGCTCCTTCTTTGCGGTCAGATTCTTTATCTGTTCTTCCAACCGTCTATTTTCAACTTGAAGTTGGTGTAATGATTTAAGCATTCCTAAAACTAAGACAAAAACGCACACGTTACGTTCCACAGCCACATTCAATGAACAAATAACACCTTCATTCAGTTTTAATTTCTACGTTACATTAAGACTAGCATATACGTGAAAATATAAAATTATTACAGATGTCTGAATTTCAGTGGAAAGATTTAAGATCAATTTTGTGTAATTTAAAGCGCAGAAAAAAGTTTACAATGGGCTGTGATGGTAATTTTGGAATACCTCTACACCTTGGCTTAAATACTGATAAAGTAGCATCATTAGGGCCAGCATACATTTTAAGCAAACAGCAGTACATGATAACTTTGCCCCAAATCAGAATATAAAAGTAATAATATTTTAGTAGCACAGCATAGTTGCTGTGAACCATAGTTCAGCTGCAGTATTTGGAACTGTAAACCTTATAAAACAGAGAAGTTTGACAAGAATATGCTCAACTAACAGCACAAGCAACCAACAACATTTATATAAAAACAACCAAGTTTATGAAAAGGGAGGTTTTCTGATTTAATTACTTGTATAGTGAATCATAAACCTACAGAAACAATGAAAAAAAAAATAAGTCCTCCATCATGAAGTTGTCCCAGCGCACCTTGGCGGGAGCTGCGAGCAGCGATCTCGGAATCCCCCAGCAGGGAGCACTCTGTGAGCACCGCACTTACCCCCCGCGTTTTGCGTAACGAGGGCATCACCTTCTCTACTGACCTGATTTTTACCAAGCACAGTTTTCTCAAACTCCCATTCGGTTTCAGAACTTGGATTTCCCAACCAGTACTAGAGTGTGACTGTAGCGCCACAGGGATAGCCTCCCTTTTTTTCTTGCCCCCTTTTTTTTTTTTTTTTAAATTCTAAATTGTATTTGTTTAACATGACCTCTGGGCCTACTACAGACATAAGTCTACTGGTATAGGCACATCTGGTCATTTCCCAAGGATTTAGCTTTTATCCCTCCTCTTCAAGAACATACAAAGGAACCCTCAGTGAGCTCAAATGAGATGCAATAAGACTTAGCTAAACCTGTCCTCCAGCTATCATGTTTAAAGGATTATCCCTGCATGAATTTCCTCACAATTAGCATTTTTGTCAGGATACCATTCATAAAAATACTAAATAGATACCTCTTTACACTACCAATGAGAAGAATAATGCGTTCAATAAAATATAACACAAACCATAACCTGGAATAAAATAATTTTTTTAACATATTCAGTCCTTGTCTTTGATACTGATACATTGTTGAAAATGTAGATCCACGTGATCTAGTGATCACTTATGCTTTTAACATGTTCATTGTTGGACTATTCCACTCTATTAAACATAACTTGAGAAAATAATAATTTGCTTGCTTTAGGAACTCACAAGAAAGGCAGAACATAATAAAGACACGAAAGCCCAGTAGGACACCTGACTAACATTTGTAAATATTTTCTTTTCAAACAGCAACAGAAGCAGGCAATTCAGATTTAAAATAAAAAAAAAGAACAATAAAAAATTATTAAGCCAATCTATATCATACAATATAAAGAAAAACGGGGAACTGTACTACACATTTACAATAGTGGATCTAAGACTTCAGAATTATTTTCCAAACTCTGCAACTGGACCTGCAAGTTACTTCATCTTGCATGACACAATTTCCCCATCTATAAAAATGTAGATAATCATAGGGAAGTCTTTTGTAATCTACTGATGCCATGTGCTGCACTAAGAACTATGCTAGAATTGTACATTAAAGTTATATTTCACTTCACAGCAGAAAATAAATTTTATTAAAATTCTTGGACAAGCACAGAACAGCAGTTCTGAGTTAGCAAAAGTCATAATAAACAGACTGTGAGTACTTACTGTCACTGGGAGTGCCTTGCTCTAATAAAAATTGTTGTCCTTCACTCCATTGCCTCTCGAGAAGCTGTTCTATGCTGGCTGCTACTGGGGGCAAATTTTCCCCACAACCATTCCCTGATTGATCATAGCGAATCTGCAAGCTGCTCACAGGGGATCTGTTGAAAATATTGCAATTTATTGTTTAAAGAAAAGGATGAAAGGACATGTATTAGAAAAAGGCTGTTGAAATTTCTTATCTTATATCAGCTCTTAGCACCTACATATCTTATGCTTCCAAGACTAAGTTAATTCATCAAAATCACTAAGAACTCCTGGTTCTCACTGCCAGGGCTTTAATAAAAGAAAGACATATTATTACAGTGTGAGAATTTATACTGAGAAAGCACATAACCTCTTCTTGCATACAGACTAACAAGACAGTAACTGACAAATAGCATTGAATTAAATTGTACAACACACACTTCTACAGCAGGAAACCATTATATATGGATACACAGGGCATCGACTTTGGGGGCAAAAAAAAACAACTCACACCAAACTTCAAACTTTCCCCTGAAAAACAGGGAAAAATAAAACCAATTTCTTAAAAGCATCACATAGAAAGGCCATATATAATTCCACTGACTAACTTGTTCGTAAAACAGTCATGTAAAGCCAGACTTTTGAGGGACTACATGAAAATATTATTTCACAAGGGATGCAATGAAAGTTCGAAGTTATCCCCTGCCTGTTCTGTGAACACTTAATATACCTTCTTTCTTACTCATGATCACACACAGTTCAAAGAATAATCCCCTTGCCACATGTCTTTTCTCATTCAGGAGAAAATTAAATATTCAGCACACAGCCACTGAGAAAGCTGGCTACCTCTCTCAGGCCCTAGGAGAAAGCTTCTTTTGCATTGGATGGGGCACAATTTAACTTGTGAGCAAAGCCAGATGTTCGGTGTATTTCTGACTCAGGTTTCTGGTCTCATGTATGCATGGTCCCATTCCTCCTCCAGGACCAACACCAAAGCCCACTAAAAGTTGGTTCTTGGTTTTGTCGTTGGTTGTTTGGGGGGGTTTAATCACCTCCAGTGAGCTCAGATTCTCAGCTATTAGATATTACTGTAAGCAATTGGTGCCATCATGGGATCACAGTTGTACTGTTCCACCCATAGTGCAGATTTACCAACAAGACCACCACAGTCCCAGTACAGGACAACATAGAGAGCTCAGGAAATCAGTTTGTTAATTATGATTACCGTAATAAGCAGTGGTCACAGCACATTAGCTACCTAATGACTGTCGAGCATTTTGTAGGCACCAGAGCAAAGCGATTTTTACGAGAAAAGGTTTTAAGCAGGTGACTTAAGAGCTCTGTTAAGTATTTATAAATAGCTCCTTTTTTGCATAGAGGAAGAAAGGAAAGCAGTTGTTAAAACAAAAAGCCCTGATGAATGGGTAACCAAGGTAGTGTTTTTTGACAAGAGATGACAACTCAACAGCATGTAACAGTTCAGCACAGAGACAGCAAAAGCAGTCTTAAAATGGACTGTTTACACAATGTGCTGAAGCAGTAAGAAGGAAAGTTTATGCAGAAACATTCTACACAGAGGTACTACACTTACACTTCACACAAACAACCCACTTCAAAAACAAAACAAAACCAGAAAACAAATACATTAAAACCACTGAATAACTCCCCCAGAAACTTCTCTCTGCCTGCATGTTCCTGAGCGGCACATACTTGCTACCTTAACAGATTGAGCCATTTGACTTATAAATCACCAACAAAATTCTTGTTGGGCTTTGGACTGCTCCCTATCAATTTCGAAAAGGTAGAAACAATGCAGTACACGATGGTACAACCTCTGCAATCCTTCACTGGAAGCCTGTTACGAGAGAAGGATAAAAAAAAATAAAATCTAGATTTCTGTGTATTGCAACATTACTCAATCTCGCCTCTACCAACTGAACTCCCAGCTCATCCTTTAGACAGGATACGGTTCCTGCATGCTAGGGTTGAATCGTTATTCCAAATAGTATTTGATCAGAGTTTCCAGCAGGATTATAGATGTGCTGTCTGCACTGGTCCAATCCTGCCACAGAGAAGGGAATCCTGTTTCACACTTTGCCTGCTTTCACAATTGTTTTTTGTTTAAGTTTAGGGTTACTCATACTATAGAGCATTAATTAGAAGCAATACTGCATTTAGATATAAGCATACATACAGATTTCACTGCAGGTATTACGTAACACATTTTTAAACCTAAGGTTAAGTATGGGGTAAAAAAAAGTTTAAGTGCTACCTTGGGAAAAGCAGTGACTCCTTTGCAAAATGGAAACAGCTCACATATACCAGGTATATTTATATTTCTCATATATATATTAAAAGTTAAAATACGACAGCTTAAACATCAAACGCTGTGATTATATTGGGGTACAAAGATACAACAATATGAATTGGAAATGACCATACAAGCTCATGAGTCACATATGTCTTCTCCGAAGAGCTGCAATCAGCTGCGTCACCAACAGCAAACAAATGTTCTGCAAGTGTTTTTATTTTAAGCAACTCAGTGAAAATCACATGGTTCTTTCAGAGAACTGTGTTATTTATGTATCTCATAAGCTTCAAAGGGAACAGAGTAAGAACTTGCAGCTAAATAATTTTAATAGATAAAGCAGGTAACATTAGGAGTTGCAAAGCTTCCAGATAGCAGATTTTTGTAAGTTAGCTTTTTATTCATTATAAACCATATTTAAAGTAACCAGAGTTACCTATTTATTGAAGTGGGGAAGGTGGGGAGTTACCTACACATTTTAGAAACCTTGACATATGTGTAATCTTTTTTGTCGCGCAAACCAGGGCTGAAATTTGCTGACTACTGAACTTAATTGAATGAGTAGGTTTTCTAAATTTTTTCCATGCTAGGTATTTCAGACTAAGTTTTTCCATCTTTCAATTCTGTTACTACAGCAGCAATTTCTCCCCCTTGCTTTCTCTCACACCACCCCCACCTCCCCCCCTTTTTGGCTTGTTTTTGAACAAGTCCACTGCCAAGCAAAATCTCTCTCCTCTTTGCAAAGTGCTACAGCTTCTATACACTGCTGGAAGCTTTTCAGTTGTGGCTTGAGGTGGCCTTTGTATCATCCAGTTCTCTTTCAGCATCCCCATCAAAACCAGTTGGTATTTTACCATGCTGCAAGTGCTGGACTGTGTATACCCTGAACATACACACTTAGTAGAAGCATCATATTTAAGTTTACCTTCCCAAGTATTCGACCAAAAGACAGACTGAACACAACTACGACCTATGCAGATCATGCAAAGACCAGGTCTTTGCATATTAACTAAGAAGGCATTAAAACTCCTAATTACCACAACATGTATGCATAAGAGGACTACTTAATATATAATCAAAAGTTCTGGAATTTCCTAATTGTTCAGCATTTCCCTTTGCTAAATTCTCTGAACTTCCTTGTCTGTATAGATCAATTTATATGCTAATGTAAGTATACATATTTATACTAAGAATACCATCTAAACTAATTTGTAAATTCTCTATTTATTATTTTAGAAGCACATACTGGAAAACTTAAAAACGAGTTCACGACTAGGTAATAACACTTGAGTATTTATAATGGATAATCTCACCCCATCCAGCAAGATGTCTTTTGATTAATTAAGGATTATAATACAAGATCAACAACACCAGGCATGTACATTAGATTATCTAATTTGGAGATATTTGTTATAAATTACCATAATAAACACATGCTATAGCAATAAAATTCATTATTATAATTCTATTTCTGTGTAACTAGCATTTTTTAGCATTTTATCCTAAAATCTTTTTTCAGGATACATCTTTTTTTCAGATAAATCTTTTTCATGGTTAGTCGCTAGGTAAAAAACACAGTAACAACACCATAAAATCTAACTCGTATTGGATTCAGCAGAGAAAATAAAGCCCTTTAAAACAAAGATTTGCTTAAAATATACAGAAAATATTCCTGAAATATTCAAAACACAATATTGAAATTTTAACAGCAAGTATTTTAAAACATAATAATATGATACAGCTTCAGCAGAATTCTTATCTCAAACTTTTCCAGCACATGTGAATTGCAGCAGAACAAAAAAAATACTTCTTTTTTTCTACAGAGAATTATTACAAATTTTGAAGTTGTGAGGGAAAAGGAAGAAAATATTTGCTTGGATTTTTTACTGATATTTAATGTTTCACACCATCTTATTCTTGTGATCACTGTTAAGTATATGAGATTTGGGTATTTTTGCAAATATTACTAAACTAGGATTGTGGTAGCAAATCTGAGAAGGTAAGTGGAACATATGGATTAAATGACAGATAAATCCCTCTAAAGCAAGACTCCATTTCTTAAGTAAGGGAGTAAACTAACTTACCTACAAACCTTAATTTGTAAACCTAATTTCAGTTGATACAAAAGTACATTTCAGCACCATTTTAGCTCTCTGGATGTATTAGGTATTTTTTTAGAAGGCTATATTGATATAAAAATACATATATTTATACATGTGTGTTTATATTTTTATATATATGGGCTTTTAAAACACTTTGGTATTACTGGTAAAAAGACAGTGAAGTCTGCAAATCTTAAAACATTTCCTCTGCCTGCACTCTCCAATGTAAATAACACTTACCGTGGCGAGAGACTTCCTCTGGGTGATCCTCCTCTGCCAACAAGGCTTCGGCCGTTATCTCCGAGATCTTGATCTGCAGTGTAAATATTTCACAGCTGATAAATTGCCTTTTCTTAGATAAGAGTTTTAATATCTGATGTAGATATTTAAAAAATACCTTCAATCTCAACTTCTATCTGTAGTTACTGCTGAAGAGTGAATAAGTAACTAGTTTAAGATTGCTGAACTGTAGCATGTAAGGTGTTGTCCTTACACATTTCTGAGGCTGTACCAGGCCATGGATTATGTTCACTTCTTTCATTCCTTTCAGTTTTACAGCATAGAAGCGTGGTTTGCATTTGCAGTACCCTCCCCTCAGCCACTTTTAATTTGTACGGTGAAAGTAATGAATCACAGCTGTGGACAGCTAATCTGTATGCTTATCACAGCAAATCCTGATGCTCTGTATTTTTTTAACACTTTGCATCCCAAAACAACTCATAAAATGTATAACGTATTAAACTTACTGCTGCCATCTAACAAGCACACATTATTCTGCAAATTTACTGAAAACTTTATGAAAGCGTATAATTCACTAATTCCTATTTATAAGCAAAGCATAGGAAAGCCCCTTGCTAAAAAGGTAGTAAAACAAACAAAAAAGGCCTCATTAAATATACGAAAACGTTTTGCTTGGAAGGACTCAAAAGGGTTATTTTCCCTATGGCCTCTCAATAAAATAACCCTATCTGCCCCCTTCAAGGTTGCCCTCCCCCTATTCTGAGTCAAGCGACCTCCGACCCCTTGGAGGGCAAAGACATGACTGATCCATTCTTGGTAAACTGCTAAACTCATTCCCTTCCCCCAAACAGGCATGACTACTACGACATGTCAACAAATCCTTACGGAGGGAATGAAACAAAGCAAAGCCAGCGGCTCATTAAAACCGCAGCAGAGAGCCCGCGGTACCAAATGCCAATCGGTAAATATTCACAAGATTATTAAATGCTGCACAAGTTCTCTAACGGGATCTCTTTCACACGAACTTGTATGTAATGCAATTTCATGAATTATGCAAATAAAGGTTTCAACTATTCACGACAAAACCCAGAGCTGTGTCACTCCGGTTGCAAAGAGCTGGGAACTGAGCGCATCAATCACGGGAGTCACAAGAGACACTGGTGCATTCCTGCCTGCTGATGGCTCTGCTTAAACATTTACATTTCACACACCGAGGGAAAAAAGGGGGAAGAAAACCCGCGCTGTTCCACAGAACAACTGAGAATTTACTTCCAACACAGAACAACTTTGTACAGACATTTAATAACCAAAAGTTGAGCAGAAATCAAAAATACATAAATACAATTTAACAACCTTTTCAAAAACAAGGAGTTCTGTGAAGCTGCACATTTGCATCGGCAGAGGAAGCTTACCTGCTTGGCTGTTTTCAGACTGAGCTATAAGTGCTGCCATGGCTGAATTTGGATTCAGCCTATTGCCATACATGTGGGATGGAGGCAGACTGAGAGAAGATCCAGGTAGGGTGTTTGCCTGCAAGAAACCAATTAAAACTTGAATCCTTTTCTTAAAACGGGGAGAAATGCTAAATGTATTTTAAAGAAGCCTACTTAATGCACATTTATTATATTTGTAAGTTGAATGCTTTTTAAAACAGTATTTAAAAGAAAAAAATGTTTTCCATTTGTAAGTACAGAAATAGAATTGCAGTACTTTGAAAATTAGATCAGGTTTTAAAGTGTGTTGTACTTGTGGTTGGCACGATCTTTTAATTAAAGAAAACCCTTCTACTAAAAAAGTACTGTAGCAAATATTAAAAATACCTAAAGTGCATTTTAAAACAACCACAGTTTGCAGAACAGGCAGACTTCCTTGCAATCCTGAAGTATGCGCTCAATGCTAGGACTTAGTAGCATGGCGACCATGTGGTTATCCTACTAATTATTTAATCTTATTAAACCATTTACAAAATAAGGGCAGGTAGACAACAGATGTCTCACAAATGCTTGGGTTCCTTACATCACAAGCCGGCTGTGGAGGTCAAAAGGTCCAACTTTCAGCTCTATAGTTTAACCACACAGAGCCATATTTCCTTTGCTCTACTCCGTCATTAGTAAAACGTGCACAGTATTTTGTTACTTCCTATTTTGATAGACTTGGAAGCCTGGTGTTTTTTTGTTTTGTTTTGTTTTTATTTTAAAGAACGCAAACAGCCATTACAAGTATGTTTTCTATACAATAGGGGGCTCCGGGAACCACAGCTTTGCCCTGACCCCATATAAGGAACTGTATTTTTGGCAGTTGGCCAGCTCTACTTATTGAAGAGCTCCCAAAGTTTGTGTTCATTCATGTTGCTAACCACAATTCTGAAGGTCTCTGCTGGGACTTGTGCCAAACAAGCGAAAATGAACCCTTAAACAGATGAAGCTAAGGAGGCTGGCCAAAATCTTGCATAATCCAATGCAATAAAAATACCTTCTTCCTTGGCTGCTTATGCTTTTCCCCTTTCGAAGAAAAAAAGATTTGTGTCAAATGCTAAGTTGCAGAGACAGGCAATCAAAGAAATAAAGGCATGGCTGCTTATTTTAAAGGTGTTTTCCTACCTGATAAAAAAATTATTTCAGAACAAAGAAAAGATTTCAAGGGGGGTGGGGGTGGAATCAAAGATACACAAACCTGTGTGATCACTGGTTTTAAAATTAATCTTCTAAGAAAACATAAACAACTTTTACAAACGAAACTTTTTTTGAAAAACGAAAAAAGAAGGTGAACAATAAGGAACTCAATTTGTGGGACATTTTGACATGCATAACTGCACACAAGAGACAGGGGGAAACATACTGGTTATTACAGCAAAATATTACAGAGTATAAACTATGTCTCTGGAAAGAATCACACACTACCATTAATTTTTGGCTTTCTGCCAACATATTAAACTTGATGAATGGACTTTTATGAATTCACACAACTGTTTTCAATGATGTTTTATTTACTATATACTGGTGAGAAATTGTGCCTGATATTTACATTCTTCTACTGTCACAAAGTTAGAAAAAGCCACAAGTAATTGCTTACAATGATCAGAGGTTTATTCACTTTTCAGTTTATAGGTATGTGCAAGATTGCTAGACATGGAACAACAGTGTCACTTCAAATCTGGCTGTTCTGGTTGTTTCTTGGGGCTTTTTTTAACAATTGCGTATCTTTAGTAGAATTAATCTGAATTATTTCTAAGTCTTAAAAATAATGCAGGCATTTCCACCTCCCCAGGTACAACACCTTCCAGAAATACAATCCATACTAGTATTGTGACACTGACAGATGAAGGCAGCAATACTGCACAGCTCCTGCCCTTTTCCTTAACAAATGCCTATAGGGCAGTTCCAACTCAAACCTTATTGTTCCTAGCAACCTTCAGCTCTTCTCCCCTCAAAACCAAACAAACTTCAGTCAAATCCTTTCACTGATAAAACCTGACAGAATGGAGTATTAAGAGATTCAACCAGTATTATCCTTCAACCATATCTAGAAGACTAGACTAGCAAAATAGAAGTTTATATGATGTTATGAGNTGTCATGTTTAAACTCAAAACACTAGTCCTTATTTCTGTTTAGTTATACAATATTTCCCTAAAAGATTTCTTTCAATTCTAGTAAGTGTATGTACTGCTCACATTTCACACAGAAGCTTCTCTACTTAGCTCCCAGTCCACGTAATTCACTGCAAGGCTACTTAAAACTGTGCAACAGCAACTATGTATTAATTTACCACGGCAGGGTAGCTATAATCAGCAAGGGGAATACATGTTTATTTGACCGAAACATGCACAAATAGCTTTAAGAACTTTCTGAATGTACCTAAGTATCCTGAAGGGAGTTGCTGAAGTTTGTTGAGTAACTATTGCATCACAAAACAAAAGACATCAAAGGAATTAAACGTTTGCTAAGTGGGTTGATATAACAGATCAAAAGACTTAGCAGGATTTAAACAATATCTAAGAACTTGAGTTTTTCACAAGTGGTGGTTTCACCCTACACTTTACCCCTGTTTATACTTTAAAATAATAGTAAAGGTGTCCTACAAGTTGGAACTATAAAAGTTCCAATGCCATCCTCCATCCTATGCAGCTCCTAAAGCAAAAAAGACACAGTAACATTGTGTAAGTAAGTTGAAGGCAAATAAAAAACCTTTGAAAATACTTTTTTTAAATGGCAATGTAAAATGACAAGAATAATGATTTGTGAAGCTTTCTTATGTATGTGACGACTTCATCTGACAAGGAAGTAGAGAAGGTGGAGGAGTGCTACATTATTTAAAGGTGAAATAGGAGCTTCATGTTTCACTCACAGCCGAAACAAGCTGTAGCAAGCATTTATTAAAAATGCGCAATCATCCTGTCAATACATATTAAGGTCACAGGACTGACACATTTTCTAAAATGCAGAACTTTTAAGGCTGTATTAGTCTTTATTTCAACTGTTTCTATTTAAACACTCAACACAATACATGATCAAAATGTATGAACTAATAAAAGCCCAAGACTACTAAGTATTTATTTTGAAAAGGCAGCAAATTTTCCTGAAAATATTTTAGCAGAAGGATTTAAGCCCATCTAGACATATACAACACACGGCTTTCCTTTATGGTATGCTCAATAAATCAGTAAAGCCATAAGCAGTAGAGCAGCACAGAAGGACAATGCATCGTAATTCAGAGAATGCCCACGTGCAGTAAGAAATGATTGATATTTGACTGATGCTTTAAAAAATTTCCTATACAGCAAGAGAGAAAGTACAAGCATATTCTTCTAATTAAAGAACAAGACTTGCAAGTTAACTACATTTAACTCATATATATAAATATCCTCCAAAATATTTAGAATAGTTTTATATTTGTTTGCATGACTCCAGAATTATTTAACAGTATGACTATAAAGTTTCCAAAGGATTCATATCTGAACATTTACTCATATCTGAAATTTCCAGGGGAAGCAGTCTCTTCAATCAAAAGTTACATGTTCTTTAAGCAGAAAAAAACAATGGAAGAAAAATGAGACAATACTTAGCTGTATGCAATCAGATCGGGTCTCAAAACTTTGAGACTCTTTGAACATGCCTTTTCCCCCATTCCTTTCAAGTTTTATGCTATGAAGTATTTTCTGATAACAGGCCTCATTTCTGTCTCAGCTCCACACCAGTAAGGTTTTAATACTCAGCGTGTGATGAGAGATGAAACCAAGTGTGAACAACTTTTGGGTCCCATGAGTAGGCTGACTGTTGAAGCTGTCAGGTTCAATTGCATCATTCCAAATTATTCAATGCCCCAAACTGCTCCCTAATTGTTAGAGGCTTAACATATTCAAAACCATTGTTTAGGCTAATGCTGAAATGCCTACAGTTGAGTTTCCATAAAGAAAGGGGAGGGATTTAATTGTAGTTAAACCATTACTGAACTCTCCTCTTTTCATGATAGGGCAACAGGGATGGCCGGAACAACCAATTCCAAGACAGCTTCTTAATCAGTTTATATCCAATCAACACCCCCTTTCCCCTCTGCTTTAAAAATTGTCATTGCTATATTGTAGCTTTGTATTATATCATCATAATGCTTTACAATTAGTGACACATCACCTAATTACCTATTTCCGCCAATGTTTATTTGTCAAAAATAATTTCAAAGGTTAATTTTATTTCTTGTTTAAAATAAAAACATATAATTGTTCCTGTGGTTGGGGTCACACCATTTACCAATCATACCAGGTTCTTCATCACAGCCCAATGCTGTGAAATGAAGTGCAGAACTCCCCCTTGCTCCTAACAATACGAAGTAAAGAAATAAAGAGCATTAGATATACCAGTAATAACTACTTATGGCCAACTACTACTGAAATCATACAAAAAAATTTCGATGCAGATGAAATTTAAAGCTAAATTTTCGGCAACCTGTTCTGCTACCCTTCTGAAATGTTATGAACATTTTCCATGCATGTCTAGCTTCATGAAATATGGAAGGGAAATTCAAGCACAGGACCAATGTTAGCACCAGTTTACTTCATCTACAAGACATCTTCAGCTGATGCATTTTGGTCTATGGCAAGCAACATTTATCTGAACAATGTATTAATTAATTAAAACCTGCGTTGAAATTAAATGAGATATGAACACGTATTAATTCTAGACACATAATTATAATAAAAAATTTATAATGTGCATATATAAAAATTATTTTTTTTTCTTGAGAGGTGAAAAGAGCTGCCTATCAAGTGACAGCAGCAGAAGCAACCTTGCCTTGTGTTTACTATATTAATTTGGGCAAGTGAAGAAATATTATTTTTATCCCTCAAATTTTTAAGGCCTTTGCTTGCGTATTGAGGGCAATGGGAAGAACACGCTATTGCTTCCTTTTTTTCTTCCAGTACTTACGGTACAACCTCTAACTGCATTTAGGAGAGGTGAGAGAACCACCAATACCCATCACCACTCGCCTCCCGTGAACCATCAGCTGTTCACTGGGATGGCAAAGCACACCCACACCCGCAGAAGGGTGATCAGAGCACAGTTCACTGCAATACAAAGAGGAGTCCAGCCACATCGACACCTTCTCATGCATCGCTTCCTGCAACACAACCCTTGAAAATTTCCACCAAAAATATGGAATTTGCTTAGAAATCTTAGAATTCTTATCAAGACCTTGTTTCCAATGGAAGAAGAAAAATCTAAATTCCTGGTTTTTTTCCTATATGCCAAGAAACATAGATAGAAGACAACACAGAAAATCCCTAATAAAATACTGTTGCCACATTTCTTCTGAAAATTATCATCTGACTTTTCAAAACAACTAGCACAACACAGAACAATATTAATCCGTAGCATGATAATTACTATTCATATATTTTAACTAAACTGATACTTTGATTTACATCTTTTTAATGTATGTTTTGGCTGTCATAAATTATAAGTTGAACATAACTAAATTTCAAGCAAACAATATTGACCACTTGACTAAAACACTTTACAACATTACTGATGACTGGAATCAGAGTGAATTTTTACAGCAAACGTTACCTCACCTGCTATCACACATCACCAATGCAAATCAAACCCAAATATCCACTGTAGTTTTTTTACACATTCATTCTATGAAAGCAACACTGAGACTGAAAAGATAGCCCTCCCATACTGCCACCATTACCATCCAAACACTCTGAACCTCTTAAAGTTTGGGGATTTTTTAAAACAGATAAGCAAGGTCCAATTACATAAAAAATGTTGTCACTACCTGGCTGAAATAAAAGAATTAACTGAAAAGTATAATCAGGAGGTTGGAAAAGTTAAAATGAAATCAGAAAAAGGGTTTATGATGTCTTAGAAGAAAAGAGCAACTTTCCATTCAAAAAGAAGACGAACATTAATTACAAGTGTACAAATTGTCAGAATTTAAATCTGTCAGGAAAACTGCATTTGTGACGTCATTCCATGGATACAATACGCATACCACTAGTGCTTCTTCTGTTTGCAGCAAAAATAAATCCTTTGAACTTCTAGCTGTAATGAAGACTCCAGCTTATGAACAAGCTAATAATCAAATACTGTCTTTGAGAATCAATTGTTTTGATTAAATGTACAAATAAATCCTTCAACTAAATGAAACCATCTAAACCTTCAAACAGCAGCACTCAAGTATTTTCCAAGAAAGGCATGAATGAATACAACTGGGAAACACAGTGGGACTTGAAAGGCAAAATGAAAAATTAATGGCACACCTACAGAAACTAATTTATACCTCTGCCCAGTGTACAACAAGGGCACATAAAGTCATTAAAAACCACATGGATAGAAGGCCTATCTTCCAATAATGTGAAAACACCATAACCTCAACTGTACTGCCACTTTGCTCCTCTCTTTCATGTTAACGAACTACATATTATATAAAATCTTAACCAATTAAAATCTATTTATTTATATAGGAGACATAAAAAAGAGACTTGTACAAAAACTTATAAGAATGCTACCTCATTAAGAGGTCTTTTTTGTTTGGTTGGTTTTGCTGTTTGGCAGTTTTGTTTTGTTGCAGATTTCAGTTTGTTTTTTAAAGGAGGCTTTGGAGAGATAAGACCCTAGGATGCCTCCACAGACCTAACTGAAAACAGAGCTATCATTTCAACACAAAGCCCTTCTACCTTTAAGTTGGTTGCTCTATCGTTTCCATCTACCTCTGTCTTCATAGCACTTAAACTGTATGTGCTCTACATAGACATGGAAGCGCAATCTTGCCCAAGAATCTGTTTTACTTAAGAACTTTAATCTACACATGAGGAATCTCAATTGCACTCCCATACTGACAAGCAGAAAAAACTACTTTATTAGGCAATGAACTCTGTATATCCATAGAGGAATCTATTTTCTTCATATGAGTATTCCAAAGAAAGCCAGACACTTGCAATATGGCAAATAATGGATCTGAGAGAAAAGTAAGTACTTTCAAGATCATCTGTAATTTCAAAAAGAGTAATAATAAAGAATCAGCTACTTATTCACAAGCACAGACATTTTAACTATCTAAATAAACATCAACAGTCTTTTCCATTTAAGTGATGAAACAAACACCTTCAGTAGCAGAATTGCTGCTGTGCAAAAATGCTTGCAAGATTCTCAACATTTATACAAGGCCTATAAGGACACTGCCCCAGCAACCAACTCTGCAGCTTGCAACAAACACACACCATGTATACTTGAAATCTTTTCCAAGTAAGACCTAAACATTCAGTTTCATCTAAATAGTTTTATTATTTCCACTGCATACAAACTAGAAAATTTCACACTTTTTACATTCAACACCATTATTATGTCTCAAGCAGCTAAATTGAAGTAGTGCTACACTCAGTTCAACGAAGAGGTCAATGTGCCTCAGTTGCCTGGAGACTGATGGTTGCTACAGCAGCACCAGATAAGCCAAGCTAAATAAGCTTCAGCTTGAAGGCAGAAAACATTTATTGCTACACCGAAACATTGATGCAGTTGTCTCAGCATGTGGCACTGTGCAAAACCAAGCAACTGCCTTTCAGACTACCTCTATGTTGCACAAGTCTACACGAAGACAAGCTTTCTGAAGCAAGAGGAAAACAAGATTTTCATTGGGCTAAATGCTAGATTACTTGCAACTATGATTCCTTTGTTCTTCTAGTTGAGTCACATGTTAGAAGGAATTTTCCCTCTGGCTGTAAATTCTTCCTCCTTGCTACTCTCCTCCTCCCCCACCCCAAAAATCCTCAGTTAGATTGCATGAAAAGAAAATTAGATTTTTACCCGTTTTGCCCAGAAGTAACTAGAAATTAAAACAGCTTTTAAATGAGAAACAAGAAAATTTTGACAGAAAAACTCTTACTAGTACAGTTCTTTCACATTTTTCATTTTTCAAGACTCAAATTTAAGTGGCTGTGACACAAATATGATTTAGTAGGTTTGGAAGAACTGTTTTGCACTGACATCCTACACCACAATATCAAACCTCTCTGTCTACAACATACTGAACAGTGCATTTAGCACTTTCCAAATCTAGAAGTGCTGACCATTTCCTGTGGCAGTGAGTCCCAAAGATCAGCATCATACTCTGTTAAGAAAGATTTCTTTTTGTTCCGCATATGCTGACATTTCCTTTTGTATCCTTTTGTTAAGTTATAAGATAAGGAGAACCTAGTAATTTCAGCATCCAAACAGCCTATGATCCATGTTGATATTTTTACCTTTGACCCAGTGGGTAGGGGTGTCTTTCAAGAGACTTTATCATCAAGAGGTGTTTTGATAGTAACATAAAATATGTTAATTGGTTTTCATGTATCCAGCATTTCTATCGATTAGAGCATTCTAGTACCACAGTAAGGATCTAATTTCCTTTTTCTGGAAGCATGCTGCTTAAACCATGCAACATCATCATCTCCAGATGTTTTATTAGTCTCTTTTTAACTATCACTCATATTAAAGGTAAGACAAAACAAAAAAAACCTAAAATACCAAAAAAACCCCCAACAAACAAACACCACCCCATCCCCACTCCCCCAAACCAACAACATACACTGTACGACAATGTATAAACTGACCTTAAAAAACAAACCAACTTACTTGTTTTGGAGAAATTTAGCAATGTTTTAACATATTGTCGTAGTTGCTGTCTATGCTTTACCTTAATGACTAAGAAGTGAGAGGTTTCACCACAAGGCACCCACCAAATATGCAGCAGAAATCTATACTATCTGCACTCTGGACTTCCTAAGAGCTGACTTCCTAAGAGCTCTTAAGGCATTCAGTATCTCAATGCTTTCTACGTTAAGGAACAGACTTAAGAAAGTGGCCTGAAAAAAACATACAAAGAGAGTAAAGTTCTTCTTAAGTTCTGAAAATCATCTCTGATTATATGTCTAATGCAGTTCACTATAATTCTGCTAAGTTCCTCTGCACTGCAAAAAGGATTATTGCTTAAATTAGTTTGTTGATATCGTGTCAAAGTCTCTAGTTTTAACATGTTCTGATCCAAAGGTGTCTGCAGGAGCATTACACTAACTCTTTAACTTACATATGGTTGTGATGCGCATCTTTGGGAGAGGAGCAGGGAACTCACTTAAGCAGCCAACCATCTAATGCAGGTCACATCTGTCACACCCCAAAGTCCTAGAACTGAGGGCAGCTTGGGTGTTTCTCTGTGTATTTATTCTACTCATCAAAGAAAAGTTGATTAAACACTGATAGCTGATAGACTTGCCATTTTCTAGAATATCCACAGCGAGGATGGCCCAAAAACGTCCCTTAAAACACTGCAGTCTGCCCAGCTCTAGCAACTTCAGATGCTTAATCTGAAACTTTCCTTCCTTCCTTCCTCACATTTACTTTGTGCTGAATATTACATTTAAAAAAAACCAAATCCAAATCAGCAGGAAACAGGATATGTTTCTCTGAAGAAGACTGGGAAACAAAAGTGGACAAAGGAGTTATCTTCCTTGGCCATACTGAATTTAAGAATGTGACATCCATAATTTGAGGTTACAACTGTAAACTTGGAAGCAATATCAGTCAGGTAGGTGCATTTTACTGTCCCGTGAAAATGCCCAAACCCCCTCCTGGCAAGACTTGCAAAAACCCCTCTCAACTTGAATTTTCAGCAAAGGAACATCTACTTGTTTAAGATGTACTATTAAGTTCCTTCATAATTCCACTCCTGTTGTGGAAGGTATAAATACAATTGCTCCCAAAACTGCTCCTAATTTCTCTATTGAAAGGAACGAAAACTAAGAATAGAGTTCCTATTTCCTGTCTTTTCATTTATTTTCCCATGAGTGCCAGAATATAAAATAAAAAGGACAAGAAAGTTCCCTTGACAGCATGCAAAATGATGAGCAGACTTAAACTATGACAAGGAAAAAAACCACTAAAATAGGAAGCCAAAAATAGTGTAGACTAGCAATTTAGAGGAGCAGGGGACTAGAGAGATCCAAAATTAGGGACTAGATTAATTCAGAAAATGAGAAAATAAAAACCACAGGACAGATGCATCTGAAACATCATGTGCCTTACATTCAGAACCTGAAGAGATCTCGGAATTCCTTAGCTTTCACATTCCTCTGTTGTTAACAAGTAACTCCAAATCTACTGGAAAAAAATAAGCCTTATCTCCCCCTAGAAGCTGGATCAGACAAAGGAGGATAACCACCTCTATATGAATGCTAAAGAAAACCCTGCTGCTTTTGTACTGTTCCTGAGGGAAGTAAAGCCAAAGGAACTTTAGAAGGGACAATGGAAGTGATAAAAAGCAAACTTCTTTCACTCAGAATTGCAACTGAGCAGCAGCACCTACCTTCCCAATTATCACATCTGCACCCTGGAGGCAGTAGCTGATTACACTATGTTGAAGTGGACCTTTCATGCCATCACAAATAAATCCTGGACGTAAAGAATAACAAACAGCAACTATTCAGTTTCCCTATCTTTGTGCACGCCACAAGGACTGCTGTTACAGATAATTCTTGTTCTTCTCCCTCTTCATTATCTGCCTCTGTGGCAAAGGAAGCACAGTGCATAAAGTAAGAGTAGGGAATTTAGGAAGAAAATAAAACAGAAGCTGCAGAGGGGAAAAAATGCTTCGAAAATAAATAAGAATCTAGCAGCAGCAGAAAAATCCCACTGTAAGAAAATCTTCTGGATTGTATCTGTAGAAGAGGCTAGTAACCAGCATGTGTCATATTGCTTGAAACTGCCTCACAGATGTGCTTATTACAGTCACCGAGAGCAGAGATACCATCGCACAGTAGAACGAAAAAATCAACTACAAAGTGAAAATTTGATATTGAATTTTCAAAATAGGAATAAATTCTGAAAATTTCTCAATAAACTGAGATTACTATAATACAAAGATCATACATTTCTGGATCATACAATACCAACCCCAACATTTGATGAGCTACAAATTTTTGAAGTAAAAGACTGTGTATTTAAGCAAACTACCACATGCCATTTCTACTCTCACTAAAAGCACTACTGAAATGAGATTACAAGGTACTTAAGTGCATTTTTTTCTTGAAAGCAATACAGTCTGAACCATTAAATGGCTTTAACAATCAACGACTGACGAAAGCCCCATCAAAAACCCTTACTTCCAATTCTGCAGTTTGATTCTGCATTCAGAACCTGGAGACCCCAGAAACAATTGGCCACAGAGCTCTAGTAGGGTAATTTCACTAATTTAAGTCATCAAAAAGAACACACAGCTCAAGCAATTTCAATCTCAATCCCAACCAAAGTAGCAAACATTCAATTATACAGTACTAAATGAATAAAAAGAAATCCTGCTGTACAACACCAGAAGATACTGAGGCACCCAGGTCATCACTTTTTTTATGAACTCATGTTAATCACAAAGAATAACTTATCAGAAACAGCAGTATGGCAAATTGTTACAGAACACCATAACAGACTGATAAACATTTTTGCTATAATTATGAAGCACTATGAAATATTTGAGATAAAAACTGAGCACAGGACATTCAAGTGGTACAACTTGTGACCTGGCTTAAAAGGGAAAAGTGAAGATGATATTCAAAATCCAAATGGAAGAAAGCAATTTTTCTCAATAACAGAGCACATATCAATAACCGTATGAAAGTTAAAGACACACTTCTGAGAGGAAAGACAAGTTTGGGATACAGCAATTTGCTGTTACATACAAAATAGGCAGTACCCACAACCATGTCAAGAGCACCAATTCATGGAAAAGCAGGAGAAAGTATTTGTGTGGACTGTACTCCTTCTCTCCTGTATCCCTTTTTTACTACAATTTTGCAATTGTCAAATGCATCGTTAGCTAATAAAGCATTATTGAATTAAGCAGTGTAACCTATCTGAGGCTATGCCCAAGACATATAAAAAAAAGAACAGCATGCAAAATAATCTGCATTTCCAGCAAGTGGCATTTTTACTAGTCCACTGGTTCCTACCTGGTGAGAAACACCACCACTTCAATTCAGTTATGGCACAGCATGGAACACAAGTTCATAATTTATTCTTCTGGATTTATTAGTTTGGAATAAAAATTATGAGTGGCATGAGAGAAAAGAAAATGAGGCAGAAAAGGGGATTTTAACAAGATCCATACTGTGTTTTTGTCTTAAAACTAACAAACAAGCACCACAATATAGAAACTATCATACTAGTCAACATAACGAAAAAATCAAAACCCAGGGTTTTCAAACTGTGGGGTTTTTTAAGCTTTAAACTCACTGTTGTTTAGCTATTGAAGGAAAAAACAGCACTTTGGGGTTTTAATCAGCAAAGTTTTATACAGGCCTCTAAGTTATTAAAAATAACAGAAGTTACTTTGTCATTTTGAGTAGCATTAATTTAATAGCAGTATTTAATAACAGTATTACCTAATTTAGGGCAGTTGCTTTCAATTGTTTGCAAGTTTTTTTAATGCTATGAACAAAATTTTCTTCATTAGATGCCTATCATGCCATTCTAATCAGAACGTATCAGGTAATTCTGAGACTAATTCTGTGGGAATATTTCTTTTCCCAAGACCTTTTCTTTAGAATTTCTTAACACCTTTTAAAAAAAGAGACATGCAAAAAAATCATTCAGAAATTGACAAATTTATGATGCCCCCAAAATCGTAATTACAAATGCCCAAGAGAGATCTAAGAAAACAGCTGAAATCTTACAGGATGCACCTTAGCAGCACATCTTTGAGGCTATTCCAAGTTTTAGCACTATTCCGACTGCACATCTGCTAACATGACCGAACAAACGAGCAGACAAGATTTGGTCATACTTGCTCTCTTAACTAACAGTTTAAGTAAAACCTAATCTTTTAACTATTACTTTTTATCTGCTATAGAGGTACAAGCTTACCTTAGGTTATAACCTAGGATGATGGTTTTCTTTTAATCAGAACACTACACAAGAAACATACTAGTACACTCTTATTTGAAGACTTCCATGGTCAAGAGGTGGGTAAACACTGAGAATACCTCCACAAGAGCCCAGTAAGCAGACACAGCACTCTGATGAAACTTTGCAGAAGTAAGTAGGTAAACCCTAATCCTTGACATATAATCAGTCATTTATGCTAACTAGGAAGGGGGTGGGGGGTAGGGGAAGAGATTAAAAAAAAACAAAACAGGGGTTGCTTCCAGTGGAGAACAACTGCATGGTAAACTAGGCTCTCCTGACTGCATCTCTTCAAACTAGTACAGACCTCATGCACTGAAAGAAGACTCACTGAAGCAGTGGAGGAATTTGTTAATTCAAATACAGGAGCTCACCTTTATGGCTGTCAACCAAAACTCACTATTTCAATCTCCCTGTATATCTCAAAACCAAACTACTCTTTAAATGGTAGTACCTGTGAGTAAGATCCTGACAAGTAAGTCCATGACCACTTGAAAACAAGTTTAGTAGGGAGGGAAGATACACAACTCCTTTGCCTCTCTGGGGACTGGAAAAATAAAAGCCCCCAAGGCAACTCCCAAGAAACAAAGCCAAAGGAAGGACAGGAATTTTAAGCAGTTAACCTATGGAGGGCTCTCTAGTTCAGCTAAATACTAAGAGAAGGTCCATCTCCTAGGGTATACTTCTCTTTTTTTATGACAACCTGAGGGAAAAAAATACTACAGTATTTCTCTTCTTGACTCATAAATACGGGTTTTGTCCCATTACTTTTTCAATCTGTTTATCTTCTGACAGAGGTTAACAAATAGAAGTGATGGTGTACAACTCTTGCTTATTTAACTTTTCCATGTCAATTGATTTTACAGACCTTTGTCTTATCCCATCTCAGTGTCTCTTTTTGAGGCCACGAGTCCCTCACTATTTACTCACTCCTTATAAAGATGTTCTTTGCCATTGTTCACTGCCATGGCTCTTCTTGTACCTCTTCTGGCATGTACCGTATCTGTTTTGAATAGAAACTGTCCTTTCCCTTTAACATCGATTTTATTTGCCCTCTTACCACCTTGTCAACACAGGCTGGTGAAGTCTTTCAGTTTGTGACAGCTCATCTTCATAATGGCTCATTGCATAACCCAGCATAATCAGCAGACCTGGTGTGTGTTCCTCCTCCTCCTTTCCCCACATCATTTATGAATACGTTGAGCTGTACAAAAGGCCAAGTCTTTCCAAGACTCTCATGGCAAACGTCTTCTCTGTGAAAACTGAGCATTGACTTATTTGGGGTTTTTTCAAACTTTTAATCTGCTACTAAACTATGACACAACCCCTCCCCTTAAGTCCAACTTGTTCAATTTAAGTGTTGTCAGTGAGTTAGAGTGTGTCGTGATCTTTGGAAATGAAAAAAAAAAGAGAACTTACTAAAGTACCAAATTTCTAATTGATTTCTTTAAAGTAGTTTCGATCCATTTGTGCAAAAGAGGTATCACTTGATTTTGGGTGAAACCACCTTACTTCTTTAAAAAACCAGTCCAGAAGAATGATGTAAAAATATGAACTGCCACCTATATGAACAAATGGCTATTTGATATTGAAATGTAATCTGTGTTGGTCTTCACATAGTATTTCTGCTATCCATGCACTATACACACCCACTTGTGCACACACACTCACATATTAAGCTTGATTTTAATTCTTCATGTTTATATCCACTATCTTAGATCACTGTAGATAAATGACAAGTTCATTGCTTATAAGCACACAAAAGAGATATATTTAATATAGTCATTGTAAGAGAGATTCCCATCAGAAAATGAAAAATGCAAGAAACAAGGAGTATAAAATCATCATGTATAGTGTAGTATTACTTCATACTTAAACACTAATCACGGTGACTTTCTGCAGCTATAACTTTGTACTCTCTTATCTTGATAAATGTAATCTTGTCCAACTTAAATTAATACAAAATACTATCATAAAGGTATTTTTTCTGGTTCATTACTTCAACTATGCCACCCTTCTGCACTTCTCCCATGCCTCCCTTTTTCCTTCACCATCAAATATGAACTATGGATCTTCATTTGCATGACTTTTCAAATACAAAACATATATGTCAACACTCATTTGTTACCAAGATATCAGCCTTGGCCATCCCCTTGCCAGGGCTAGCTTAGTTGGCCATTTGTTAAACCTCCCAAACAAACCACTCTTTAACTGATACCATCGTTTTTGCATAAAACACAGAAAACTTTACATATTTTCCTTTTTAAAATCCTTCATTATGTTCTGATAAAAGACTGGTTAGAACACTGATGAACTGCAAGCAGCATTTATGCTACTAGTCATAATATAGTTATTAATAAGCACTTCCTCAGACGACATTTAAAAAAATCTATGTGCTCTACAAAATAACACTATGTAATATTATGGGGAACTTCCAGCCACTACAATGTTTCACAACAAATATAGTATTTATTAACCTATTTTCCAAACAAATTACCGTTTCTTTTAACATTGAAAATAAGCAGGTCAGTAACACGGTTTTCTATCTTAAACTCTTGTGATAGTTTACCTGAGTTGCAGCAACAACAGTAGTTATAGAAGGCGCAGTTGAAGGTGATAGAGCTCCCACTTGCTGCAAGTGGCCTGAAGCCTGCTGAGGTAAATGAGAACTGGAAACGGGAGTGCTAGATCCTGAGCCAGATACTGCATTTGGAAATGATACTGCTACATCATTGCTGCTAAAAATACCTGAAAAAAATTACAAAAACGATTACATGCATCTTTCTCTCTCCCCCTCCCTCTGTTTACTAGTAACCATGTAAATATGCAGTAGAAAATTAATCAAGACAAACAAGATCACTTAATACGTAATGCAGAAAGCTCCTGTGTAGAAATTCTAACCATGCTGATTGATAGAAGTGCTCTTGTCATTTAACATTCTACAGTTCAGGGAACACAGACTGATTCAGTTTAAAGTTTTTGTAAAACATATGTGATAAATCAAATATTTACGTGCATTGCAAACTGCTCAAATATTAACAGTGGCAGAATTTTTGGCTAAAATGCCTGCCTTCAACTGAGTCTGCTATCAGAGTTTGTTCTTTCAATGTATTACTGTTAAGTAAAGAGTGAAGTATTGGGCTATGTAACTGAACACACACCATACAAATGGAAAAAATACTTCTTAACTTTAAAATAAATGTTACTAAACAACATACATTTGTCCAAAACTGTCATTTTGGCAACTAAGGATTGCTTGTGCTTTTTCAGAAAAATATTGACAGCAAGTCTGAGGACAAAGTACTCAGATTTGCCGACAGAACTGGTGGTATTTCATTTATTCACAAACTAAAATTCCATCCATGATCTATACAAATGCTTGACTAACATTTCTGCTAGAACAGCCAACAAATAAACGACTAAACACGTTAACATTAGTCAGACTTGTAAGTTAGCAATTTAAATAGGAAGAAGCCTCTGTGAAGCCATTACTTCTGTTCATCTACATGCAGGGTAAAGTTCATTATAGAGGTTGGGAAAAAAACCCCTACTGACCAGAAGCCCAGGACAAGAAGTAGTACCTGTCTATGAAACCGTTAGGCTCCACGTGCATTAGATAAGTGAGCTGTCAGCTGGCCAAGGAATATCAAGCATGGTAGCACTGAACTGCAGTTAGAGGAAGAGTGCCACAGGGAGTAAACAGAAGTAGAATGAACATGGTTAGATCAAAAAAAGCAACAGAACTGAAATGCCAGTTAGAAGGCAAAGGGTGGAGCTAGTTTGTCACTCATACAAATAATGATTTGAAGAAGGCAGTGACAATAAGAAGATACGCAATGTTAAAACACCACTCGCCACCCAGATATCCCTCTGAGCACAGGCAGTCAAGGGAGACTAACATCATCCAAACCCACACATAATAGGCAAACACTGAGCATCTTAAATTCCCTGACTCTATTAACTGTCAAGAAAAATGGAAGAGAAAATCAGCCAGACCCACTAGAGAAAGAAGATACGAAAAAGCAGCTGAAGACACATCGCGACAACACTTTTTTCCTGCCTAACCAAGGTTAGTGACTTATCTTCTCCCCAGTCTCTTCATCATAAAGAAATTCCATACCTGTTCTGCTTTTCTACTGACCTTCGTATCTTTTTCCATTTAGTACACCTCCCCCTCCTTGGTTTTTTTTTGGTCATCATCCCCAAAACCTACAGTTACCGCCTTATTAGCAGTTAAATTCCTTGAAGCATTCACTTTGCTATGACCTTTTTCCAGTTCTAGCTGGATCATCTAACTAGACAGCACATTTTATGGATCCTGCTCTAGTTTGTCCTTACACACCACCAAAATGAACATGATTAACAAACAGCCTTGCTACTGAGTCTACTCTTAAATGTGACATAATTACAACCACAAAAAATGAAATATAACCCAGGTCCTCAAAAGATTTTTTCAATTTGCTTTTAATCAACAATTTCAAATTAATAAAAAGGATGAGATTTGACCCTTTGTTTTTTGAATGCAGTAAAACAATTAAATATACAAACCTTCTTGAAAATATGAGATTCTCACAAATTACTAGGCTTCAGGAACCATAAGTTTTGAGAGTAAAAATAATGAAATATCACAACACCTATGAGTATACCATAAGAGCTCATCACCACAAACACTATCACTCTCATAAAACATCAATAGCAATGAGAGGAGAAAACAAAATTTTTGGTGAGAGACACTTGTCTAAAAATGAAGGATATTTTGCCAGAAAGGGAAAATAACTCCAAAATTTTAAAGCTATTGTAGATTTTTTCCTTAATTTAAAAAATCTTACATATTTAATAACTGCAGAGCTTCTGCTGCTTCTATTTTAATGATAAGGTTTATTCTTCCTCTTAAAAATAAAATTCTGGAATACAAGCAAATAGTTATGAAATCACAGGCAAAAAAATATTTCAAAAGAAAGACAAGCAGCAAACTAGTTTGCCAGTGGAATGCAGTAAGCTAATATTTGTTGCCAGTTGTTGTAGTAGTATTAAAAACACTATTTGTTGCTGTTGCAAAATACAGGACAAATATGACCTATCAGGAGACCCTGTTTGGGATAAGTATTTCCATTTAGCAATCCCTTACTTAACACGAAGTACATGCACCTTCTGAAACTAGTCATGCAACCAAGATATTATTCCATGCAGCATTCAAATAAGAACTATATGCTGAACATTCAAATAAATTCTTGATTTTCACACCATTTCAAAAATACTTGTATAAAAACTATGTGTCTATCATATTAGAAAGCCAAGACAATACACATTTGAAATGTTTCTAACATACTAAGTTGTCCTTTGGGGTTTAGGGAGAGATAAATCACTTTCTGGATCAGGAAGGAATGATAACAAAAACCTGAACAAATCTCTGTAAACTACATCAATGTTTAAAACAAGCAAACCACCTTGAAATCCTTCCCATATTACTGAAAAGCCAAACAACTCTACCTTGTGATAAATGGCATTGTGTAATTTGCCAGAGGCATAAATAGCATGGTCAAATACAATCTTCAGCACTTTAACCAGAACACAGTTCTTCGCTCCAGGTGGAAATGGACACGTAACACTGTTCAGGTAAAGTCTGTGTGTGACACCACTAACACAGGTGCAGAACACTGACTTCAGGTTTTAACAGATAAAATGCACATGTAGCCTGCACTGCTGCAGTGAAAGGCTTAACAAAAAGGCAACTGCAAAAAAAAAAAAAGTGTCTCTGGACAACAAATAACTGCCTGCTTAGCACAGAAAGGTAATACTACAGAGCAGGGAACACATCACATAATGCACACTGAAAAAAAATGCATTCTTTATGCACTATCAATGAAAAAATCAGTAACAGAGGAAATAAAAGCACTTCAAGAATAGTGAAAAACAAAATATCCTCAAATCAAAACTAGCAATATACAGCAGGTGGCACACAGAACACTTTTAGTGGTTTTATTCAAAATCTCAAACGTAAGTAGTTCCATGAGCAGAATTAACAAAATTGATTAAATTCTGGATTTCCACAGTGTTGCATCTCACAGATTACATCAATACGTTAAACTTTCCCACCACAATTTCTGTATCTATCTATGAAATGCTCAGTTCTTATTTTCTAGTACTACAGCCCCCTCAACTACCCAGCTCTCTTACATTCCCTTCTTATGCCGGTGACTGCCAAGTTCAGCAAGAGACAAAAAACAGGCAGTGGTTACTTTTGTAGCCATACACCATCCATTCCTATTACAGGAACATACATGTTTTAGACTTTTTTTTCTGTAAACTGGACAACAGACTTAAAGCTTACTGTGGGCCAAAATCAAGAGATACCATCTAGACTGCTTCCTTAGGAAGCTTGTAAAATGGTCTCCCTAAAGCTGTATTTTCTCTTGTAGGTCAGTAATTTGAAACTATTACAACAATTATGAAAAGAGGAAGTTATCTGAGATACCTGTCATAGGTTTCTCATCTTAGCATTTTGTCAAAACTTCAGGAATAAGAAGAATATGGCCAAAGAGGCTGTTTCTCAAATGTACACTTGCAGGCCCACAGAAGTTGCACAGAACTACAAAACCTTCCTACTTGGGGGAGGACAGATGGGCATGGGGTTGGGACAACAACCTCAAGGGAACTCATAGTAGAATTCGAAGAAATAAAAGGAAATTTTGAGTTATAAGAACAGGAACTTCTTCACACAAACTGAAGCTATAAACACATTTTCAGTACCTTCACTTCGTGTGGTAATCTCAAAAAATCTCCCCTAAACCCATGGAAACTTCCTATACAGTGCAAAATGAAAAAGTGTCTTTGCATGAAGCAGTCCATTAATTAGTAACTAAACATGTACAAAAAACTGATTAAGTTCCATTACACAAGAAAGAACATGTTCTATTCCAGTACAATGTTAACAGTGGAAGAAGCATCCCACTGTGTTATTTGTAATATAAACATAAACTAAGGTGAATCTAACGCAAAACAGATGCAAATAAAAACAGGTTATTTTTGACAGTTGTTTAGAAGAAGAAAGTTGCACTTGAAACTGCCAAGATACTAACAGTATTTCACTTCAATTTATGAGATAATGAGCTTGGATGCTAGGGCCAATCTGTTTCCTTCATGAAGAAACCTGAAATCTAAGAATCAAATAATCACGCTATTTTCCTGCTGGTGATGAGGAAAGTGGTAGAGTTCACTTTCAGATAGGTTTCTACAAGATTCTGCAGTAACAGTTCTAGAAGTGCACGGAAATGAAAGTTACTGATCTGCAGCTGGCTAACAGCTGGCTAAGAGCTGGCTAAGCTACCATTTCCCTCCCTTTCAGTGACTGGGCATCCTTTTTTGATGGAGGCTCAGCAGCCTGTCACAGATCAACAGTCAATGGCTTTCTTCCACAAAGGGCATTCTGAGTACTCTCCATAACTGAGGTATAAGTTAAAAAACTCCCTAGACTCAAAATATCCAAAGAATACACACTGCTGAGGGTGGTGGGGAGGAGGGAAGATACAAAGTACAAGTGTACATGTTTTCAAAAACTGGTTTTCTGACTGTTTTGAAACAGTTGTTCCAGTTTCACATCTACTGACAGAAGGCAGACTGCCACAATTATTCTCTTTGAGAATACTCTGTAGAGCAGATTTATAGTCAAAGACCAAAATACTTGACAAGAACCTTGACACAACTGAGGAACACAATCCTGCATGGCAATATGACATATATACGGTGAATCCATGATCGTATCACCAACATATACAGCAAAGACCTGACGTTTGCTATCAAACTCCATTAAAATTAACCCCGAATCCCTGGCAGTTCAGCCAGCAAAAGATGTTCAGTTAATCTCTTCTGTCTGCTCCCATCCTTATGTTCAAATCCCTGACTGTACAGCTATCTATAATCAACAAGAAATGTATTCAACAAAAGGATGGGGGTGAAGGATCAGAATCGATGTGCTATCAAAATGGTCTACTGTGTTCAGTTAGTCCCACCTGCTATAGTGAACAATGGTATTTTACACTTGATTCCATGTTCGTTGATGACCACTCATGTCAGCAGTCATGTTCCCACTTTCAATTAATCCAAGTTGATACAGGTCTCACACTGCAGCCCTCCACTGCAGAAGGGCTCAAACCCACTTTTTCGTAGCCCACTCAAGATGAATTTTCTCTCTGAGAGAAAAGGTCTGAATGTGCCACTAGGAGACAGATGAACGATGTGCTGGACTAGGAACACAGGGAGAACTGTACTGTTTTTCTAGCTCACTATATCCATCTCTAACAGCAAACAGTAACAGCTACACAAGGAAAAGCACAAAAAAAAGGCAAGTATGTAGTAATACTTTCCTCAAATGTTCTCCCAGCCTCTAGAAATCTACAAAGTATGAATTTTGAGTGTGAGGAACCATCTTTGTAATTATTAGCCTTAAATCTGCTTCCATACTTGCCTCAGTGAATATCTTCCAATCCTTTCCGAACAGCTGTGACTTTTCATACCAAATCTCATGGCAAAGTTATACCTTAGTTAAACTGTGAGGTCTTTTTTGGGGGTGGAAGATGGCAGACACAGGGACAAAGCTCCTTTCACTTGTTTCCTCCAGATACTCTGATTTTTCACAATAATCTTTGAAATGCTTTATAACTGCCTGTTTACATTTCACAATTAATTCAGCTTTATGAAATAGGACATGTTAAGAATTTCATGTTCATTGTTCTACCATGAGCCAAAAAGTTTTCAAGTACTCTTCTAGAATACAATACTAAGATAAAGATCTCCGTGATCATATCTGAGACATATATGCTCATAACCACAAATAAGACCTGTAGTTCAAGTGTGTCACAGCACAGGAAGATCTTTGTAAAAGAAGAAGTTAAACAGATAGGGAAGAATGACTGATAAAGACCCTAACTTTTTAAGGTTTAAAGTTTAAAATGTTCACTTTTGTAACAGCGAACCAAAACATACAAGCCTAAATGACTTAAATATGACAAACTAAAATCAAAGCAGTTTTAGGCTCACTTAATGAGTATTCATGAATAGGAGCGTGACTTGTGATCTACATTTCTTAATGATTTCACAGAAAATTTACCGTGTTTGCTCAAGATCTCTGAAAACATACCATAGCTTCAAACCATTCTGACAGCAATCTACCTTGGTGCTGAAATGCTGAGTCACCAGAAGCACTAGACTCCTCTTCACTGTGAACGTATATAGTCTTTTATGGGAGTTTCTACCTCAGAAGTTCTCTCTTTTGGATTCCAGTGATCTGAGGCTGGTGTCTTCACAGATAGGGGGAGGGGGGGAAGATGGGACAGCTGTTGCCCAAATTTCTGAAGGCCTACAAATAGCTGTCACTAGCACCAGTTACAGCCTTAAAGTGGTATTCTAGAACCTCATGGTCAGATAGCTGTACTTAAGACTGCAATATCTGACAACCAAACAGTAATTACTCAGTACTTCAAAATGCGCATAACAGAACTATTTCAGGCTAACTTTTTAAATTACCCTTCTCTTGTTCTTTGTTTTTATCAATTTAGATGGTTTAGCTCAGCACTACTGTCTCCACGCTTCAATACAGGCAGATGCCTTTTTATCAACATTGAAAAACTCTGCCCAAGCTGGGCTAGATTCAAGAATTTTAATTCACGCTCAGTACAGATTCTGTTTAGTTTAGGTTATCTTGTTAAAAAAATCATACCATATATACTGAATTTTGCCTGCATTGATGCAGAGGCCAAGGCTACAGAACTGAAATTTCTTTGGAAACATGTTGTCTTCTAAAAACAATCACAGCACTGAGACTGGCACAATGGATGTCTGTTCTGTATTATGACTCTCCTCACTGCAACTCAAAAATCAGCACAAGACAGAACAATCAATAACAAAGACCTAAAAACAGCAACAGGAGTATGAAATAAAACAGACAGAAGACAGAACAAGCAAGAACTGAAGTAACCACAGAAAGGCAACAAGCGAACGTTACAATTTACAGCTATCTCTAACATAAAATAATCAGGTCATTGCTTCCCATAGACTTTAATTTTTAAAGTATGCACTAAAACTGTCAAGAGATATGTATGCTCTATATGCATATATGCATATACAGATACGCATACCACTCTTGCTCCTTTTCAGTGGCAGATCCATAGAAGAAGAGACAAGACTGCAAGGTCACATCAAAAAAGTTTGACTGTAAGATCGAGAGTATGACTTGGAAGGACAAAGCACATTGTTATCACACAGTGAATAGCAGTGACAACTTTACATCTCTCAACTGCAAATTTTGTGGTTTTTTAGAAAAAGGTTTAGAAAAAAGCATGAAAAACATAAGAAGTTGACTATATAGCTGCAAAACACAGCACTGAGTATACCAAGTCTCTTACTGGCAAAACTGTGCCACTGTCTGCCTTGAAGTGCCTTGACTCCTTTCTATTAAGGCAGGCATCTCAATGGAACAGCTTTCATGACTCCATTTTCTAATTCTCTTTTTTAGGACTAGATCCTTTCAAACCAGTTCAATATTTTAGCTATTATCTTTCCTCCTTCACAGTTTGTCAGCACCAAATTTCAACTGACAGGCTTCGCCCACCACATTTATAGCAAAACTACCAATAATAAACCTCTCTGCTCCAAACTTGTACTTGTTTCCACTCAAACTAAAACTCACAGGTTTTCTTTTTGGTACTTTATTGCTGATGTGCAGCCAGCTTAAACTCAGTGCAATGAAAAAACAAGCTCCTGACACAGACTCCATCAAAACTCTTACTGACAGTGACATTTACAATCCTCAGCATTACCTGACTCATAATCTGAATATGCTGTTGGAGTAAATTACCTTCCTTTATTTAAGTATTTATCTCAAGTTTTAATACTTTCTTTTCATCCTATATAAACACACATGACAAGATCTTTTCTTGCTGTTCATATTATCAAAATTTCTACCTACCCTCACTGATTTCACCCAGATATACACTTCTGACAAAACAAGAGCCCTACAATACTGGGGTGGAGGAAGGGAGGGGTGAAGGAAGAGAGGGAGGGAAGGTGGGAAATGCAGTACTGGGGTAAAAAAGTAACCAACTTCACCTCGGAAGGTACCATGAAACATCACCACCACCACCCCATCACCCCAAAAGAAAGTAATTAGATGATAAATCCTGTCCAAACACCATTCTAAAACAAACATGTAGCTACCATTATGCTGTTCCACAACAGTAAGTTATATAAAGCATTACTATTGTTTGGCAATATATGCTCTTTCAACTATCTATGCCATTAGTTTAAAAAACAAAAAGTGCAATGTGGAAAGAAGTCACAAATGGCATTCCATCGATTTCTATTCTGCAGCCTCTTGTCAATCTACACCTCTTCAACATTAAACAGCAAAAAGGCTCTGCTTATAAAACAGCAGAAACTCACCAAGTCCAAATTCAGCACACTTTGTCAGATACCCTTCAGATGTTTTATTTTTGTTCAGAAAAATGGTGAGCTTGCTTTCCTTCATCTCAAAGCTGGTTCAGAGCACTGTATACCTGGGAGAGTGAGAGGGAAACCCTATATCAAAAGGAAAAAAGCTAAACCTATTTTACTAAAGCAAAGCAAATCTAGAGAAATTTCAGTATTTCTCACCACATGTAGACTATGAAACATAAAGGTAATGTAACATTAAAATTTTTATTATTTAAGAGATCCACCACTCTAGACATCTGCCTAACAGGTGTAATTCATGAGTCTGACAGTTTGAAAAGCAAAAGTTCTATAAAACCGTAATGGCTGCTTGCCTTAAATGAAAAAAACTTGACCATGCAAAGTTTCAAACATTTAAATTCTTTTGCATATGCTGAATTTCAAGTCAATACAATTAGCAATGCATACAGCACTGCTCTTCTAACATACATGCACAGCAGTAAGAGAACTTCTATTTGGCTGGCACAAATGGATAAAAAAGCTCCATTTTTTATTAACAGATCACCTGACACCAATCAAATATCACACTGAGAAACAAACTTGATAATCTTCAAAACTAGCCTCATGAGAGAGTTTTAAATCTTTCGATAACTTGTGAATATAGCTATGATTGTTTCCTACAAACTAACAATAGCCTTGAAAAAGTAAACCAAGCTCTAATTTAATAAGATATTTCATTTCCACTGGCTATGAGTGAATAGAGAAACAGGGGTGCAAAGCCAATGCTGAATACTAAAGGGAAACAACCATTAGATACATTAAAGATTCAATATTGCTCCCTCTGAAACTGATAGTTCTGTTATCAGTGACACAAATGAGCAGCATCGGGCTGTCAGAACAAAGAATGGACAAAACAAAGCTACCTTCACATGCATTACTTGTAGTAATTTAAGTAGTCAGGAAGGGAAGTGGGAGAATGCCTGAGGTAGACACCACTATAACACACCTATGAATGGAGCACAGAGGAAGGACTAGAAAACACTATTCACAAAATTAAAGAAAAGGATCTCAGAACTGGAATAAAACTGTTATCGTTTTACTTCACACATACAAAAAGATCATAAAAAGAGAACTGAGGAACTATTGACCTATCAGGCTCCTGCAGACAATCTACAAAAGTTTTCACTCAAGTACTGAACAATTGACGCACTGCAGACCTGTATTTCACCCAATCCATAGAATATGCAGACCTTCAATCAGGCTTTTCCACAAAAGGCTACCCTTTGTGATAAATGAACCTCTGAAAAAGATTCTAATATAACTTACCATTATGTATGGCATTCATCAACTTCGAGAAAGCTTTTGAGTTAGGAGAAAAAGGGCTTCATGTTAAGATCATGTTTAACAGACGCACAAAAGAATATATGTATAGACAGGAATTTCAGTGAACAATAATATAGCTGAATACATCTTTCTTGTATTAGAGCTCTGATCATTTACAGTAGCACAAATTGTAAAATGGATTTATTTCTATCCACTGTAATTTTTTACTTACATTTCTTTTATCAGTGTTGGTTAGATTTTAGATGTCGAGTACAAGAACATTACAGCACATGCCAATTAGCTGTATTCTAAAGCTAATATTACAAATCAAAATTCAAATTCTTTCCAGTGGCAATCAGTCCCTCCAAGAAAAGACTGATTTTAATTTCATTGTCTGCAACAAATTTAGAAACTCAGACGGAAGTTGCCTTGCTAATTTTAATCACGAGGCATCTGTTTTGCTTCACTGAGAGATTGAGATGAACTCGAGCAATCAAGTGTAACAGAAAACGGTTGTGTCTCCTGGACTTTAGAGAGCTCACTTCAAGAACAACTGAGGTACACAGAAAGAACGTCCAACTAGTAGTACACCAAAGGAGATGCTCACATGAACTTCCTTTCCTTCCCGGGTTGGGGTTTTTAGAGAGTATTGATCTCTAATCCTGAAGTGCCAGAACATACTCACATCCTCTGCCGTGCAGCTGAAGTCTCTAACGCAGCCTCCACAGCACCACGACATCATAATGCCCGGTTGCAGAGGTGTGGCAGTCATACAGATGCCACCCTTCTTCCAATTATCCCACCAGCTTATTCCTGCTTAGGATAACGACCTCATGACTACAGAATTATTTTAGTTTCAGTTTGCTCGTTCACTCTTTCACACTACTAAGGAACAAAGCCCTTAGCTCACACATCTGGTTTGACAAGGTGATCAAATGAATGATTTTACAGGCCAGAGTGGGGCGAACACCTCTGTCATACTTCCATGGGGGAATTTTTTACCTGCATCAGCCTCTGACATCTGACTGCAATAACTATTTGGGTTCCAACGGGTCAACTGCCTTTAATGCTTTATTTTTCTCTTCTTTACTCTTGCCACAACTGGAAGCTACTAAACACTGCTGTCATAAGCCATTTTTTAACTGCCAGGCTCTTCTGAACATCAGAATTTCAAAAAAATTAATGAAGAACAAAGACACCTTAAACTTCTGTCATTCACACTCAAACATTACAAAACTAATTCAGAAGCAATTTTAAAAAATTTAAAAGCCTTGACTTTTACCTGCTGACTAAAACTGAGTAACTAGCCAAAGGAAATACTGCTAAAATTTGGAATAGTTTAATTAAAGCATTACATACAAAGTGTGTTCTCTAAAAAACAAAAATACTAATGTTGGGGGGTTTAAATTTTGTGGTACAGAAAAAAACGCACAATATACAAAATTCTGTATAATTCTTGACAGAAGTGCACTAATCTGAAATAAATGAAACTGATAATTTTAATTAACCTTCTCAGCAGTTTTCAGAGAGCTAAAAAAATACAAAAATACACTTATAATTTACAAGAAAAAAAAATCACTAAAATGCACAGAGCTAATATGACTGGAATCACATACTATACAGACAAATTCTTTCTCAGGTGCAGAGGACACAAGGCAACTGCAGTCCGCCACTCTTAAGTGCAAAATCATTTCACCCACACCTACTCTCCACAGCCTTTATTTGATTATATCACTTCATTCCAGTTATGCTCAATTTTTTGTGCACAAGAAGTAGCAGCCATTTTGATCCATCATTGCTTTCAACACTAAAGAAAGCCCCTTTCAAATTTAAGGAACCATTGGGTAGGTTTGGAAAGAGGCTTGGGGTGATGGGTTTTTTTTTTCTTTTCTCTTCTTTATTTTTTATTTTATTCACACAAGCTCAGTCCTACGCTGCTGAAGCTGTACCTTTTGCTCTTGTTTCTTTAAAACTGTACCACACAGGAGCTACCACTAATCCAAGCAATCGCATACAATGTGTTCTCAAACATCACTCAAGAGGTATGAGAAAGTTTCAAAGCAGAATACACTAGATATGTCCCAATGCAAAATTTACTACTATCAGATAACACTTCATAGACAAATGAGGAAGAGATGCAGTTAAAGAGCTAACAAAACACTAGCTCTTCTAACACAGACCTCATCCAATTACACAAGGAAGGGCCAACACTAGATCAGTCCTGCTTGTGACTGATGAAGCTAATTCTAGACTCCCCCCAAGCCTCTCCACAAAACAGAAGGAGAACTATTCCCCTACTACCACTCCCTTCCACACTCCATAAATTAGTAGAAGGCAGATGAAAAAAGGTGTTTTATTCTAGAAGGAAAAAAGAGCTACTGTCTTGGTTCCTGTGTAACTGCCTTTACTGGCAGCTATACCCCCTCCCAGCCACTCAGTTTTCCACTACAATGTACAGCCAAGCTACTGAAATCCAACATGCTAAGGTGTCAAGAAAGATTAGGGATGGTGAATGGTAATAATATATATATGTATATATCTATATATGCATACCAAAAACCTATATGCTGTAATAGCTGGACTTCACTTCTCATTGTTTTCGTTTATTTGCCATCTCTGCTGCCTTTTCACACTTTCCTCTCAGTTTTGGCTAAATCTTTCCTCTCTTCATCCAATCCTTACGGCAGCTGCTATTGTTCCCTTTATTTAGAACCTCACAATTATTCCTCCTTAAAATCAATTCTGCTCAGAAAAACTTTGATGCTTCCAGCTCACTCATTTCAATTTCTGAAATGACTCAGTATTAATACCTACATCCAAGCCACCACCTTCTGGCTGTTCATTACTTGTTTTTAAAGGAATTGGTTATGCATACAAAAACTAAAGTTCCACTCTAAGCTTACCACTACTCCACAACAGAAAAAAGGCCTAGTGACTTCGTCCCTAGGAAGGATGTTATTTGCTGTAACCAAGCCCTAAATCCATCAGATTAGGCATTTGTCCATGACAGTTATCACACTTTAGGGGGAAAAAAAAAAGTTAAAAAAACCAAAGCAAATTCTGACAATTTGCATTTGACATTCTTATGTGAAAGCTAACTACACTGACAGCTTATGAGCCACTTTTTCATTTGTTTGGGGCAATGGGGAGTGTGTTTGGTGTTTGGTTTTTTGTTTGTTTGTTTGTTGGGGGGGATTCTGTTGAGGTTTTTTAAATTTACTTGGAATCTCTCGTGATTGGTATCTCACAGATGTTCAAGACAAATAAACAATGGGAAACAGAAATAAAACCAAGTCAAGTATGTAGGATCTAACAGGATTACCCATGCACAAGGGTCAGTTTCATGTTCATATACTTTAGTTCTATTAGCAGCTTCCATGAATCCCCTTCTCAACTCAGATTTCTAGAGCTATACTGGTCCAAAGAACATAGATGCTCACTCACCTTTTTATGACAAAATTCTTCCATTTTTTCCAGTTACTTAGTTTAGTGAGAATCCTTTTCTGAACCTTTTACCACTGCATGTAATTCTCTCTCACAAAAACATATGCTGCAAGCTAGATCACTGTCTAGTGAACAGTTGAAAATGAATAGTTTACTTCCTGCTATACTTACGGCCTTCTCACATATCTACCAAATCTGACACTGAAAGATGAAGACTTCTATTTAAAAGCTGAATAAAAAGGATAGAAAGAGCAATATGAAGTAATGAGTTTGCATCTAAACTTGGTGCGAAATCCCAGTTTGGTTCAAATGGACAAAAAATGGCTTTACATTCAGGAGCAGATAAAAAGTAGCTTTTCTAACAATACCAAATAGTTTATTTCACTTACTATTTCCTGCATTACTACCACAAAAGCCCTTGCAAGAACTGTCCAGCTAAGTATTCTGACAGCACACTTTGTATATGTGGCATACCTGTACATCAAGTTCCTACAACACCTTTTAAGGTATGCCTAACATTCTTGAAAGAGAGTTTTATTTGAGTAACCTTCTGGAAATACATTGTTGGCCTACCTCATCCAATTTTCTGCACTTTTATCATGTTGGGGAGATCTATCAAAAATGACCTCACATTCAGATGGATCTACAAGCAGATCTTGCAGGTACAGGTAATGTTTGTACAGTATCAGGAACTACCATACAGTGAAAAGGCACTGGGACACAGTGTCACTTGCTGTACCGAAGACACATCTTTATGCACACGGAGCTACCAGGGGACCACCTGACTGCAAATCCTCCACTACAGAGCCAGAATTGCTGGGGTTCATTTGCTGCAGGATTGTGCCAAGTGATACGCTACAGTACCACAGCACAGGCAGCCTGGAGCTTCAGAAAGCTGCTGTTCTTAGTCCTATCACATCCATATAACCTGCTTAAGGAAGAAAAATTAATTACTTACGTAAGAAGGAAGCACAGGGACTTGATAATCAGGCACTTGGCCCTATTATATTTGCTTTAAAAAGCAGTATAGCTATTATACATCAACACGTGAATCTCTCCATTCTAAGTCTTAATGGATTTAAGCATTCTGAGCAACATCTTGTCACTGAAAAGCTCAATTATTTTAAGGTTACTAGTCTTTTTTATGCCATTGTATTATGTTAGCATTTCTATTTAATTCTTTTGTTTTCTTTTTGAAACTTTAAAAGCGAATTGCAGAAATCAACATGATTATGATAATCAACAACAGCTCTAGACATCACAGCCTCTCCCCAAATATAATCCTGAGACAACCTTCAGTCAGTTTAACTTCTGGTACTGCAGCTCTTCACATCAAATAAATGGAAAGTTTAAAAGCTAAGTACACTTCCTTCTGATTTTAAAAACCTGACTGTAGTGCTGTCACCTCTGACTGACAACAACAACAAAAAAAGAATTCTACCATATGAATTGGACAGTCTTCACAAGGACAAAAATGCTTCAAGAACTATCAACACATACACATCACTTATTTTTCAGCTGTATTTGATTCCTGAAAGACTTAAAAGTCTGTAAGATCTGAAAAGTACAATTTTCAAGGAAGGGTAAAAAACTCTACTGCTCCTTTTATAGTCAAGCCTCTTCTCTACCCTCCCCCACACACACTTTTTTATGTTCCCATGTCACCTTTAACAGATTTTATGGAGTTAAAAGACTGATTGCTATCTCACATTTGACTTACAAAGAATGCCATACTCTAGTAATTGACTCCAGATGCTGAAAAATGTTCACACTCAAGAGGATGAATATTTTAATTTTAAAATATATATGCAAAAAAACTCTTAATTTGATACCATTTTGAAAGTTCATTTTTGAAAGTTAAGACATTTTAAAAGAGTTTCTGGGAACTAAACAGTTACAAGTAAGAAAACACTTGTATCTCACTTTATTTTCCATGCAGCAATAGAATTTAGGAATATATCCTTGATCTTCAGAAAAGGGATACATCTCTAAAGCAAATATCAAATTCTGCAACAAAGATATCTGATAGGACAGAAATCATAATTGCTTCACAGTGTCTCCTTGTTCCCCATATGTATCTACATAAAATTCTAGTTCTTAGTTTTATAATTACAGTTAGAGAACTAACAAATCTAAGCACAAAACTGGAAGTTTCAGTACATCTTCTCTTTCTGCCCTTATTTTTTTTAATGTAATAATGATAATACCACATACTTTACTCCATGTATCTGCAAAGACAATCAGCCACTGGAAAAGCAGGCACTTTATTTTCTTCACAATGCAGACAAAAATAGTAGCAAAGCTGTCAGGCAGATCTCATTAAAACAGTGTAGTTTACGCTGATTACGCAGGCCGAAAGCAAGTTAGTTTTTATTAGGAGTTCAAACCTAACACCAAGTATATACAAGGCTCGTTGTAGGCTCATGAGTCAAATATAATATAAAAGCAAGCAGTTTACAAAAAGCTCACGGACTTCCCTGAAAACCTTCCCTTAACAAACAAAAATGATTTATAGCTATATTTGGAAAGTAGTAAGTAGAGAAACTTAAGTAGCCTTTAAGCCCTCCCCAGTCCATTTTCTTATCTGCCAGTATAGATACAATTAACTAATAGTCAGTGTATTCATACGTATTTATTACGTTTCAAAAAGTTTGTATTTAGATGCCAATTCTGCAAATAATTATGTATAAGCAAAAATCTAGACCCACAGAATTTCCTGTAATTGTTACTAAATTAATATTTGGGTAGAAGACTAACAAAGATTGAATAAAAACAGTATTTCAAACAGTTTAGAAATATTTACATCTTTTTGCTACGCTATTTAAAATTATGTCTTTTTCTCGAAATTAATAACTACCAAAATTTTCTTTATTTTGCTATTAAATGAAAGACCTAAAAGAGAAGTCAAGAAAATACACATTCCCTTTCCTGTATTAATTTTTTTGCTTTTTGCGGGTTCTTTTAGCATCTGAAATGTATTACAAGTTCATAATTTAAACATACTATTTGCTGTTGTCTGTCAGAGACTAACAAATAAATAAATAATGACATCTTTTGAAATTTAAATAGAAGCTAGTGCCCAGACTCACCATAATTTGGGAATCTAGTTTAAAGATATAATCTTCAAAATTTCTATTTTAACCTGACAGACACATTTTCATACAACAATTAACTAGTCACGCAACTTCCACAACTGCCAAGATCATCTCTGACATTAGCAGGCCTTAGCAGCTTGACATGGAAGCTCTATCCATGTCCTTCCCTGGGACATTTTTTTTTCACTTCAGAAAGCCTTCCCATCTGTTTTCACTCAAAAACAAAAACTTTACAATTTTTTTGAAAAAGGAAAACTTTGCCTTGTTCTAAATCAAGTTTTGTTTCAAAGAGATGCTCCAAGAGTTTCTGGTCTTGCAACATTCATAGGGAGGCTGATTTGCATCTCATGCACAAAACACTGCTTCCATAGAAAGTCAGGCAGCTTGGAGTCTTCAAGAGTGGAACAGGCTGAACATTTCTTGTTTTCAGCAGCTCATCCAATTAAGCATTATATGTCTCTATTTTTCCATTGACTTTTTTTTTTTAAACAGAAAACAGGGCAATTACCAGTATGCAATTACCAAAAAAAAAATCTTGACCAGGCATAGTAACTCTTTTTGTATCACAATTATGTTCATGCTTCTAAACATTTTTGTAAACTGAAATATTCTCATATTAAGGATATTCCAGTCTAGCAAAGAGCTTCAGACTCTTTGAAAAGGATGTTTTAAAAATATCAATCATAATATGCCTCTTCTCAACTTTCACATTCATAGTCATATTTTAGGAAGAAATTAGTTTCATAAAAAAAGATAGTACTTTGCTACCTGCAACATGCATGGAGTAACTTCTATTAATTATGATGTAACTTTTCTACCCCTTCTTGAAATGAGTGTCACAGTGATGACAATAGCCTTTTTTTCCCCCTGAAGTATAATAATGTTGGGTTCTCCATCATTATTCAAAAGTTTTTCACAACTGTTTTCAAAACACATCTCTGTTAAAAGGTTCATTGTTCAGTATTTTTTTGTCCACAGCCTTCTTAATCAAGGAATTCTTATTCATTACATCCAAGTTCATTTTTCACAACATACATTTTTAGAAACCACCCTGAATCCTCAGAGCAAGCAGCAAAAGCAACTTAACTTCTCAATCTCTGATAAAAGCATAGAACATACTACATTGGGAACCAATTCTTGCAGACCCACGCTGCCTGAAAATTTATTACTAACTACTATATTTTAAAATGCATTATTTACCCAGTTACAAACTATTTCATATGTTAAACAGATGCACCATGCTAAATTTTCTTTTAAAAATCAAGGAGATAATACAGCACAGAATTAGGTTCATAGGTAAGGACCAAACATCTCTGCAAGGACATTGATTTCCTAGCTCTAGAACTTCCTGCACTTGCAAATCAAATAAATATGTTTGACTAAACTGTATCTTCTAGAAGATAAATTTCCAGAACTGAGATTTGTTCAACTATTACTTTCTCTCACTTGATAATGTTTTACTTTTTTGTTAGGTTAAGGATCATTGCAGTAACAGTTTTCATATCCATAGTCTGACAAACTCACTCCTCAGCTATTCTCCAATAATGTGCTTTTTCCATCCTTCTCGTGGCTCTTTTCCTTACACAGAGCAAATCACAGAACCACACATAGTATTCAAAGACCAGACACACTCCGAACATGGAGCAGCCTTTCTCATTACCTTGCTGTTTATGCATTAAAACCTCTTTAAACACAACTCAGAACTGGAAACTCAGACACAACTGATTAATCACCTTTATCCTTTTTCTCTACAGCCCTGCTTTCCCCAGAAGGCCATCCCTATCCTGCAAGTACACATCCATCTTTCTAAGGCATAATCTTCTATTTTAGCTCCACCAACATAACTCTTAGTTTGTACTGCTGACCAAGAGATTCATTTTACCCTGTCCTCATAACCAGACTTCTTCAAAAATTGCAGAATTTTCCCATAGATTTCACAGACTATTCTGAATTGGAAAGGACCCAAAAAGATCACGGAGTCCAACTCTTAACTGAACTGAGGATCAAAGCTGTGACCTTGGTGTTATGAGCACCATGCTCCGACCAACTGAGCATAAGGAGAAATAACAAAACAAAGTAAACATTGGTTTAATAATTCTCTGATCAAAATAAAATTGAAACTTATCTACTAACTATAGTTAATAGAAGGATTTCCTGACTTCCTATCATTACAAGCCTTTATTTAAAATGTCATGCTGTATTAATTGAAATGTAGACATCTACTATGCCACTTTTATTAACGAAATAGGAAATAAAATTAGTCCAGTAAGTTATTTTCCATAACTCTCAATATCCATCACTACTCATTACACTTTTGTATGTCTTAACATCTTTCTTTCTTCTGTCAGACACATCCTAATTGCATAACATTAACTACTTGCCAGTCTCTTACAACTTCATGAGTTTTAAAGACTTACTAAAATGTAACACTGACAGTCTAAAAGCATGGAAATATGAGGTATTCATCATCAGGCAATGTCAATACTTCTGGCTGTAGCTGCTGATAACAACTGTTTTACTTAAGAACTTTTATCCGTTTCATGATAAACTTCATTTTCATAAGCTACTACCTCATGTGATTTCTTCCCCGTTACCTGATGCCTCCATGTTTTCTACACCAACAATCTCCAATTTTAACATTTTAATCTTGTACACCATTCACCAATTTCAACACCACTTCTGCTGAGCCTCAAATACAAAGAATGAAATTCTCTGAGCATTGATTTTGCCTTATGTGCTTTCTACACCATGTGCTTAGTCCTAAAAGGCCATTAATACCTATTAGTATCAATTTATTCTTTATATTCTATCTCCTCTGAATACAAAATGGCTTTTTAACACAGCAAGACTCCTGCTTTGGTGCACTTTGCAGATAGCACAAACTGTTTTAGAACAATTTTTTCTAAACTCTTTCTCCCAGTAGATTCAGCTACTAAGTCAAACTTTAAACACGGCATCATGAGATTTAACCTAAGTACTTGAGGGACTTAGTATCTCAATGAAAATAATTTCAAGTTAGTCTTCTACTTTGAAACTCTGAGTTCTCTTGCGTCATCAGTGCAACAATGAGCTTAACAGTACGATGATCTTGCACAGCATAACGTATGTAACATTGACAAAGTTTTCAGCACCGCTTGAATCAGATGGGAAAGGAGAACAAAATACATGGAACTAATCTGAAGCATTTAGCAAACTTGTATATAAAGCTGAAACTTGACTGCACAAGACATAAGATCAACTCAGAGGCACCTGTGCCAAAAACACTACTGGTTTCTCAGAATTTGAAATACTGCCTTATCAAAGTACAATACTGGGTTTGGATGAGTCCTATATTCCAAAAAGTGTCTAGTGTTACCAACCACAGCATACTGAAGACTGGCTAAGGGCAGAATATATATGATGATACATATAGGCAGAGATAAAAATGTAGGAAGACAAATTCTAATTTTGCCTCAGTCAGGGCAAAGGAATTCCAGAAGACGGACAAAACAAGGGTGCTGAAACAATGGGCTAACCATTTCAAGGCCCAAGCGGTAATTTAATCTTCTCCAGTCTTCTCAAAGAAAGAAAAAAATTTATAAGCTCTTTTTAGGGTTTAGAGTACACATCAGGGCACAAAATCAATTTTACAAAAATTAAAATATTGAAGCAAATGATCCCCTGAAGCCCTTAGCTGCTGAAGCTGATACTATACAATTCATTGTACACTTGAAATCAAGAGCAGAACTGGGAAAGGCAGAGAAGTGCCTGAAGCACTGCAATATTTCCAGGAGCAAGTATCCATGCTGAACTTGGAAGACAACTGCACAAGAACCTTATCTACCATGACACAGAAATTTCAGTTAACTTCTGATACTTGATTGCTTTCCATTTTACATTGCTACATTATTTCAGAAAAGTCAGAAGGTACCTACGTCACATAAAATGTTCTTTTCCCTACTGCCATGGGACACAAGCTCTCAATGCTTTACAATACTAGATTAGAAATCTTTAAATATTATTCCCTAGAATATTCCCTAGAAGGATGCCGAGAATGAATTTAATCCTGAGAATACAGCTCATGTGACCTGGAAAGTTAGACTGCTCTATAAAATTGTTGAGTTCAGATGAAATCCACACACACACACCCTATTAAAAGATTAGGATCCTGAAATCACTCCAAAGACCAGCCCTGTTGAGGGTGAACCATTACCAGCTTTATATAAAAACTCCTGCAATAACTGACTTGTGCCTTTTCAGACAATAAACTTACACTGCTTGTGAATTCTCAACAAAAAGTGAAGTATTATTTGTAAATGAGCTTATATCTAAAGAAGTTTGGTGGGGTTTTCTTAAGGAGGGACAGATGTACTAGTAAAATGTTAATTTACAACAAAAATTCCATATCACCCTACCAATTTAAATTTTATTTAATTTTTTTAGAATTTCGTTTATTCTTTTGAATTCAATGTTAAAGTAATGTATACAATGTTTCCTACTAGGTTATAAATACATTTCAGAAAGAATAATAAAGAGCATAAAGATTGAACATTTAAGTGATCAAACCTCGAACACATCAGATTGGTTGTATGGCAACTGAAATACAACCTGAGCGTATGTGTTTTAACAGCTTCTAATTACGTGTCCTTATACTATACTTATATTCATGGTACATCTCTGTTCTTATTAAGCAGGAAAAGAGAAGGCCTGTGGACTGGGTAAGTTTGGAAATGACAAATATTTTTTAAAAATGAGCTGAATATACTTAATCTGAATAAAACTTTTTGGGAAGACAATTAATTATGTATAAATAGCACATGGTAAATCTGCATTACCTTTTAAAATAAGCTTCCCTTCACATTTCATCTCATTTGAACATTAACTATGAACACAATTATCATACATCTGTGAAGTCATGTTTTTCATCATTTTTATGGATCTCAACAAGTGCTCTTAAGAAAACTGAAAGCAAATTATAGCTTCAGATAGCTGTTGTTAGGAAGGCTATTAAAAAAAAAGAGGAGGAGATACTTGCAAAAGTGCCTCAAAAGCTTTGTTTAGTATGGTCTAACTCATTCCTGATTCTGCTTCTTTGAAGTATCAAGGCAATTCCAAGAGGCAATAAAAACTTTTTGGCTTGAGTACCTTGGGTTTTCACTCACTACATCTACATGCACAAAATCTTATCTGGGGGCTCAGGTCAAATAATTTAGATTCATTTCTTGGATCTTGTAACTGGACAATGTGGGTACACTGCAAAGAGAAACACTAACACATTACACCTGAGAGAATACATGTTTGTGATAATAGTGATAATATTCACATGTCCTTCCTCATTGCAACACAGCTGCAAATTTGGGTTATTGGGTTGCTAAGCCCAAAAAACGCCTATGATGAAGTGAAAAAAGCAGCACTACAACCATAACAAACAGGGAAGATGAGGGAGAAGAGTACAACAATACCCTCTGATTCAAGCAGAAGTTTCTGGATAAATTTAGAGCTCGTACTCAAAGACAAAGACATCGCAGTTGTTTTTGAATCTCTGGATTTTCTTGTTTTTGCTGGGGTGATTCTTTTTACGAATTTTGTTTGCTTGTTTATTTATATTCATGTTCTTTGGCATCCTCAGAAAATATCACTGTTTTAGAGGACAGGTCTAATGCCAGCTACCAAAAATCTAAGTGCACTTAATAGGTGTGAAATTACAGGCTGAATATCATGATAAAAGTAATAAAACCTACGTGGTATTTCTAACCATGTATTTATTTATGAAGAGCTTAACGTTATCACTGGCATTTTCTAGATGGAAGAGTGAGATGTAATAAAGAGGACACAGGAAGCAAGAATAGACTTGGACAGGGAAAGGCCTGTTCAAGGAGCTGACAAGAGCAGAATATTCTAAGACAAATATAAGAGGGGAAACGTAGGTCATTCATTTCAAACCAAGATCTTGTACTTCTATCTCTCACCACAACTACAACAATACATAATCCCCCTCAAAGGGATTATAAAGGAATAAGAAAGTTCATACTATAATAACCAGAACTCTGATGTAAATATGTTAGATGGTCTCTGTTCATAACGGATAAGAGGTGAAAATATTCTTAAAACTGCATTTTAGACAAGAAGATAAATAGTGAACCATGAAGTTCTGTCATATACCATTTCTCTTCATTGATTTTAATACAGGAAAAGTATTTTTTAATATAGTTGCTACTGATGTTGCCATTATCACCCATAGTAAAAACAATCATTTGCCTGTATCTAACTGCTTTAAAACAATGTGGCTTTGACATCAAGTTTTTAAGAACCTGCCTTGTTCTGAAAGAAATACAGGGGGTTTTTTCCTTGAACTATGTATTTTTTAAAAGTATCTCTTGCTTATAGAGTGAAAGTATACAATACAAAAAGCATAAAACCCTGCCCACAAGCAAGTATTCAAGCTCCATTTCTCTTTTCTCCCAAAATAGAATAATTAAGCAAAGAAAAAACCACTATAACAACAAAAAGGACAACATTTCAAAGTTTCAAAAGTGAGGTAATTCATTATTTTTTTAATCACAAAATCTTTGAAAGAAACTTCAGGGCAACAAAGACTTTGGCAGATAAGAGTATTCTGCTAGGCCATTCCACACACAGGTTTACAGGAAACAGAAAGCCTCTCACAGCCCCAGATGCGCATAACATTAGAACAGAGGAAGAACAAACCAGCCAATTTCAATTGCTAAACAGCACATGAGAATATGAAAATGTCATCCAGCTGCACAGGAGTCCAGATTCAGAATATAATTTTACATGTTTAAACTGGTCATTCTCCATGTAGACATTTCGATTTTTAGTTAAGCTACATTGGGAAAATGTAACTGACGGACATATTCAGCAAAGCTGACATACCTGAGTACCAATTTTGTTTTCTCTGTGTAACAGAACACACAGACAATGAAGTCCATACTAACTATCAATTTTTTTTTTTTGCTAAACCTATCACATGTAATTTTCAAAGAACGTATTTTTATGCAACTTTTCCCCCTACAGCTTCAAAACCGGCATTTATATAGTCTATAGGTCAATACACAGGTCAATCTACTACAGCCACCTACAGCACAGTGGCACCTACACATGGAACAAAACTTACTTTTCCAACAGTCCTTTTTCCCCCAGAGTGATTTTCATGATATTTTAAATGATACTATGTTCTGGAAAAGCATACTCAGAATTATAGCTAAAATAACAAAAACATATTTTGAGGTAAGAAAACAAATCCAATAAATGCCTACCTGAACCCACTGGAGATGAACCAACACTAAGACTTTGTAAACTTCCATTCCTGAGCAAAGTTGGAGATTTTTGAAGACCAGAGCTTGTCACACTTCCTGCAGCAGATGCCACAGATGAAGTTGGGGAAGCAGAAGAAACTGAAAGATGGGAAATACTTTCTTGACTTTTATTTCCTTTAGGTCTACCAGGCCCATGTTTACTTTGCTTATTTCCTTTCCGTTTCTTCTCTGTTACAGTTTCTTCTTCTATTCCAGAAGTTTGAGCTCGTTTGTATGCTGTAGAAGTAAGGCTTGAATTACTTATGTCTCCAGGTGAGCTGTCAAAGTTTTTAGATTGGGAAACAGCTGCTGATGATGAAGGGAGACCAATTAAGGAAGTGAAACAATTGACTCCCCCCTCTTGGCTCCCAGCCTCTCCTTTATGTACATCTTTGGTTGAGGAAGCCTGTTGAGAATGCGTGAAACTGTCACTTCGCAGATCTGTGTCTGTAAAACTCAAAAAATCTTGGGGAGACTGAACTGAACTTCCAGAAGATGACTTTATGCTCCCAGGAGTGCCCAAAAAGCTTCCTAAAAAAAGAAAGAAGAAGTACAATTATGTTTTTCTGTGTAGCTGATGAAAACTGATGGGAAGTATTACTATCCCAGAATACAAAACTTTAATGTGGAAGGACTTTATGAAAAGCATTACCAAGAGCTAAAGAATTTATTTTTTAAATAACTCATTGGTTCTCCTGCTGATCTTCACTTTGCTGAATATGATTCTCAGATTCCTGTCTGAGATTCAGGTTTGAATCTAGGGCACAAACAAGGTAAAAATGAGTAATAGAAGAGTAACAACTTTGCTGCTTAGGCAACTTTGACATCCATCATGTTTCGCAACCATAAAAAACACTTGGTGCAAATTGGAGCAAGTTTTTTTGAACATACACATACATAAAAAGAAGACTGATAGGAATGTGCTATGATCACACCTACACTATGCCTGCAGTCTTCCTTACCATTCTACCCAAAATCAAGTGTCTGACACGGGTCAAGGGAACAACAATTGGGCTTAATTCTTCCCGTCTGAGGGGGAGTTCCACAGAAGACATATTTTTCAAAAGCACAAGAGAAAAAGTGGAAAACAGTGTATAAAATTGGCATTTTAAGACTTCTTTAGCACTGTCACAGAACCATAAAGATCTTCTGTGTAACAGAATTACATTCCTTCTTAAGTATTTGGAATGCAGTCATTTCATCACTGTATTAGTGCATTCAAGGCAGAAAATGAAGCACTCTTGGGAAATACAAACATCTACTTGCACTGAAATTCACTAATTTTATACAGGTGGGTGTATGTGGGTACTGTTTCACAGAATTCAGACTGATGACAACATCAAGAAAATACTCCTAAATACGACATTAGGTATAAAAACCCCATGTCCATTAAAAGCAAATGTTTTATCATTAGTACTCCAACCAAACATCGTTAAGAATTCCATTTAAAATACAATTTACGTAAATACAGCTATTAAAAAAAAACCATAAAAATATCATTGTTTTGTTGTATCAACTTCACTTAATGCAACCTAAAAGAAAATACATGCACATAGTAAAGATCTATTTTGCCATCTGCAGCAAGATTTTTCTTTAAATGAAGAATTCCAGAAGGCAATTTTCAAAGTTTTGAGAATTTAAACAAAAAACCACTTCCTCTTCTTTCAGGTAAAATACCTGAAATATTGGAAGAGTTCTAGACAAATTTACAAGTGTTCACTGCATAAATAAACTCAAAGGAAAATCAACATCACAAAGTATAAAGGACAGTCAGCTACTAGACACAACAGTGAAAATTACTGAAAATTAGTTTATAGAAGGCCTAGTTTGTTGTGTTTCAAAATAACATGTTTTATTAATTAAGGAATTTTAAAAAAACTTTTTGTTTTTTTAATCTTTTTTTCAATTCTGACAAAGATGCCATAGTAAAATTTGCTTTTTAGAAGTGCCCATAGTGGATTTTAGCAAGGTCAAAAAGTAAAAGATTTTGTATTACCTAAAGTAAATAAACCTTACATACTTACCTTCTGCTTATATATTTCGATGACAAAAAAATTAAGTAAAAAGGTCTTTCACTCTGAAGAAAAGGGTATACTTTATATTTATATTATATTTATAATGGTATACTTTATATATATATTACTTTTATACTGCATCTTGAAAAATCATTGAGGGGCCATTGCATCCCATGCATTAGGTAGTCTGGTTCTGTTCTTTAGCCAGTGCACTGACTAAAAAACATCAGTATTACTCCCTTAAAGAGCTAAGACCTCTAGACTCAAATTCATATTAAGGTTTACCCCAGACTAACTTTTTGGCACATAAAGACACTTCTGTTAGCAGCTAAAGAGAATACTTTAACAGTCTGAACAAAAGCATCAGTTTTGCCGTTTAAAAATGCACAACCTTTTTTAATGTTATAGCAACAAACATTTTTACCCTGAAAAAAAGTTGGGTTTTTGCCTAAAGTGAAACAACATTCTCAGTATCGAGGATAAAAGATTAACTACTTTTCAAGCTCTGCATACATAAAATTTCTAATTCATGTCAAAGCAGAAGCTGTGTTACAGCATAGCAATCAGTACCTTGCTGAAAAGGGCTAGCTGCAGTCACAGTCGTTCCTGGATTTCTTCCAGCACCAGGCTTTCTTCCCCTCTGACCTGAGCTGTGACCTGCAGATTTCTTCCCTTTGCTCTCTGACCCTCTAGCCTCTGAAGAATCTTTTCCACTTGAAACATGTGTAGGAACTTCCTGGAAATTTGCATTTGTAAATCGAGCTGAGGTATCTTCCAACCGCTTCAAGGAGCCTGACATGGAGCTGTTGCTAGTGCTTGTGTATGTCTGGCATTTTGAAAGAGAGAAGACATTTAAGAAACAAGTCACACAAAAAACTGTAACATCTGTTTAAAAGACCTCATTCTTTCAGACAAACACAGAAGTGTTCAAATACTAATGTAACTAGAAACAGCAGAAATTACAGAAGCTGAACTGTGAAGATTGTCAGCAAACAACTGAAGTACATAAAACATCATTTTGTGGGAAAAAAATGCATAATGGCTTTGGTTGAAATTTTTACTTCACTGAGGTAAATGGAAAAATCTAATGGCTACAGTCTTTATTTAAATAGCATATTGTTATTTTATTAAAATTAAAAATTAGAAACTAAGCTTTTAATGCTTTTCTGAACATGAAATTTTTACTCCTTTTTTGTTAAACTGGAAATGTTGTTCCATCAGCAGTGGAATTGTTGAAGGCTTCAGAATCTAAGAACTTGGATCTTTATGACTTTACAGTCTCAACAACAAACCAAAATCAACTCCCTGGCAGATGAACCATCCCCCATTCATCCAATTCCTTAAGCACCACCAAGTAAAGAAGACACATGAGAGAGCTGACTGAGACACACTTAATTCAAACCCTCTCTCTGATAGGTACGAAAACACTCTTGAGCAATTTTCTTCCAATGCAAATTTCCAGTGCAAATTTCTTCCTTAACCCCTACCCACTCCCAAGAATTCTGGCCCTTCTCCTACACTCATACACTCTCCATAGGGCTTTCAAAAATTTCATCTTTAGGTCCATTATTTGTCTGTTAAATTTTGCCAGAATTGTTCCTATTGGTGAACAATAGTCAAAAGAGGTTTCACAGAAAGTAATTAGGTGGGCAGGGAAAGTGCATGCACAACATTAAGAAACCACACAAGGGAATATTATTGTTCTCATGACTGAAAAAAAACGTGGAGTTATGATAACAGAGTTTTAATAACATAAGAAAGAAAATGAAAACAAAATCAGGAAAAAGGAAAAAAAATTTGACTGTTATTTATACCCTAGCCACTTAGTAAAACAGCTGTTTAAAGCTTCTTAAAAAAAATATGGATCAAACCTAGAAGCTACTCATCTGTTCAAAATGAGCTTGTCTGTTTTTCAGTTCTTTACAGAACAGAATTTAAAATAGTATCTCCAGTTATCTCCATCAAAGACCACACAAACACATGCCTCTTAAAATTGAGCATACACACACATTTTCCCCACCCTAAGTGGGATGCTTGCTGAATTTAGGCCTACAACAGAATGTTTTTCATCTTTACATAAAGCTTTGTATACCAGCCACATAAAGTTTTCCATATTGTACTAAAATAGCTAAGACATTTACATAAACCTTACTTGTCAGTTCCAAATGACAGAAGACAACTAAATATACAAGCTTTGAGGAAAACAAATATTTCAATCTATTTGCATAGCAGGGCCAGGCAATGACAAGTAGGCATTAATTTGCAAACACTGTGCTGTGATTTGGTTTGACTGCAAGCCTGAATCCCACTCCTGGCAGATTTTGAAGAATATGCATGCACAACACAGTTCTCCTCTGGAAAATTTTGCTCCAACAGGTATTTGCGTTTCAAGAGGTGCTGTAAGGTGTACTGAAATCTACATGCTTAGAGAATCATGAACACCAACATGATGAAATATACCCTAAGCATAGAGAGCTACTGTCATTTTTACGGTCTCCATCTATCACTCTGTGCGCCCTGAAGAGTTACACCATCCATCTGCAGCAACTCTTAAACCTTCTGGGGATTTATGGTAAACATGCAATAATCACTCTTGGTATACACAGTACATTCCAAGGTCTGAGTGGCCTTTCTTCCTATGCAGGCGTATAAGGCAGTAGCCTTGCACAGAGAGGGGAAGGACCATGGCAAGTAATTCTCCACAAAAACACCAGATGGTAAGAGCAGAGTTCAAGCAAAAAACAACCAACCCAAAAAATCCCCAAAACCAACTCTGGATTTGCATGGCCAGGTTTTGGTAGTGGAGGGGCTAGAGGGGGGGTTTTTGTGACAAGCTGCCAGAGGCTTCCTCCATGTCTGGCAAAGCCAATTCCAGCCAGCTCCAGGACTGACCCAACGCTGGCCAGGGCTGAGCCCATCCGTAATGGTGGTACACCTCTGTGACAACATACTGAAGAAAGAAAAACAAAAAAGGGTTATTGGGCAGATGTAATTGCGGCCAGAGAAGAGCAGAATGAGAACTTGTGAGAGAATCAACTCTGCAGACAACAAGGTCAGTGAAGAAAGAGAGGAGGTGCTCTAGGCACCAGAGCTGAGATTCCCCTGCAGCCCATGGTGAAGACCATGGTGAGGCAGCTGTGCCTCTGCAGCCCATGCAGATCCATGGGGATGCAGAGATCCACCTGTAGCCCACGGAGGAAACCCATGCCAGAGCAAGTGGATGCCTCAGAGGAGACTGTGACCCTGTGGGAGGTCTATGCTGGTGCAGGCTCCTGGCAGGACTTGGAGACCTGTGGAGAGAGGAGCCCATGCTGGAGCAGGTTTTCTGGCAGGACTTGTAGCCCTATGGGGAATCCACACTGGAGGCAGGCTGTGCCTGAAGGACTTCACCCTGTGAAGAAGTGATCCATGTGGCTGCAGTTTGTGGAGAAGTCTAGCCCATGGAATGGACTCATGCTGGAGAAGTTCATGGAGGACTGTCTCCCATGGGAAGGATGCTGGAGCGGGGCAAGGACTCTTCTCCTTAAGCAGGTGCAGGAACAACCAGTGATGAACTGCTCATAACCCTCACTCCCCATCTCCCTGCACTGCTGGTGGGAGCCAAAGCTCAAAACTCGAGACAGAAATTTTTTATCAGGAGTAAATATAGGGCTGATGGCTATTCCCAACTAAGAAAATGGGCAGAAGAAGAGGCAGCAAGAGAATTCAAATTCCTAAGTTATTGTAGTTCTCCTTGAAACATTCTCTATCTATGCCCCAGAAGTGAAAAAATGTAGTGCTACTACATTAATCACAGAGTAGTCAGGCATTTCTTATTTCAAACTTTTTCGAACTTAACTGATTCAGACTGAACAACACTTGCTGAGACATTACAGGGATGCACAAAAGTGCCTCTCAAAATAGCAGGGACGGGAACATCAGTAAAATTTCTTGGAATTAAATTCTGCAGAACAAACAGGCAATTCAAGTACACTAACAGAAGGTAAATCCACAGTTTATTGTGCAGCCTTTCATGATTCTATCTTAAGAAACCATTCATCCAGATAAAAACATGCTTTAAGACATCACCTGCATAAATGGTCATTACCACCAGATTTACAAAGGATTTAACATCTTTAAAAAGGAAAACCAAGTTTCATTTCAAATTTCAGTTCCCCCCACAGGAACATTATGGTAGCAGAAGTGATTATATACCATGATAAAATCACCCATTCAATACAAAGAAAGACTGCTGTGAAACAGACATCAGGTCCACATAAATTCTAGCAACTCTTTGTAAAAGGACACATAAAAGTAATACATTAATACAATATTCTGAACCAAATATTCATCTTAGAAAAAAATAAAGCTTGCTTCATTACTAAAATTTCAAAGTTTTGAGTAACACATTATGAGTTTGTAACCTAGAAAAGCAAATGCATGTAAATGGTGTTAAAATGACTTAGGAAAAAAAATTAACTGAAGGAACTAGCCACAAAAAAAAAACACTTCCATATATCCAGTAGATACTTTTAAAAAAAAACATAATCACTCCTAGTAACCTCATTTTAAAAACTGAACACCAATTTTCCTGATGATTTGAAGCACTATAAAAAAAAAGGCAAGAAATGAAGCAAACAGGTTAGGTAAAGAAACCCCGCATGCAAAAGATTAAATAAAACTGAAGGGGCATGATGATATTCAAATTCCACAATCAATATTCTGTTTTGGTTTAATTCAGTTACAATTAAAGTTCTAGAGATTTTCTGTTCACTTTAGTGTTTGCTCTAGCTCATCCCTGTGACTATCCATACAAGTAAACTTTGTAATTAGGAAAAGGATAGGGAGGACAAAGAAATCAAAAATAAGCTCAGCAGAAAAACAGAATCCAACTGTGTCTTTGGCATTAAAAGCATGTTCTATTAGGCAGGATGCAAAAGATAAGCAGTATTTCCATATATTTTCTTTAACTTTTACAAAAATATACAGTAATATCACTTTTTGTAAAAACTTATGATGATTAGATAATCAAAGTACAAGAGGGATGTAATTCAAGAAAGATAAGATCATACATAGTATAAAACCTAAACAAAGGTTGTAAAGTTTAAAGAAATTCCCACACAAGAAGCCCCTCTTACAGGCAATGAATTTTAGAAGTTGCCTCAGACTCAAGAGGAGTATGTTTAGGGCAAATTAATAAAATGAAGTAACAAATCATGCGGACCAGTCAATACTACTCAGAGTTCTACAACCTAATTTCAACAGAAACTGTCACAGCCACTGACTGCAATCTCTGATTGCTCTTAAAACAGGAAAGTGGTAAATTGACTACCTTTTCTTCTATTTTTTTTAATAGTTATTGAGAGTTTCAGAAAATCACTAACTACTAAGTCTCACTTGACACAACAGCATCAAAGAGAATACAGTAGAACCAGAAATAAGACTCTTAACAGAAGTGTGAGTTACAAATAATGGGATGTTAGCAAGTATGCATTCTCAATAATCTTACTACTGAGAATAAAGAAATATGCAAAGCATACTAAAAATATAACTTTCTTGGAGATTATTCTTGAAATTGATACCACTAGCTCAGAGAATACTTCCAGAGACCAGAGAAAGTCAGTATTTCAATCGTCTCATCCCGTCCTGACGAGGTCTTGGTGTACCATATGCAAACACACATTTGTTGAATAGAACACCTCAGAAACCAAACCACACACAGTTAACGCAAGCCTCAAAACCTTTGCTTAAAACACGATGATCTATGTACGGAGCCTGAATGAATTAAAACCGTGATTCCCCAGTTCTGATGTCAGACATCCCCACATGCATGGCACACACCTTCTCCAACTCTGAAAACATAAAACTCATTTCTCAACAGTACTGCCCATTACTCTGTAATGCCAACATTAGCGTAATTTTATTGGTGGATAGCAAAAGTGATTCTTGCTGAGTACAATGAGGACTGTCATTATTTAACCCTGTATATTGTCCCTGGAATTAGGTATTTTCTAGCACACCAACAGGAAAGAAAGGTCACAGAACCTAACAGAACCACCTGCTAATAAGGCATATTATAAGTACATGAAGCATGAGCTGTAATTTCATAACTACCAGTTTTAACTTACCGGTTCAGTGTCAGCTCAGCATACACAAGTGAATTTTTAAGGACAGACTTTCTAAAACTTCTCAAATTATTAAACATACCTCAATTTAAAAAAATTCACTTGAGTCTCACTGGCACCTCACAATTATTAACTCACAATTTAAATACAAAACTCTAAGCCTTTCTCCATATGTTAAACCTCAAAATATTTTAGGATTTTACATTATAGGAAAAAATACCAAGAGTGCTTCATAATTATAGAATTTATACCAATATAAAGCTCCTGTATATATAGTGCAATGATTACATAATGAAATTTCAACTTAAGCAACTGAAGTGGAAGAGGAGAAAAAACACTTTGACTTACTTTTTCTGTAGTTACAGTAAGAGATGGAACCAAAGATGGTGAGGACTCCGACTGCTTCTTATATTTTTGCTTGTGTTTATCTTTCTCTTTATATTTCTAGAAGTTGCAAAAGACAATAAAAACTAAGTTCAGCCTCACCTTTAACATAACCCATTCTATATTGCATCAAGTGTTATCAAAATTTAAGAGACATGGAAGTAATGTCCTGTGCTATTTGAAAAACACATTAATGTTTTGAATGTTCTATAATATAATTATATAAAAGCAAATCAAGTATTTATATTTGTTTTCAAAGTGCACAAACTGAAATTCTTCAATTATGCCAGCATTTACAAATGCACTGTTATTAGTATAATCCATCTTACAATAATCACTTAATCAGCAAAAGAAACTGGATTAAAAACAGAGACATGGCTTCTGTTTCAGAGATCTTCATTCATTTTTCACCAAAGATTTCTATCTTTCTGCATCTCTGACCTGCACAGTATTTTTTGTTGGGATACTAATGTAAATTAATGCAAGGTTTTAGCTTTAGCTCCCCTACTGACATCTCCATGCATAAGAATGTGAAATCTGATTCAGATTTCATTTCCAAAAAAGGGGCATACATTTTAGAGACTAAATAAGTATTTTCCATGGTAAACATCAAAAGCTATACAAATCAAATGTGTTTCCTAAAAGAGCTGAGAATTTAATCACAGGGTTTTTTTAATTTTTATTTTTTAAACATGAATGAAGCACTGGCAGTGTGAACAAAATTGTGCAAACAGAAGAAAATAACTTCTTTTCCCAGAGCCTTTACAGTATAACAGAAGTCTTTCATGCTGGTAGAAATCAATTTTTGGAGGAATATAGAATGAGATCCAAACTGTATTTGTTTGAATAGTTTAGACAAATACTTTACAAAAATAGCCAGTCTGACAAAACTAACAATTAAACTTAGAATACAGGAGTTCAGCATTTTTTCTAGTCTAATCATAAACAAGTAATTTTTTCCTTAGTAATATAATATGGTTTACTTAGTGTCAGAAGATGCAAAGAAACTGCAGCTGTGACAGAAAGTTACTTACAAGCTACTGGCACTCAAGCATTTTATTTCTTTAACTATGTATTTGTGGAACTTCTGTGAACTAACACAAAATTCTGCAGAACAGCACAATGTATGTCTATTTGTTCAGACTGAGTGCTTCTACAGAGAGCTAGTAAAAAACGTGCACATATATGGATTGACACAAGGGGTTTAAAAAACCCGTTAAGCAGCTTGAAAAGATGTCTAAGTCTGAATAGCCATATGAAAACTCAGTAACTGTTTTGAATCTTAAAATCTACCCATGCTGATCTTTCTCTAACTATTAAAATGATTGTCCAGACTTCCAAAACAACATTGTTTGTTCAACAGCGACTGCACAACCGCTCTCACCAAGCACCAGGATGAGATGCAATATGTGCATACTCCATTCCGGTATGACCAAGTATCACCTTTCTACTTCTGTCACAACAGAAGAACTATCAGAAACTTATTTTACGGAATCAGCCTGAGAGAGTAGAAGAATGGGTTTTAAAATTCTCTAATAAAGTAGAATTTGTTAATTGACAACCCAGATGCAAAGCTGAAAGCAAAACACATTTATCTCTACCTTTATGAACTGTAAATACCAGGTGACTGACTTAGAGATCACCTTGTCTCTAACCAGCCCAAATCCATGTACTAAATTTATAAACCAATTTTGCCAGGAAGGAAATACAGTTTAATTTTAAAAGTTCATAAATCAAGTAAAAAAGCCATCATCACCAAAATATCCTGTAAAACTATACTTGCTAGAATACAATATATAAAGTTATGTTAATTCTTGTACACTTCTTAAAACTCAAAGACAGGCACAACAGAACACTTTAAAAAGCCGATGGGGATTTCTAGGTTTGGGGTTTTTACACACAAGTGAACTTGGGGGTTTTTTTCCACTCTGCCACATGGATAGAAATACGGAGTTTTTCCCTTCATAATAAAGTGTGCAGGTGTCATAATTACAATGACGTACACCATAAGGTAGGTGTTAAATTTTTAAAACCTAATACAGGTTTGTTGAAGGAGCTTTAGATTAGGGAAGTTGTTTCTGGGGTATTTTTGTGTTTTTCTGGAGGGGAGATTGTTTATCTCTTTTTAGACCTGGAAAACACATTTGAAAGAAAAAAATGATATGGCGAGGAAGGATTCAAATGCACTGCACAGACTTTTCAATAACATCTTAAATGTAACAGTCCCTAAAGTGCTACCCATACTAACAGAAAAGCAAGCAGGGATCTAGAAAAACCAGAAGTGTCTACACCAAGACTGCCATGTTATCCATCAAATCTGTTGATACAAAAGACTTTCAGTACTGCTAAGCTACCAAAGTTACTACATCATCAGTGTATGTGTTTAGAAAAACTTGAGTAACAATTTCACTGAACCCCAGACAAGCTTCAAGAAGGAAGCTATGAAATGGCTAACCACTGCCTGAGTTTCTTTAACTTTCATCATTCTACTGGGAAATTCAAATAATCCTAAACAGTTTTTTTATTCATAATCTTGGAGCCAAGGGGCAATGACTTTAATACACCCCAAGATGAAACTTCGCAACAGTATCAGTAAACAATAAAAAAACTTTTAAATGAACATGTTTTACAATCTTTTCTGTTGACTTTCTAGCGTTCTTTTACTTCTGGTGTTAATTTCATCTAAAAGGCAAAGAAACATAAAATTCTGATCAAAGGAACACAGGAGGACTTCAAATTACGCTTTGTAACATACTGAAATCAACAGCAGTCCCAACACATAAGGAGGTGTCAGGAAGGACAAGGGACACAAGAACAGCAGGAAGGAAGGGGACATAAATGACTACACGTCTGGAAAGAATAAGCTTGATTTCTGTAAAGTGAAGCATCAGTAACCACATCAAATTCCTCTCCCAGATCCAAACCATCAAGACAAAGTTTGCCAGGACAGCTCACCAAGGTTACAGCTTTCCACTGAAAGCCACTGCAGTAGTAACCCATCCAAAGGCTTTCTGCATACAAATATCTCATTCACAAGACATCTGCTGTCCTTAACTCTACGTTCCCTCCTCCTTTAGGTTATACCTCTTCTCACCATTTTTCCTTTTTCCTTTCTTCCTTTTCTTTTTTCTTCCCACGGAAAGTTGAGAAGTGCTACTTCTGAATATGAATTCAAATGCATACAACATCAAAGAGCTGGAGAACACTTCAATGCAGAAAAACCTCTGAAAGAAATGCTCAGCTTTTACACTGATAAGAATAAAAGTTTCAACAACAAGCTGCTGAGACAAAGAGATGTAGCTCCCACAAAATGACTTCTTGCAGTTGCACCCTCCTCCACCACAAAGATGCATAAAAAGCGTAAGAAGAGTTCTGAAATATCCACTCTGGAATCCACAAAAGGATTAACAGAGGGGCATGAATTCCCACAATATTTAACAAATACGACAGCTCTCAATCAAGTCTGTCTTGAAGGCCACACAAACTAGTCATCTTCTCTACTGCCAGAAAAACAATGATCTGTTTTGAACCAATCTCCTCATGGACAACTCTGCATGCTTCACTTTTGTAAGATCTCTATGCAGCCATAGCTCTAAAAAAACTTCAAAAAACATAGCAACAGCTCACAAGATAAACATTTATCCATAAAATGACATGGTAACCCCCCCCATTCTAGGGAAGGTAATGATATCAAATGTTTGACCTTTTACAAGCTTTACTGTAAGGAAAATAAAGGACAGAAATTACTCTTAACAAGGACTGAAAATAATATTGCCAGTAAGTGAAAGCTAAGGGAGCATTAAGGGCAAGAAGAACACAAATATCCCATTTATATACTTAGGAATGAGTTCAGATGTTCCAAACTCCCTTGCAGAACTGATAAATGCAATTTGTACATTCTGTAAAACCAATATTTAGCAGAAGACACAATTCCAAGGAAGACTATATTAAAAAAATACAGAGCCAACTACAAAATCGACAAAGGAAACTTTAATCTTGATTCACAAGTAAGATAGTTGAGCAGACAAGATTCAGGCAGCTCCGGAAATCTTTCTTACTGTAAGAAAAGCAAGGCATGATTGCCATGCAGCCATTGGGTAAGCACCTGTAACAATATTCATCCTGAACAACTTGAAGAGCTCTGATTTATGGTGCAGCTAAATACCAATACAAAATGCCTCAAGTGTGTACATCATCATTAATCAGAAAGCTTTATTTCTCACCAGGAATCTCATTTTTGGTTTTTGTTTCTTATCTCAGAAGTTATATAATCCCGTCTTAACTCCAACAGCTACATGCTGCTAGATAACAAACCTGGTGCAAGTTTTCTGGAATTCTACAGCACCTTCTGTACACTGCTTTCTTGTACAGCAGGAGGTAGGGGGATGAAGAAGGGAAAGAAATACATTCTGATTGCTTCTATTTCTCCCACAAAGATTTCATCTACAAAATTATTACATAATATGACTTCACAAACACACTTTGGTTCCAATTCTTCATTTTTTTAGCTCATTTACTTGTTTCACCACTCTAAAGATCAACACTTGCTCATTCGTTTTCTTTAACGTACTTTCAGACAAACATTTGTCAGACACTGAAAAAGACCAACATCTCATCAAAATATCAAATTAAGGATACATGTGTAACTACATTTTAGCTCTGATCTGTTACCAACAGAAGAGATGTTACAAAATATATCTTTCCAAACTTTGGACTTTGATGTTTGGAAAAAACGAATACTACAGGTGAACAATAGTTCACATCTAGTGAACTAGAATTTCTTCTAGTACAGAAGAAATGAATGAGTTCAGCTTTTCTTTTAAATGGCATTAATAATTCATAACATTTCCACATGGAAGTATCATTTGACTTGTTGAAGGTATTTACACCTATTTGCTTCATGGATTCAGGGTAGGAATGAGACAAAGGAAGGTTTTCAAGAAACCCTTCTTGAAAAGGGTTTCTACAGGACTTTATTTCATTAAAATACGTTCTGAAGTTCAGCATTTAACAGTTCACTGTTACAAAGGAAGAAAAAGGTTTTCTGACACCACTCTCACCTTTCTCAGAGTGCTTAGCTTGTCAGACCTTCTGTCTGCCCACTCAAACTGCTGAACAGCAGCAACAAAAAACCAAGTAGAGAGTTTTCCGTTGTTTTAGTGAGCTACATTAGTTCTGTGAAGGAACATGAAAGATGGACAGTAACAGGCACAAGAGAAAGATGCAGAACAGAGAAGCAGGAGTTCACGGGCTCAGGGAACAGAAGACTAACTTCTGTTTTGGAAGAATTAAAACAAGTGCACACTATCAGCAACCACCTGTGCGTAGTCCTTCAAGACAAAACTGCTCAGGTTGACCTGGAATTATTGCATTTTTATGCCTTCTCTACTACAAAAATCCTTATCCTCCACTACCTTCAGTTGTCCCAAGTTTTTAAACCTCAACAACATATTTAAATCTATTTTCCGTATTGATTATTGTACGCAAAATCATCTGAATGCCTAAATCACTAATTTTTCAGCTGCTGTTTAACTCCCTCAAATAATCCCAATGTATCAGAATGTTTTGTTAGCAAAGTACTCATAAGAGTATACAAAGAGTACAAATATACAAAGAGTACTCATATTGGTTCTTTCGTCATTTATAGATTTTCTGCACTACCTTTGTGTCACCAAAGACTGTAAATCCTGAGCTGTCACATCACAACTAACATCCTGAATGGAAAGCTGTGCATAGCTCTTGCTAATCCCCAATACCAGATCTGCTTGGCCTCTTATTTGGGACTAGTAGCTATTAGCAATATAACCACAATAACTGCAGAATGGAAGATGACCACAGTCCACAAGTTTCAAACTCAAATCCTAATTTATCTTATTTTATAAGAACAGCCCTTGCTCAGGCATTCATCTAGCTAGCATTTTAAAGGGTATAACCCACAGCAGAAAAATTCAATGCAGCAGCACTGTTGCTGCAGTCACAGTAATAAAAGGATACAGACGAGATAGTTTATAGGGAGAGGTAGGACATTACTGCCAGCATTACTCATACACATACAGCTCTAAGTATTAAACTTGTTCTTAAGAACCAGTCCTTGATTCAATTACTTAAATACTCAAAAGCCTTGCTTAAATACAGAAATAATGGTCATAATTTTAACTGTCAAAGGTACAAAGACCCAAAAATCAATGATAAAAATGCCATCCAAAGCTTCTGAGGTGCAAGACTACCAACTCTTATCCAGAATGAGCTACTCCTTTGATATTTAACACTAAAATACAATGCTTCTGTTATTTGCACAATTTAATATTAATTGTTAGTAATGGATATGCGGTGCTGAACACTTGAGTAGCACTTTATAACTTCAAAAATGGTGCAAGATTAACTAAATCAATGCAACTATGTATTGTCAGTGCTCATCTTCACTCATTCCTAGAAAAATTACAAGTTTAAAATATGTATTATGCTACATACTGCGAAATGCTCCACTGTCTGCAAGATAACTTAAAGATACCTGTCAAATAGATACCGCGAAATAGGCCAGCAGAACGGCAAACAGAAGGAATCCATTTAATTTTCCTGACTCAGTCAGTTAACTATCGTAGATCATCTTTAACTGCATATGGTCTACCAACACACAAAACATGCTAGGGGTGCCAGCTCATAAATACAAATTCGTAAAAAAGTATCCAGATTATCTTCTAGAAACTGTTACAAAGTCAAAGTACTAGTAATCCTGTATTAATCCAGGATCCGAAGCCAAGAAAAAGAGTATCTGAAAGCATCTTTTGCCTCTGCAACTCTCACAGTAATAGCTATAGAATTGAAATTGTGCTGGTTTTGAATGGGATAGAGTTAATTTACCTCATCTACTTGGTGTGGGGCTGTGTTTTGGATTTGTGCTGAAAACAGTGTTGATAACACAGGCATGTTTTCATTTTTGCTGAGCAGCTCTTATACAGGGCCAAGGCCTTTTCTGCTTCTCACCCCACCAGCACCTGGGCTGGACGTGCACCAGAACCCGGGAAGGGACACAGCCAGGACAGCTGACGCTAAGTGACCGAAGATATCCTATGCCATATGGCATCATGCTCAGTATATAAAGCTCAGGGAAGAAGAAGAAAGGTGGGATGTTCGGAGTGATAGCATTTGTCTTCCCAACTACAGGTACATGTTATGGAGCCCTGCATTCCTGGGGATGTCTGAACACCTGCCTGCCCATGGGAAGCAGTGAATGAATTTCTTGTTTTGCTTTGCTTGCATGCACAATTCCTGCTTGTTGTATTAAACTGTCTTTATGTCAACCCACAAGTTTTTTTCACTTTTACTCTTCTGATTCTCTCCACCATCCCGGTAAGGAAGGAGAACAAGTGAGTGGCTGTGTGGGGATGAGCTGATGGCTGGGGTTTTGAGTTATTTTCTTCCACAGTGAAAACTCAAAGACTAAAATGTGTACTTTGAGATGTAAAAAGACAGTCACAACTTAGGCAGCCTTACAAAATTCTACATCTTGCAGAACAGTTTTTAGGTATGCCTGAGGTGGTGTGTTTGTCCTTTTGATTTTATAATAATTAACTAACCCCAGCTGACAAGCTTAATACTATTGGGGTGTCTGCTGTGCTAATGTACACTAAAAGCGCTACTCTTTTTTCAATAATATATACGATGTGTTACTGTAAGGTTAAAAAAACAGGAGGTGGTCAAATCAGTAAATCCATTATAATCTTGAGAACTGAGAAAAAAAGTTCCTACTTTTTCTCTTACTAAAATAAAAGGAAATATAAATTAAAATGAGCTTATATTCCTATATATTTTTTCTTGACCTCCACAAGAGGTCATTTTGCTGTGCCATCTATATATACCAACTGGTGCCAGCTCCAGTAAATTTCATGCAGTTGATTATCAGGATGACAGCTGTATACACAGAAAACAGCATGAGCCAACAGACAATTTTAGAAAGCAACAAGTCAAACAAGACTGTCACTTTTCCTCTTAATCCTGCAGATAAAAGTACCTATTCCTAAATATACTCAGGCAGAGTAACTTTCTAATGAAATTTTGTTTACAGAGCCACACGTTGTCAGCATTCCGAAATAGTTAGACTTTCAAGAGAATTTGACATGAAGAGATGCATTGAAAAAGAAAAATCTACACTTTTACAAAAGTCAGTACAGAACAGGTGCCCAGAAAGAGAAATGCTATTCGCTGCAACAACAGTAAAGACTGAAGGATGAAGACATCCCCCTTTTTGAACTCATGGAACCCACATAAAAATTCAGTCCTAAGAAACAGGAACTGGATTCGGCATCTTAGGTATTAGTGTATCTATACACTGAGATACATGTGGTTTATATTTATTGATCGGCCTTTAGAGGTGTTTTAGAGGCATGCTTCTTTCCCTCTGACTGAACAGAATTTGGAGTAAGTTAACATGGATAAGCATTATCATTAGCATCTATACCACACAGTTCTTATTCGAATAATATTTATCTAGTATTACTTCAATTATTAAAATTGAAGTAATTTCAAAGTGGCTGCAACCCATTTACAAATTTAATAAAAATGCAATGAGAATCTGCATTAGTGAGATGAGCCTGGAGCTTTTTTCCCTAAAAAGTTACACAAAACCCTCAGTGTTCAAGTAACATCACTTAGTTTATGAAATGAGACAATTCACAGACGAAGGACACAACTACAATCATCTTTAAAACACTCTATACAGCACTATAAAGCGACTCTTTGTGACTACATCAGATTTTTGTGTTGTTTTGTTTTTCAAGAGAAAAAAGAAACCATTGCTTATGCAGCTGAATGGTAACCCAAAAACCTGCAATCTGATCCTATTTTTACCACAGGATCTCATGTGATGCATGGCAGGTCCATTTCACCTTTTCACAGTCGGTTGTTCAGACAGTGAGGAAATGCCTCGGGAACGCTTGATCTGGGTGTTTATAACTTGCCTTTTAACAGCTTACAACAGCATTAAAATACATTAAATAGCATTAAGCATCTTTCTCCCAAATGAAATTCATTGCCCTGACACATGAGCTTAGGCTCCTTCATAACATACTGGAAAAGTGTGGGCAGTTCCGAATGCAGTTACAAACCAACACACAGACTACGGAAACTTTCAATGCAGAGATATGTTTTAAATTTTCCCTTCCCGTGGACCTAACAACCAAACTCCTACAGCGGAACACAAAGAATGGGATGCACTGCTACAGCCTCTTCTTAGGTGTTCAAGTTTCTATCCACAAAATCAGAAAAGCTGTAAGGTTTCTTTAAGAACAAGACAAGCAGCAAAAAGATGCCCATAATGCATTAGCAGCTCAGTGTTTAGAACACTTATCCTGGTTCCTGCATTTTAGATTCTCCTCTGACGCTCTCCAACTTCTGTGATAGTGACATCAGGCTCCTTGACACTATTTTGTTCTTTTTGCCTCTTCAATCACAACTTCTTAGACATCTGCAGTCTTCAGTCACAAGTCACCATTTTTGTTTAATTTATGTTATATGAGCCACTATAGCAGAGAGTTTTAAATTTCCCCTTCCTGCTCAGCTCAGACCAAAGCACTTCTAGTAGAAAAGGCAACTGTGTAATTCAGCTGCTACACAGTAGTTACTTACTACATAATATATGCACATTTTTCAGAAGTCATAAACATATAAAGCTAGTAACATTGCCTAATTTTCATGTTAGCGGCAAAAAAAGACTTCTATTATACAAAGGTCAGTTGCAGATATGTTTAGCTCCTTTAGTCCTTTCAAATAGAGATTGCCAGTAATATTAAAGCAAGGCATTCTTCCACAGGATCATGGTGGCCTAAGTTTTCCCAAGAAAGCCTGAGGTAAACACCTGGGCCCTGAAAAAAAGGGATATTATAATAAAATGTCAAGCAACATACTACCAATCCTATTTATGAGGGACACAGCCTCATCACTAATCATTTCTAAATAGCATCTCTGCCACAGAAACTAACAATGCTTAGGCAGCAGTAATCAGAATATAATGCAGCTATTTATTCTGTAGTTTCAACATCATCATGAAAATTAAATCATACCAAAGGTTTGGTTAGATTTGTTCAGGGTTTTTTTAATTATTATACCCTTACATATTACCAATTTTGTTGGCAGAGTGCCCAGAAGAGACTAAACACATACTACGAAGGGAAACACAGGCTTTCAGATGAGTCTGTTTTTAAAAATGACAGCTACCTATACTAACATTTTCAGACCAACCTCTTCTTACTGCAGTGTATATTTCACACTATTTCACACGCACTAATGGATAGCTTCTGAGGTCTGAGCAACAAAAGTGGTTCCAAACCACAACTCATACGGCTACTGCTTGGCAAAACAGAAAGCTTTAATGATGCCTTCAGATCAGATTATCCAAATTTCCAAAGAACAAAGATGAAAGATAAAGCAGAAACTACAGTGCCCTTGAGGGGGATGTGGGTGCCACACACACACACAAACACTACTGTATCTGTGAAGAAAGATATAAACATTTACTGTAATACGACAAAAATCTAGATTCTCAAGGGATTTAGAGAAGAGGAAATAAGGAAAAAACTGCCTACTCCTCCAAGATAATTAAAACAGTGTATCAAATATACAACATAAGCTGAAAAAATAGCTCACACCACTGACTGAACACACTTAGTTTGAAAGTCCCTCCAAGTGTTCCCTGAAGATTTCACAGGTATCATGACCTGGGAAGCACAGTATCTTCAGTCAAAGTCATTTAAGAAAAACAAAAAATAAAACTCAAAATAAAACAAAAGACCACAAACCCACCAACTTACAAGTTTTGTCAATGTGAGTAAAAATCCATGTACGTACTTTAATAAAATGTGACCTGAAATAAGACAGTAGTGAAAAACTAAGAAAAAATATGGCAAACATTAGTAAGGGTTTACATTGCAGCTAATTCTGTAGTCTGTAATTCAAAATTGTTTTTTTCTACCAACGTGTTACTGAGAAGAAAAAAAGCCTGCCAAATCCTATGCTTTTATTATTTTAGCCCTACATTTAGATTTAGAGGTACAACTGCATCACAGTGCACACTCTTTTCTGCATTACCAGATAAAGATGGAACGACTCACCTACACCATTAAAGTCTAAAGATACTTTTTAGAAGATTATCCAAGAACAACTGGTGATCAACATCCATCCAAAATGGAAGAGATCTTAAAATCCAAATCAAATACTAAGGAGACTAAGAGTCTAAAGACTGACATTTGTTATTCAATTTCCTGTTTCTATAAATATAGCTCCTTTGTATAAGACACATTTGGTCAAAAGATTCTTTGATTCCAATTTTTATGTAATGATTTTTAATAATGTAAAACTAAGTTTATCCACATCCACACAAAATCCTATTAAGCTATTTGTACAGGATGTGTGCAAGTGAGCAGTTTTGCATGTATTCTAAGAGGCCTAAAAAAGTGCCAAAGCATATTTGCATTATTGTGTCTGTTACCACCCTCTGTTGAATTTAGATGACAAATTTCCTACAGACAACTGTTAATTCAGCAGTAATGAAAAGCTAAAATAGTAAACATCATAGATTTAAAATTATTTTTTAATAATATGTGAAGTCAAGTTATTGAAAGAATATACCAACATTAGAAATCAGCAGTTATGTTCTTTGTACCCTCACAGCAAGACTTCTCAGGTGAGTAACAAGGTATTTTGCCAGCACAGTAGCCTTGACCACCAGTACCAGTAAAATGTGTTAAGAAGAGATGTCAGTTCTTCAATGAGAGAAAAAGATGTAACAGGTTGAAACATAAGGAATTAGATGCACGTGTTTAGCCACACAGTTGCTAAAATGTCTACTGTCTTTCCCATGTAGTCACAAAGGGTATACAAGAAAAGCTCTAAAAGAAAACTAAGGCAAAGGAAGTTGCACGGAACAGCCTTCCCAATGGATATGTTTCAGTGTGTATCTCAAAACTGAATACAAACAGAAACAGGAAAGTGCATATACAAATGCACCGGAAGAGGTTTCTTCATAGGGTGCCAGTACCTATGGTTTATCATGTGTTATTTATTATTCAGTGCTTCAGAACAAGATTTTCTTCACGCTTTTCAGCAAAAATTAAATTTATCAGAAAATGCTACTTTTAAGCAGATGTGCCACATAATTAGCAACGACAAATCCACTTACTTTTTTCTCCTTCTCATGATGTTTATCCTGAGAGTGAGAGGAAGAATCACTTAAACTTTGATCATATGACCTATTAGATCCCCGTTTGCTCTTTTTCTAAAAAGAGAAAATATATTTATGGACAGAGAAAAGGAACCATTTGAATAAATATAAAGTATAAAGCATTTCAACTGACAAGATGCCTTACTGTTTGAGGAAAAAACTTCAGTGCTTAGTTACTGGAAAACTGACTAATTACTGACACAGAAATTCACAAGACTACTTGAAGGTACACCAGGAAAAAAGCCTATCCCTGTATCAACTTTTACACCTCCCGCAAATTTGCAAGATACTCTTTCCACAGAGAAATGAAATATAACACTTTTTAAAGGTTAAAAGATGGTAGACACATTTTCAAGTTTTCATAACATGAAACAAAAAAGATGCTGCTCAAATGAGTATCACATGAAGCCAAAGTGATGCCCCGACACATGCTTGAAATGCATTGCAAGGTGACTTCATGACTTATTTATTATTCAAGTGATCTGTCTGGTCTATTTTCATTAAAACAGATTAAAAACCAGGATACAGAATGCTACAGTCATGTCTGTGATTAAAAGTGGCAGATGTAATTGCCTGTATTTCTTTAATGTCTGAGAGCCTAGTTCAGGACTGCAAATACTTCATGCTAAGCCAGTGTTCTAAATGTTGGTTATTTTCTCGTAATTGAGGCATCATTTAAAGACACTTCAGGTCCGTGCTTTCTCAACCAGTTTTCAGGGGAATAGCATACATACAACACCCACCATCTTCAGCAGTAAATACTAAGCACCTCTATTTACCACGCATTAACAGTCACAATAATCCTAAAGAAAAACTGAAACACTTAAAACAATCTTGCCAGTCTTTACTGTTCTTACCATTATAGCTTCATAACAGAAAGCTAACTAATTATGTGTTAACTATAGAGTTATGTCTTTATCATTAAATTTGTTTTTCAACAAACATAACTGTTCTCAATCATAGCAGCACTGCAACAGTCAAATCAAAGGCATAACAGTGCAAGGGTTTGCCTTCACCACTAAGTAACAGACCATTTTCACTCTTTCTGTATATACTTAGCTCAAGACAGTAAAAAAAAATCTTAGCTTAGTAAGGGCCTAGAAGGCCCTGACTTATCTTCATTATGAAGCAAATTCATCAGTATTCACAAGAGCACAGAACTAACCTCACCAAGCTTATCTTCTAGAAAGCTGAAATGGTTGACTAGTCCTGTGTTTTTACCTCGCTGCAACCTAAAAGTCACACCAAGTATTCAACTTTTTTAGCAGTGAAAATAAGTAATCTGCAAGTTTAACTATACTTACAGCAGTATCTGAACTTAAGTCTATATATTTTAGTAATAATAAATAATGTTTTTTAAACATCAGTAAGTCCCTCAAGTCCACACACTCGCACATGTACACAGAAATAGATACCTGAAACTGACAAACTGGTAAGAAGTGATAGGAAAGACTCCAGAGGTCTGATCCAAAACCTACTGCATTAACTGAGAAATTTCAATGGTTTTCATTTGCTTGTTTGTTTTTTTAAAATCAAACCTGAAGTCACTTCCTTGAAGGGTGTGTTTCAGAGAACTTACAGACAGGGAATACTCACTGGCAACACAGTGAGAGATGGAACAAAAGAAGTGGGGCAGAAGAGTAACAGAAGCAGAAAGAAAGTGAGTGCTTCTTTATTCTCTAGAAGTAATATTTTCTAGTTTATTCCAAAATGGACTGAATTCCTAAAAGGCGCCTAAACAAACATTCCAGGAACTCAATGAAAAAAAACCACTATATGTGCATGCTATTTCTGGCAGAGGTGGAAAACCCACACATCTACAAAGTAACCACTTACAAAAACATTTCCACCTAGTACTTCTGTAACTGTGATTAAAACATTGTTTTAATGAAATACAATCTACTTTTTGAACTACATGGAAATATTATTTCTAGTGCTAATGGCAATTCAGAGTAAAAAAATAAGTCAGTAACATTTATTTACAGAATTTAATAAATACATACCAGTTTATTAAAATGGTATTTACAGTAGCCACAGTATTGGACGTTATCTGCACCATTGCCTTCCTCTTCACAAAGAAGTCCTGCAAACTGTGCACTAAAAATAAACCAAACAACATTCAAGGAAAGCCATTTTATACCAGTTTGCACCACAATATCACAGCTGAAAATGTATGGATGCTTCTATCTGCAATTATTAAAGAGATTTCCACACAAATGACTTCCAGTGGCATGTCAGCACATAATCAACCTTTGGAGCCCAGGGAAAAACACGTATCATTCATACTTTGGCCTGCTGCCTTTTTTCAGAGTCTTTAAGCCACTCACACAAGCTTATAGCTTGCAAATCTACATTTACTATACAGCTACTTGCACAAATAATTAAACAAAGCAATCTAAAATGACTCTTAGCTCAAACTCAAGCCAAAAATTATCTAAGGAAAGAACAGTTTTTAACAAAACCATACTATAGATCCAAAGTAGAGGTTTTTTCAAAACTCGCATACATCCTTCTCTGATTTGCCATGACAATAACTGGGTTTTTTTAACCTAATTTGAATTACACAGTAAATCAAACTGTATTTATTAGTAAAATACTGTGGCAGGCTAATTTCTTTTTAAAAGAACAACACTTATAAGTTGCATTGACTGGGCTAATTATTACCTTATTCTACTACACTTTTTTCAAAACAATTTTGATTCTCATCATTTGTAATGCTGATATATTTTCTTTATCAAAACCAACTCATATGATGACAAACCAAATATTGTTACATTTTCCATATAATTTTCATTCCCATAATAATGCAATGTTACAGTCAAGATGATACACGGGAGTATTTAAATGAAAGAAGACTATATAATGTGGTTCATTTTCAATGCTTTGTAAAAATACATTCTTCGGAAATCCAGAAATACATCTACAGCTGATACCAACTAGAAAAAAACAAATAATTAAGAGGATGTCTTTAAGCAAAGATTTATTGTTCTAAGCTTGTCTTACAAAAACCAGATGCACTTCAGCTCATTCTTAATTAGATACTAGTTTTGATAATCCCAATTCGATACACCTTGCCCTGGATTTCTGCCTTCTCTAATCTTCACATTTTTCTTCCATTTTTTTTAAATATTACTGAAGCCTCTAATTATCTCCAATCATACTACTCTCCAGCTAGATATAATTTTGTAATATAGACCACGTTTTTGAACCAAAACATTCTAAAAATTGGCAAGATACATGTTTTAATTTTGAACATAAGTCTCATGCTCTTCACAGCATTCACTGAAAACAGGGCTTTGGAATAAAGTAAAAAGATGAAAAGGACTCTTGTATGTATCCAAGTGTTTGAAAGGAAAGAGACCTTTTCATACAAGCACTTGGATGTATACATTTTTTCACATCTGTAAGTAATCCCTTTACATGGTATTCATGCTTTGAGAAACACAATCCATTTTCACCATAAAAAGAAACTTGACATTGATCACATCCAATGAAAAATTAGATGCTTATGAAAGAATATAAGCTGCAAAGTAGTCAAGCAATTAAAAGAAAAAAATAAATGAAGTGTTGCCAAGATATCAGCACCAAAACAAAAGAATTAAATCCTTTAAGATCTGCACAAGACATACAAATTATCACTTGGATACACTAAGGAAAATACATTTAAGTGATTTGAGTTGATGTGCAAATACCATTTCCCTGACTAAACTGGTCATGAAGCAGCATACTGGGGCACTCATAAAACACAGGTAAATCCACAGATTATGTAGCTAGACAGCCTATATAAATCTGCTATCTACTGTAAAATAACTTCAGCTGAAATTGAAAAACAAATAACACCTGTAAATTTTGGAGCAGAATTCTTTTTGCTTCCTTTCATCTGCTGACATGTGGTTTAATGTAATTATCCACCCTCCCTTAGAAGTCCATAAAATGAAACAAGCATCTCCTGAATGCAAGGAAAACTAAATATCTTAAAGTGGAATGAATCAGATGGTGGAGAACACAGCTGTTTTTCTCCAGCACTAATACATGAAATCTGAGTAGCTCAGGATGATCTGCACCATTCAGATAAAACCAGTGAAGTGAGTTACTCCCAAATGTTTGGAAATCTGTACTGGAATGGGTGAGTCTAGTGCACTTTTACGCACAGCTCAGTAATTTTCTCAGTGATTTACCAAAAGTAAGCATCAAAATCAGTTAGTAGGCAAACAAAAAATGTCTTCACACTCCCATATCCTCTTAAATATCCTTTAAGAAAAATAACCTAAGACCAAGAAAAAAGCCCAAATCCCTCCTATGCTTATTCACAGGACCATACACCATTTAATACCACCCAAGGGAGAATTATCAGACAGTTTTTGCAGCTCACAGCAGAATCTATGCTGCCACTGCAATATTGTTAGTAAACACTTCATAGTAACAAACCGTTTTACTGTATTACTTTACTCAAAGATGTACTAAATAAGAAGTTTATTCATTGCACTGTGTGCATTGATTCTTTCTGGAACATCAGAGATATTAAATAATAAAATATACTCACCACGTTACGTGAAAAGCTTGTCGACATCCATGTTTATTACACGTCATACAAGCACCAGTGGCTGCTTTACTTTCTCTGCCTTGTTCATCACAAATATAGCATGTCTATCAAAGAGAAAATACTTAACTTGATAAGAAGCATACAAATAAATTCTATGTTACAGGAGATTCTAGGCTGAGAACTACTGCATTTTGCAGCTAAGCCTGTGTAAGAACTTCTTTATGAAAGTCTCCTCATGCTTGTTAGCAAAAGGAGATCACCTGGTAGACTCCTGGGATTTGAGTAACACTTCACCAATGTTAAGGCAGTAGAAATACTAACTTGCTTACATTTCATACCACCGTCAACGTGCCAAAGGGTTAAACAGCCACGGGTTAATAGCATTAGGCTTTCCAACTGTCCTTGCTTTCAAGTTTGTGTTTATGTCCTTTCAAGTCTCAATCATTTTCATATTCATTTAACCTGTATTGGTGGCATTCAGAAACATCCAATTAGACTGAGTGCCTAATGGTACAATATACCCTATGGTATACATATATATCTACACAATTACACGCTGAAAAACTGCTAACTCGAAATTTTATTTGTACATTTGGTGCAAAGACTTTTCAGAAGTGTCATAGCATGTTTCAATATTCATATGATGCTCAGCTACTTTTAATTTAATTGGTGTTTAACAGAATTCTGCTTTACTTGGATGACTTTACTTCAGCATGACTTGGGACAGCCTCATATCTTGGAAAATAATTAAGCAAGAACCTTCTGTAAAAAAGCTTACATCAGTATACCAAATCCATTTTAACCTCCAAAACAAGCTAAAATGAAAATAACCTATCTAGTACCTGGAAATCTTTTCATAGCACTTCTGTCAATTTATTTCTTTTACTGGGATGCTATGGCAATTTTTAATCTTTTCAAAAACATTCTCAGTAAAACAGAAGAAAAAAATTAAGACAAAAAATCCAAATTCTTCCTCATTATTCAGTACTTTTTTTTTAACACATGGCCAATAAATAGAGATACATACTGTATGGAAGCTCGCTACTATACTAGGCATCACTACAATCTCTCACCAGCATTCCAGGGAGACACATCAGACAAAACTAAATCTGTTTTCACTTTTTCCTTTCCTAATTACTGAAACAGCATTTAGAGAGATTCTATATCATATCACATCCATGTGTAAAATTTAACAATTTAAGAAGAGATTCTTCATGAAAGTATCATGCAGCACTGAGGTGGTTTAAATGTTTGTTTTTAAATGAGAGAACCTTACTGAGTAATAAACATTCAGGACATTCCTACCTCTGTAGAAACCCCATTATAAGATCTTAAATGAGAAAAGGGAAACTTTTTAATGCTAAAAAATAAAATTGTCTATATTTTAACTGATTTACAATTTTATCACAATCTCCTTTCAGTGAGGCACAGAACGAGTACGATAATAAAAATAACATCAACCATGGGTAGTAGAAAACACAGTCGAAAAAAATGGACCAAGAGACCACTGAAATTAAAAAAAATTTATATAATGCAAACCAGTATTACTTAGACAGGAAAATGAGTGAAATTCTGAGATAAGAACAGCCTTTTACAGACGTTTTTAGAACAAAGTTTAAAAGGAGATGACAGCTAACTAAAGCATTTTTGTTAATATGCATGGCTTGAAGGTAGCCAAGTTACTCTTGTACAGTTTCCACAAGACTTAAAAAAGCTAATATATCTTAAAATCGTACCCTATAACCTAACATCTGAAAGATCAGAAAGGGGATAATCCTACTTAAATCTTTGCCTTGCTTCTTATGTACATCAAGGTGGTGCACATTGATTGAAACACAATTTAGTTGTTTGACAGGGTCTGAGACTGGCTGCTTTTTAGCTTTCCGTACTATGACCTGACACATTTAGATTTTAGGAACAAACAAGGTCATGATCTATCAATGTCATCTGAGTCACTATATTAAGTGTAAGTAACTTCAAAGTAAGATATCTCTATAAACAGGGAGTTCACCAAACCCCATAAAACTCAATCTCTAGTTACTTTCTCGGTTTTTCTCAGAGTTTTGCTCCAAGTTCTTTAAGTTTTTTCCTCACTGAAGCTCAGAAAGAAAAGCAATACAAGCATTCCACTTAATAGAGATGTAGACTCCATTTCTCAATATTTACCCTACATGTAGCATCTGTGTTTCAGGACCTCTTGAAGCAATTTACAGTAAAATGACTGAAAAATTACAACAAACAACCAGCTACATTATGAACAAGTTTAAGCACAACATGGTGTACTGACTACTCATTTTAACAAGCTCAAAGAACTTTCCTACAATAGTCATGAGAAGCATTAAACCTGTTTCCCTAGTTCATATGAAATAGATAAAAAGGTTCACCCTCCTGTTCCAACATGGACAGTAAGTCCTCTATAGCTGAACTTCTCATATTTGTACCTTTTCTTAGACACACAAACAATTCCATAAGCCTGAGAACCTTTGTCCTTCTTTCACAAAGGAAGACCTGCATGCATTTGTAAATCCATGCAAATGCTACATCTCTGAAGCCTCTGGAATGTGGAAGTTTAAAACCGTGTCCCACCACCTACAGCTGCACTCTTCTTCAAAGCTCTTAAGGGAAGAGAGTACTCTCCCAAAATCACTGGAAAAGAAGCAAAAGCTTTTGACTCAGCAAGGAAATTTTACTCAAAACCGCAATAAATACCTTACTTCCTTTAAAGGCAAAATTTTTTATATTGCACAGCTGCCTTTATGTTACTGTCAGTATGTCCACTTCAAAGATTCGAAGTGTAAACCTTCTTCACAAAAGCAAAGACAGAAGGGAAGATGAGGCAAAAAATAATTTATAAGGCAAAAAGTAATTTGAGCAATAGTTTTCTCGTAACAGCTATCCAATGGCATTCCCTGATCACAAAATCAAACCTAGGAATTGTACAGAAATTTCTCATTGTTGCAGCGAGTACTGAAAGAGAAGTTTACCAACTGCATTCACTACTAGGCAAACCGAGAAACTCCAAATGCACTTATCTTTTAATCAGTTCTTAAAAGAGATTCCTAAAAGCAGTAATTATACACAATTATCACATAGTTTTGAATTAACCTGAAAGACACAAATAAAGCTGACATAAAATAAAAAGATATTATGCAAGCATAACCAAGGAATAACAAACACCTACTTCTAAAAAAGAAGAGCAACTAATAGTCCATTTCTTTTTTGGAAGCAACTGTGTAAGAACAGCTTTCCTGATAGGTAACCCATTAATCAAATATGCAGTGGATTCATTCTATAATGTGATGGTTTTTATCCCAGAAGCAGGCAAACTTCAGGGAAATAGCAGCCAAATGTCTCTATATGGACAAGGCCTATGCTTTGGCATCTGCTGCATTTCTTCTTGCATTTAAGATTACTGTACTGGGTAATATTGCATATTTTGCAGTGTTCAGTAAAGAAACAAGCGTATAGGGAAAAAAACCCCCAACATTAAATTAAGTACTATCTCCTAGCTAAACTTCAACTATATTTACTTTAAAGACTACAGTACAATTTCTCCCTCATGGTAATTTTCTTTGGCCTTTATTTTCCCCCAGTTCCATATGCTACTGTTCTATATGTATCCAGCCATGCACAGAGAATTATTCAGAACTTCACAGGAAATAACATCTTACTTGAAATCTCCTATTCCAACCTGAGCTGACAAACAGAATAAAATTATCACTAAGCCTCTCAAAAAAAAACAACTCCAGTCATTTTTTTCCTAATTACATGTTTACATTCGTTCTCAATGTGCAACAAATGTTTCAAGAACTGTCTGTCATATCTACTTCTCAAAAAACCAGCTTTTCTCTCCCATTTTTCCCCAAATTAATAAAGTCAGAGTGAAATGCTTTACAAAATTTCTGATCTAAAAAAACCGTATCATTTAAATAAACACAATTTATCTTGAATAGTAATGGCAGAAGAAGGTGAAATTACTGCAGGCTACATGAAAAGGGAACTAATGGTTTTATTGGTTTTGGGGTGTATTGCTCAAGAATAGCCTGCTTGGGAACTCTTGGCAGTTTAGCCACAGCAGTACCAAACTCAGCACCAGCTACAGATTCAGCAAAAAAGTTGAGAGTCCCCTGTCAGCCATTACCTCTTAAATTCTGTACTGTTACAACTAGACTGCTGTTGGTACTAAAGTTACATTGGTTTCAGGAGGTTTGCACTGCAGTACAGGCATTTCTTGGATTCCCCTGAAATCCACAGCCACTATCTCCCTGACCCAAACAGAGCAAATAATGTCAGTGAAATCTGAGTTCTGTAAACAGAGAGAACAAAAATAATAATAATTTGAAGGCTAGGGGTGTGACCCCAAACCTTGACATTTCTGATCCAGGTCTCATTGTACTTCACAATAAACTGTAGTGGCCTGATGAAAGTTTTACGCTGACTGCTAACATAGAAAACAGGCCTCAATCAGAACACCTGTCAAGAGCACAGAAAGCTAGGAGCTGGACAACATCAGGAACTCTCTCTACATGAACTGTACGGCACTAGTAACTATCTAGTGAGTAAAAAATCATAGTAACTACACAATAACAAAAATGGAAACTAGAATTTTAGCAGCAAAACACAACTATATGTCATATATTTAGAACAAAAACTGTTTGAGAAAGAAGCAACTTTAGTTATGATGAAAAGGAATTAAAGACTAAAGATAGAGACCAACAATGGATTTTGTCAACAAGTAATAATAAAAAACACAGAGAACATTTTTTGAAGTACATTTTTTGAAGGTTTTACTCATCCAATATCCAATTACCATCAATGGAAATGGTGCAAGATAAAACAAAACCTAAAATGTTCCACGAAATTTTTGAAGTACTTTAAGGGAGAACCACTACCAATTAAAAAAATAATTATGACTGACTACTACTCAAGGAAAAAGATGAAAACAGATGTTGTTCCCTCAGAGTTGAGGAGAGAGAGAAAATAAACTTATGTGTTATAGCAAATCCTTACTGTTTCGTGTCCAAGCACAAATGTTTTATTAGTTCTGCATCAAATCTCACTGTTGCATGTTCTTGCTAATGCAGAAGGAAGCCAACAGTGAGAAGCCAATAGAGATTCTCAAGGAGAACGTAGTGAGAAAGCTTGAGAAAAACCTAGACTTTGACTCCTGGTTTTTCAGTTACACTGGTAAATAAGATGGACAAAACATATTGATAGCAACTGGAGAAACTGACACAGACAAGGAAAAGACCAAAGAAAGAAAAAAGGTTAGAAAAATGGAGGGACAGCCCATAAAACAAAGATGGAAACTCATAAAGGGGGTGTAGGGGGTGTGAGAAGTCACAGAGACAACATGAATAGGACTGGTCTCCCTGTAGGAAGAACACAAGAGGTGATGCATGCCTTTTTCTTCTCTTTTTTGTAACACAGTCTATTCCTACTTCACTCCAGCGTCCACAAACTACCACAAAATAAAGTAAAAAAAGAAACTAGAGGTTAAAAGAACAACACAACAAAAATATGTACCACAACTAATCAGAAATTCAGACAGCTTGCATGTGCAAAAGGGAACATACAAAGACCAATGCAGTTACGTGAGGAGAAAGTAACACAAGTGAAATAAGAAAAATGTAACTATCAATAAAGAACACTAACAAGTTACTGGTTTATTTGCCTTTTGGGGTTTTTTTTATTTAAAGTCTCACCACACTTTATAAAACATTCCATCTCAAGGACACTTATTTAGGACCAGTTCTTCTATAAGCAAACAATCCCACTGAAGTGAATGTTGTTTACAAAGGCAAAAGTCTGCGAGCATTTGCCTTAATATATTAGCATACCTTTTTGTCCTAAAAGAAATGTTTGTCAACATGTTTGTGTTCATATCAACACTTAAAACACTAAGATTTTGTGGTAATTAATAATAACATCTCATATAAGCTGCATCAATTTTTTAACCTATGGGAAATACTTCAGATTCCTTTTGAAATAAACTGTTATTCAAAGATCATGATATTCTTAATTAACAAAACAGTCCCTAATCTGTAAAAGTCTAATAAGACATGGCAGATAACCTTACAGCTTAATTTAATAATATAGCTTTCTTAATTCTTCAATTTACCATAAAGACATTGCAGAAAACTTACAACAGTACTGCACACATTTAGGAATTTTATATAAAGTGCATTCTAAGAAGTGCAGTTTTATATTATTAAAGCTCACGAGTTTTAAAATAAATACATTACATATAAAAAGACATATAATTATACCTTATTATAACGATCATGAGGAACAGACTGCAACACGATAGGCTCCATTGTAGAAACATTTGCAAACTGCACCTCGGGAATGTACAGAGCACAAACCACATGAGCCCAACCTACAAAAAGTTATAATTGTATTTAATGTTTTCTAGAAGCTCAAAGGACATTTCAATGCAGCACAATTATAGAACAAAGAACCTCTTACAACACGTTTTTTTTTAAATGGACTATTTTAACTGTTTAGAATATTAAGGAAAGAAGTTACACATAAGTCATATTTACATCTCATTTTTGTTATCCAAAGTTTAGATGATCAGTAATACATTTCTTAATGTAGTTGGGGAGAATTTATACAAGTAATACTCTATGAAATTCAAATACTGATTTATACAAACAGTGACACACAAACAGAAAAAACTATTATTTTTTAATTTCTTGGAATAATACAGTCATTGCATAAAAGCTACAAAAAGTCCTGCAAAAAGGAAGCATCATCTGACCAAACTGGTATTCTTACAAGCATTACCATCATAGAAGACTTCTGTGTGTAATTTTTATTTTAAAAATGTCATTCTGATTTGAATAGACTCCTGTTTCTTTCTGTAGAAAGAAATCCCAACACATACACACACCCTCACACCTCCTCTATGAAATCTCTTGCTTTTCCATCTATAAACATGCGGCCAACTCATATTTTCATAGGAATACTAATATCTATATCCGGTCCTATTCTAACTCATTAACTTGGGGTCATCAATAAACGATTAGTTACTTACCATATTGTGCTTTAACAACATTTTGAGAAAGCCAGCATTCTTAACTGTCTGACATTTGGTTGGATGGGGGTGTGGGAATACACCAAGTCAGAAATAAACCTACTAATTTGAAGCCTTTTTTCAACACTAAGATGCTGAGAGCTGCTGGTTTGTTTCAGTGGAAGGCAGTCTGCCATAACTGTAAATTTAGCAGAAGCTGCTGTATAGCTAACCCAACATATTGCTATACTGACACTAATAATAGAATTATTAAAAGTAATATCACCTCATCTGAAAGTGATTTTGGTGCATATAATCATTTGGTGTGAATTCTGTTCTTCCCCAAGAGGAAAATCAAAGTGTCTTGTCACAAGACCCTCAGCATACTTTAAAAATAATTCTGCTTTCTTCCTACCCAGGCTTACTTGTAGGCAAACATTAAGGACATAAAATGACAGACTTACATAACTGGATAATCTAGCAGATTATTAGATTAGGCAAGCAAAGTAAATTATCACTGTGCAAATTCATGCTATATTAAAAAAAAAACCAACAAAAACCCACAAAAACAAACAAACAAACCCACCCACAAATACCAAACAAACCCACAAAAAAACCCACAGGAAAAAAAACCAGAAAAAAAACCCCAACACCAAATCCACCATATACTGTCTCACTGTCTCAGTGCAGATCTTTCTGAGCTTTCATCTTGGATTTTCTCTTTTCAACTACTCTACAGAATGTAAAAGTTCTTAATTTCTTCACCGAACTGTACTTTGACTCTTAAACACAGCTAAACACAAAGCTGTGATTGCTCACAGGAGTATTGCTGAGACTCTGGAATGGTATTTAGAATAAAAAGTACATATGCAATTCCAGATACTTTTCTTAAAGCACGAATCTTCTCCAGTTTCTTCCAACAGATCTGGTGTCCCCCCTTCCCATTTACTGAATTGGTAGTTATAATTAATTTCTATGGAAAACGAAAAGTGCACACACACAACAGTTATAGTCGACATTCACAATCAACATCACATGTATCATTCTAGTATTTCAACTGCAAGTAAATACCGTATCTGTGCTGCTCCATAATTTTATTCATAAATAGTCTGTAGACTTATTCCGTACAGAAAAGGCATGAGACTAATAAAAGTGTAAGGGGAAAAAAAAGTATAAACTGCCAACTGGAGCTGCTTTTAAAAAACTGTTCCAACAGACCTTTTTAAAATTATCATTAACAGACAGACTGAAAAAAAACCCCCCTATAAAAACCACAACCTTTTTTTGTTCTCTCGTCTACTTGAAATATCTTCAGGGAAGGAGTGTTTATAAGGGCTTTTCTAAGACCTGCAAACTGCCTTAAGCCAGAGTTATCTTACTAAAGACAAATAAATGTTAACATGGTGTTAATGGTAAATATTTATCTTTAATTCTTCTCTCAAAAAATTAACTCAAATAGAAACACCATTCATCTAATAAAGCCATTAAACCAATAAAAATGTGACACTGAAATTTTGAAACAAATAAACCTTCTTCAGTCGGCTACACATAATCAGATGGCAAAAGCTTTTACTTCAGATGTAATTAAGCCTGTACTCCAGTTACACTTACATATAACGAAGAATTATTATGTAAATATACAAAATATACCAGAGACATTAGGAGAAAAAAAATCACTTACTAAGCTAACTAAAATTTAGGTAGGTAAAGAACTTTTACTATAAGGAACCAGTTTCAGGAGTAACTTTAACTGAATAGTGCTCCAGCACTATCCAAAAAAAAAAAAAAAAAAGAAGAAAGAAAAAAGAAAAAATCAAAACAGTACAATATATTCCTATCTACAAATACAAAGCACAAAAGCACACATCCAAGACAGCTGTGGGCAGTAGCAGCCTTTCAACTTTCATGAGACCAAAACCAGTATCTATACAATGAAACAAATGAAGCACCACAGCACTAACACACTTTTTGAACATGGGTTAATAAGTGCCCATGGAATTGAGGACAAGGGACATTTTCCATTGGTTTCCATCGGGCACCTTCCGATGCCAGATAATGTGACCTTGCTGAAGAGTCACAATCTGCCCAACAATAATCTAACCACAGGGGTTTGCTGCAGCACCTTTATGTTACCAGCCTCAAATGCCCACACCAAAAAAGAAACCTAACTCCAGCACCAGCTCTCACTTGGACTCAAGACACCCTGTACACGAGTTCTTAAATATTCTTTTGTCCAAAGTTTGACTGGTGAAGAAATATAGAATTTTCAGAGAGCAACTCCCAGCTGACCTGGAAGTCTCAAAAGAGGCGCAGCTGTCCCTGAAGGAAGAGTAAGGAAGATACTTCTCCATAACAAGTGTTGTTAAGAACTGGTTGCCTAAAGTTGCTGTGCAATCTCCACCTTTTAAGAACTCAAGGTTTGTAGACTCCTCCACAAAACTTTTAAGGGAGGTCAAGAAGATTCAGTTTTGCCATGTGAGGACCAGACAGTAGGAGGAAAACAGAAAAGGAAGCAAACAAGAACCATCTTCCTAAGTGTCAAGAGACTAGTCACTATTGCTACAAAGCATAAGCATGGAAGTAAGGACACCTACAGCCAAAGTGTAATACATCTCTCCTGTCTCGCTGATGAGAGAACGACCTACTAAGCTATACCCTGATTTTACTTATAATGTTTTGTGCAACTGAGAGTGTTCCTGACTATATAACGCAGTATAAAAACACGTTCCCAACCCTCTGCTGACATTTCCTTCTCTTTTAGACAGCTACTCAGGCTGAGCACAGAGCTCAGAATCCCAGCAGAATAAAGTACTTATTGCCATGTTCAAAGTTGAGTGCTTTTGTCTTCTGTTTCCTACTGGATGATAACTGCCTTCTTTGTCTGCAGGGATAATGAAACATTCTAAAGACATCCATCCAAACTGTACATAGAAGCCCATATGAGAAGCAACCATTTAAAAGGATGTGTGGTATTTAAGACTATATTAAAATACTTATTTTTCCATTTTCTCCATCTAAGCCGTAAAGTTTGCACTACAAACTTCCTATTCAAATAACTTACTACATTATTCTACCGCAACTAAAATTTCATCAGCTACTATACATACACATTTTCCCTCCTTCTCAACCAGGAATAAAAAAAATCACTAAATCCAGTCCTTTTGAGTTTTACCAATGCTTAAGTGTGAAAAATACTGTTGTATACTCATGTTTTGGATTATTAAATAAAAACCTTCAATAGCACTGTTTGACACATTCAAAAACATTTAAAATATTCTCCCTAGTTTCTGTTGTAACTGAAATTATGTTATCACCTTTCCTCTTCACCCAAACACTGCACAGAAATAACAGCAAGATATTTCTATTGTTTCTTAATTGTTCTCCAAATTCAGCCAAGAACTCATGCCATTTTTGAGATCACTTTTTTGTTCCAAATGAGTTCATTAAACCCATCTCTATAAACCATATCATTTACTCTTTAAATCAATGATAAGCTTCCATTCACTTCAGTTGTGCATGGTTCGAATCCATACAAATGGCCACAGATGTATCACTTGCTTTTTAAATTTTGCTTATGAAACTTGCAGTAATTGCTAATACACTCTTACTGTTCCCACTGAACTCCTTATATGCAATTTATTTTTGGTTTCATCTTCCTTTCAGGACAACTTTAACTGGAAAAGAGGGCAGGACACATGTTTTTGCAAATAGAGGTACTGGCAGCTTGCAAAATGTTCTTAAAATTTTCCCTTATACTCAGATTTTTTTATTTTATTTATTTTTCAGTCTTTGAGATGGTGGCCTTTTGACACATGTGCCTTCTCAATAACAGTATTTTTACCAGATGATATTGCTTGCCTTGCTTACCTTAAAATAACCTTAATTTCTTGTTTTTAAATTAAAGCCTAAGAAACATATCATAAGGACTCAAATCAGCCATCAAGTTTGCTTGTTTCTGTGCACTCTTATCAGAATTGTTTTCTCTGAAACTGCTGAAAAAAACCCCTCAGGCTACCACAAGCTGACAGATTCACTGCCTCTTTTGCTTCAAAAAAACCCAATATTCTACAACAATTAATGTCTCCATCCAAAAATTGTAAAACATCATTTTTAATTTTTACTTATTGGTGATAGACAAAGGTAAAAATATTTACTTCAACTGTACTTTCAAGTTCAGTAACTTTGGGAAATGCTGCCTACCATTAAAAAAAAATCCAGTGCTTTCTAAGAAAACATTGCACAAATATAATTAAGACATTTTCCTTTGAAAGATCTTAGCAAACAACTTCTATCAGCTTTAAAACAACATGAAAAACCACATACAAACCAATTCCAAGATCTGCTTTGATAACGATAATGAAAACCACTTTTTCCAATATCAAAAACTGGAAATTCATGCTGAAGAGTCCTCAAAGTTTAAATACACCATATGAGACTTGTAGCATTTCACTTAAATGAATTCTTTTTTATTTTGTTTTATCTCTTAGAAAGACACACTATTGAGTTCTGTCAATTTTTACGTTTCATTCTAGTTCACAAAATGTTTAATTACCACCACAGAATCTATCCAAATGTTACCAATCTCTCACTGAGATTTTTCTTTCTGGTGCCTTACTGATTTTTAACTCAGTGCAAACCTAGCAGTACATACTTAGCAGGTACAATTTTAATATACATTGTTCACTAATGTTCAGAGTAACAAAGCTCAGACTTCAGACCCCTAGCCAAAAATAAATAGTTAATCTGTTATCCCAGTGTGACAGAGAAGAACTAATTCCTAGCAATTTCACCATCAGCAAACACAAGACTGTTGCCAACAAAGAACTCTACAACGAGAAGTAAACTCTACCAAAGTAAATTAACGAAGAAAACCCAGGAAGATAAATAATACACAGTATGTTACCCATCTAACGAAATTTTTGTCTTTACAGCTACTGCTTAATTGCCCAAAACTTGATTCACAAGCACTTTCCCTGTAAAGAAACTCACAGTACTTTTAAATTGCCTTCCAGTGCAAATCTTCAAGCCTTGCTTTGACTTATTAATAAAATAACAGCAACAAATTTATAATCCATCCTACCATCCACCACAAGGGAAGCCCACGTCTTGCTTATGAACTAAGAGGCATAGAGTAGGGACTGCACTGCAACCCACAGTCAGTGCTGAAGCTGTGCAGCAAAGCACTAATGCACTGTAGAGGCCAGAATCGTGAAGCCACACTGATCTCCAGCCACAGGGCCAGCCTCGTAGCACAAGAGTTCTGGGATACTATCATCATCTCCTAACCATGTAACAATGTCAGAGCAAAATTCGTTTATGCATTCTAAGTCCCTAAAGAGTCCATTATGTTTCATTAAAGAAGTCTTACTTTATTTCTAACTACAGCTCACTCCCAAAACAAGAGAATTGTATTTATTATTCTAGCACAGAAAAATCTTTCTCTATTGATATGTTAGTTTCTCATGAGGGTTGCTCTAAGTTGTCATTTAAGGATACACATCCATCCATTTCAGCTGTAGACTGTCACTGAAAAGCAGGATCTCACCTTACTCTTCACTTTCAACTATACATTTTTGCCCCCTCCTTGCAGTATGAGTTTGCTATGTAGCAGGGCAAATAATTTTTTTCATCTCATTACCAAATTTGTGGGAAACTTAAAAGTTTACCTTCAAGCAAGATCAGTCAATGGCTTGATGCAATCCACACTGAGGTCATATGATTACCATACACAAAACCATCAGTGCAGTAACACCCAGTCAGGAGAAAACCACAGTCCACTCCTTTCAACAGAGGTCAACAGCTGTCCCAGATTACATGAAATTGCACCCTCTGTTTCGACAACTATCAGATCTGCTGACTGACCCACAGGCTTTCCAACTCTGCTGGATTCACCTTTCAAAGATGTACTTAAAACCATTACTGTTACTCTTTGCCAAAGGGAAAGATTAAGTACTATTTTAAACCTTTAGTTAAGTGTCTCTTCATTAAGACATTCCATACACCTTTGTTTAACCCTGATCTTCCTTTCCTGTAAAAACAAGAAAACTTGCAGATAAGAAATCTGTCAGCTGAAGCTGCTGTCTTTTCCTTACTCTATTAAATACAGATTTAGAGTTTGCTATAGTTAATACAGCATTATTCATATTATATTGTTTGATCCACTCTTTGAAGAGGGGTAAAAAGAAGGTGCCACACTAACCACTAGAGCTCTCACTGTTGTGGTTGGTAGTCAACCTCGTCTTTGGTATAGAGTGGGCAACTTGTTAAAAAGGTAAAATAAATACTCTTCGTCTATGAAGAAAAGGCTTCATCCTATGAAGTCTTACTACTGAATTCCACAAAATTCTCCACTTAGAAAAATCTGCTCCTCAACTAAAGAATTGATTTATTTTGAATCATCACTCTGCAGCACAACAAATTGTTTTTCAAATAGCTACAGATGAAATTCCATTGGTCCACTGAGTAAGATAGCAGCTTTAATAATTTTAGCTGGAATGCTATGGAATTAATGAGTTTCTTCCACCTCCCTCAAGAAATCCTTTCATACAACAAAAGGAAGAAATGTATACATAACCACCTAAAACTCTAAAAAAATTTTTCTACATATACATTATGATTATCAGTAATATAAATCCTAAATATACAATACCTTATATGGTAATTCATGCATTTATATTACTGCAGTATTTTAAATTTATTATCAATTTTTTCTCTTTCCCAGTAAAAAAAAAATACACGCACTGATGTAAATCTGCTCAAAAAGGCCAGAACATTTGTAGGTAAGTACTTGCAAAATGCATATTTCTCGGTGTGTCCATATAACATTACACCATCTACATTCTTAGACATTAACACCAAGAAAATTCATCAGAACAGTAAACCAGACAGTGAGACTCTAATAATAACAACAGCAACAGGAAAACTAGCATATAATGTTTTTATAGACTTGGGGGATCCCGCCGCTAACCCAGGGGGTGGGAAGATGGCCTGGACCATGACAAAACCACCACATTGTTAGCTGGCCTTTCCCCAAGCAGCTGCATGAAAGAAGTCTTGGTGAAAAGTCACACAAAGAATGCTGTTACACAGCATTCCTGATCATCATCCACTGGAATCAGATTTCAAAGTAACAACTCGTACAGCAAAATCAAACCTTTAAGCTTACAGAAAATTGTGGAAAAAGATTACTGCAGGAAAACTATTCATAGGGGAGATGCACTATATTAGATACAAGTGAACAATTTGCTTAAAAACCAGAATGCATACTCAGTATTATGAGAAGATAAAAGAATTGGGATTCAAAAAGCCATAATCGGTCCAAATGGTCATGATTTTATTTCCTCCTCACTGAGTGTCAAAAATCCAAAGGAAATTAGTCCAACAATTAAGGAAATATTACTGAACTGAAAGGCCCAAAACTGTCAAACGCCAACAGTTCTCAAGTATCTTCAAACAAATGCTCACTTGTTACTTCTCTGTTTTTCAAAAAACGTATTTATGTTTTATCCAACTACTAATCCACTTACCAATCCACCAAGCTAAAGGAAAATTAATCTTTCAATAGCCTTCTTACACATAAGACAGCAAGTCAATAAGCAACTCATATACGTATCAGGTTTTCTCATTTTAAAAAATTTTTATATTCAGTCATGTTTAAAACCACAAGAGTTCCCCTAAATGAACATGAATACCAAATTTACCAAGGAAATCTGTCAACAAATATATTCAGAGAGAAAAGTTCCTTTTCCAATTCAATCTTACTTTTCTACTTTTAGTATCAGTAAGAAAAGAATAAATAAAAAAATTTTTAAAACAGTAAATAGCCTAACAGAATTTATATAATTCCAGTCTCTGAACATTGAAAAAGTCCTAATGTTTATGTAAAAATAAAGTCCACATACAGGAAAGATTATTTTTTGCTCACAAAACTTAACCATAGCTCTAAAACAGTCACAGATATTAGGCAGACAAAATATTAAAACTTACTCGAAGTTAATTCCTAAGATTTCTTACAAACACCCTGCTCATAACTGTGCAATGTCCTATTACTCTTAAAAATTAATTAAATCAAATGTGTAGCTAAATACAGTCAACTCTCAACAATCCTTAGGACAGATAAACCTGTTGACAGACAAGCCACACCACAGATACTAGTACAGACTCCACTCAGCTAAATCCAAGAGTATTGTTTCCAAGATCTGTGCAAGTGCAGGAGGAGAATGACCATTTTCACACAGTGCAGAGACTGAATGAGCATGTGCAAATGGACTTTGGCTGCTCCTGTTCAAGGTCAGTTTAGGTCTCTGACAATGGAAAGCACAGGAGGGACACTGAAGCAGACTAGGACATATTCCACACAAATCCAGACAGAATTATCTCTTTGGGCTCACTACAGGTTCTGATTACAGCTCTAGTAGCCACTATCACCAAGGCAAGAACAGGCAGGCATCTATGTACTCTCCTGTGTACCCAAGAAGGTTATGGGAAGAGCTACCAGAAAGGTGAGCACAGAATAACTGACCTTTGCCACCCCAGTTTGCAAATACCAAGTGGCATCAAATAAAACCACGAGGTAACAGGGTCAAAAGAAACCCCATGGATACATCGTACTGATCAACTGCAAAATGCCTTGCCACACAACATTATGGACACTAAACTTTATACAGAAGGGATCACTTTAATAGTGGGATGCACTCCTCTTTCATTAAACACAAAAATACCATGTCTGGATCCAGAAGTCCCAAAGCATAACTGCTTGTAGGCTGGGAAACTTCTGAGAAGGCACACAAGACCCTTCTCAAGAATCTAGTTCCTAGTGACAAAGAGAGCAGGACAAGTGTTTGGCCTCCATGATATGCTCCCCTCCTCTTACTATCTCAGGCTGTCACTTTTAAGTTCTCTGTAAGATCCATGACAGTACTGCTCCAATAATGCCGTATTTAAGGAATCGCTGAAAACTGTAATTCTGTATTTGCCATGGATGACACTAGAGAACCCACATTAACCTGATAAGCACAACTAAGGCAGAGTCCAACAGACTCCGAACAGAAATATAAAACCTAAAAAGCACCTCTAAAAAAACGGTGATCTCCAAAAGGTCAGATAAGCAGCAACAGGCCAGTAAAAGGAGAGGGAGCAGGAGGAAGAATGCACACAAAGGAACCTCACACTGTTGGGTGGGGGGGGGTAGCAGGGAGGGATAAAACACAAAATATCAACACAACCACACTATATGCTACCACACTATATAGTCAATTAATTATACTTACAGTAAGTTAATAATACTTATAAACAACACAAGTTTGACTCCCAGACTACTTTGTAATAGTTCCGACCCAGGTGCAACATATATAGTGCCCCAGAGTTCTTAAAGGCAAGATAATACCGTTACAGAAGAGCTCTAAGATTAGGCTGCCTTCAGCTACAGTTGTGCAACTGACTTAAGACAGCTGATGTACAGGCTGCTGCTAAAAGAATACTCCTGGCCATTCCTTATATCAGCATTAGCATGGGCAGCTGAGTCAGGGGAATTTTCGCGTAGCTGAAAAGGAATGCAGGGACAGAAAAAAAGAAAAGTTTTAAATGCTAGTACCATCACAAAGGAGGAGGAAGCAATGTATAGCAAAGACCCTCACCACAGTAAGAGCATCTTACTGCAGGTTAAGAAAATCATGGAACCCTATAGTAAAAGCTCAGTAGACCATTAAGCTTCTTAACATAAAAGAAAATACAGTACTTTCAAAGCCCAAACCACAGTTCTTCACCTTATTATAAAGCAAATATCTAGAAGATCATTAGAAAAAAAACCTACAGGAGCAGCAGGCCATGTATGCGTTAAGCTATCTGCATACTCAAAACAAAAAGCACACTGTATTTTTCTGGCTACAAAATGAAGTTTTTGTTGCCAGAAGGCAGAAAGAAGAAAAACCTTGTATCACTGACTTAAAATCAGCAATTTCTTCTCTTGTTCTGAAAAGCTAAGCCCATTTAATTATTTCTGTATTTAGAGAAAGACTGCATAATTACAAGTTTATAAAGCTGGATCCTTACAAGGTTTTATCAGAAATGTTTGTTTGCAAGTTTCTTCTCAAATACCTGTATCTTTTTATGATTCACTTGGCAACAAAAGGTGTAACAGCATTAAAAAAAAATTAAGTATTAATCTACTGTAAATGCCATTTTCAACTGGCAAGTCCATTACCTGATCTTCAACAGTATTTCCTCAAGTCTAAAAATCTTCTGGCACAATCTCTCGTTAGGCAACTCTTTGAAAGGAAAGCTTCAGGTAAGACTGAAAATTTCTGAATGTGTCTGAAATGCAACACCAGTCAAAGTATTTTCCAAGGTGCATATCCTTCTGTAAAGGTGTTATCTAAAGGACATTTGGTCTACAAAGTAGAATTTGCTGTTCTGAACACCATGGACAAGATCTATTACAGAGGCTGGGTGTTTCCAGAAGAAAATATAAATCCTTAAGCCTCTCAGCTATGAAATTCTCAGTATGAAGCTTTCACTGATGAAAACAGTTGGGTATTAAAATTCTAGTACAGTGTAATATCTTTGCTATTTAAACTTAAAACATTTCAGTCTTACAGAGTAATTCACTTTGACAAGAATTTGTAATTACAATTAATAGAGCCATAAGAGAGATAATAGCAAGCTCAGATCTTTGATGCACACTAATTTCTCAAGACTTTATGCAAAGAAAAAGTTTCAACACCACCACAGCCAATAGCAAAGCATTCTCAAATACCACTTTAAGTATAAAACCAGAAAACACTTCAGCTACTTCATACTTCCCGAATTTTACTCTATATTTCAAGAAGTTTGAGGTTTTCTTACTACTATTTCCTAAAAAAGAAAGTGTCCAGCTGCCATTTCTAAAGAAATTAATTCAACACTGCATGTATCAACATGAGAGGAGTAATAAAGAAGAGGAATAAGACTTAAGTACTGGGCACTACATTCAGTAATGTGTTTGAGTCAGATGACACTAGAATGGCAAACCTAGAGCATATATATATGTATATATATGTATGAACAGAGGAGTCAAAGGTATACAAGGCGAAGGGTAGATCAGCACAAACGTGAGCAGGCCCTGTGTTCCTGCAACTCAACTGCAACAGAAATAGCAAAGCTGCACCACCACTAAGCTAAGATATAAATTAGCTAGAATATTTTGTACACAGCATAGAATCTGGAGAATACAATTTACACAGACTGTCCAAGTGAAATCCAGAATCCGACCACACTTTCTCCTCTCACAAGAGAAAGGGTTCAGTATCAAAATGACCAGGCTATTTACAGATAGATGATGGATGGGAATTTAGAAGTATCTACTAGAGAGAGAAGGCGGCATTCCAAAAGTGATTGAAAAGTTAATTGAAATTTTTCACTCATATCACCCAGCTATTAGTATAAACATAATCAAGACAGGATATTCAGTGGAGACTTTCTCTAGCAGTTCTACTCAGCAGGAGCAGAACTGATGATAACCTGAACAGTGAAATTAGAAAGATGCAAGGGAGAGGTAATCACTACTGCAACTTTCCAGCTTTAACTTCTTTGTTACAGAACCTATTAGTAAATCAGGCATGAAAGAGCCACCCTTTGAAAACGCACTGGTGCATTCAGTCTGGACTACAGACATAAAAATTCCACTTTCCTCCATGAATGGTGCACTTTCAACAGCTTTCTATAAATGCTCAGGCTCCAACTAAATACACATAAAATTAATAGATTCTACCCATTAAAATCATACGTTTAAATGCAGTTTTTCTATTGTAATTTTTTTCCTAAAAATGAATAATGATATATGTCCTCAAACTAAATTGAACCTAAACTGGACAAACAAGCATTACCGTAAAACAGTTCTCTCTTTCCAAAGTAGTCAGTGTTTCCTTTTACGTTTAGAATCCCTATAATTTTTTTCCCACAGATTTATTTCCCTCATACAAAATAAGAGAGTTCACAAAAAGCAAGAATAAAACTTACCCCCATTATCTGTTCTCTTTAAAGCACCATCCTTATGAGGGCATAATTCACATCTCTAGGAAAAAAGCAAAAATAAAATAAAAAAATGGAATGATCATAGAAGCATTGAAAAAGAAACCACACACATTAAAACTGTTACCTGATTTTAAGGAAGCAACCATTCTTTAAAAGCGAATGGGTGTGTTTTCCCTTAACCTTTACCTGAATATCAATGTTAGTTTGTCAAAAATAAAGCCTTCTCCTCCAGATCTTGAAACTGTGACACGCATTAAACCTACTTGAAGTTCTACCTCCAAGATTTTACTCCTGGATTCCACACCCTGGAATTCTGGAAACAAGCCTCCAAAAACTATAGCATAGGGTAGACTTACATGCCAAGAAGCTTGGACACAGTCCAAAAAGTCCCTACTGTATTTCCTTCTCCTGGCATCTCTGTATTTTCCAAGGTGGTCAATCACAAAGAAGTGCCGTGGATATGATCAGCACAGGTGCACATAACTATGCCTGACCACACAGTCTCTGCTGACTACCCCTTACACTGAGAGACAAAAATCAACCTCACTTTCTGTCTCAGAAAAAGGAGGTCGGAAGTTGACTTATCCCTAACAACTGTAGCAAGACTGCATATCTGGAAATAAGCAGTTTGATCACAAAATCACAGAATAAGCTGAGTTGCAAGGGACCCACAAGGATCATCAAAGTCCAACTCTTAACCCTGCACAGCACCATCCCAAGAGACACACCATGTGCCCGAGAGTACTGTCCAAATGCTTCTGGAACTCTGTCAGCACTCTTGGTGATGTGACCACTTCCCTGGGGAGCCTGTTAAGTGCCCAGCCACCCTCTGGGTTAAGAACATTTTTCTAATATCCAACCTAAACATCCCCTGACAGAACCTCAGACCATTCCCTTGGGTCCTGGGAATGAATCTCCCACTACAGAGAAGAGATCAGTGTCTGCCACTCCTCTTCCCCTCAGGAGGAAGTTGTAGACTCCAGTGGTGTATTCCCTCAGTCTCCACCAGGCTGAACAAGACCATGCGATTTCAGTTGCTCATCATATGGATTCACCTCCAGGCCCTTCACCATCCTCATGGCCCTCCTTCGGACACTCTCTAATAGTTTAATATCCTTTTTATATTGTGGCACCCAGAACTGCCCCCAGGACTCAAGGAGAGGCCACCTCAGTGCAGAGCAGAGCAGGACAATCCCCTCCCTTGCCCGGCTGGCGATGCTGTGCCTGATGCCCCCCAGGACACGGCTGGCCCTCCTGGCTGCCAGGGCACTGCTGACTCATGTTCAACTTGCCATCAACCAGGACCCCCCAGTCCCCTTCCACAGGGCTGCTCTCCAGCCTCTCATTCCCCAGTCTGTCCGTACATCCAGGGTTGTCCCATCCCAGGTGCAGTCTGGCATTTGCCCTTCTTAAACTTCATATCGTTGGTGATTGCCCAGCCCTCTAATTTATGAAGGTCTCTCTACAGGACCTCCCTGCCTTCGAGGGATTCAACAGCTCCTGACAGTTTTGTATCATCTGCAAACTTGCTTAGTATCCCTTCCAGTCCTTGGTCCAAGTCATCTATGATGTAACACCCTTCCAACATACACCAAGATCACTGCCTCCTATCAAGTTCCTAATACATTTATCTCTAAGTGTCCTAGAGCATGTGAACCAATTCCAAACCAGAGATGACAGAAATTAACAGATTGGACACATATTCCACTTCATGCTCCAAATTACAAGCACAGAAACGCCATTATACGGGATGCTACACCTAGGAATCACCTCATTACAACCTTTATATACTTCCACATTAGGGACAACTCAAAGTATACAAACCTAATAATCTTCTTAAGCAAATCAAGATCATCAGATGCAAACTTAACACCATATCCTTCAAAGAGTGGGACACCTGTTCTTCTCCCCGTTCCCTGAACAGTGCTATTCTCCATTACCAGTTAACTGACAAGACAGCAGACAAAGGAGCCTATGAGGCTAGAAGTGCCTCAGAAACAGATTGTGCAAACTTATTTGAGGAACTAGAAATTCCATTCCTGAAATTCATATGGCTAAAGTATATCTTGAGGAGTATCTTAACCTGTAAGAAATTTGTAAGACTACCTTTCTTAACCTGTAAAAAATTAATTTTAGCAGCAGAGGCTTTCACAGAGTGTAGAATAGAAAAATTCTTACATTATTCTTTCTCAGTGCACTGCTATAGAGAGCTGCACACAGAAAGAAGAATCTTTAGGATTGTAGCCTTTTGTCTTTTGCTTCACTCATCTCTCACACTCACTGAAATGATCAGCAATTTACTGAAAGACAGCATTAAGTCTATGGTGAAATTCAGATATAAAAGTGGCTGAAAACTTCTTAATCATTCTGCTAGTTGCCTGCAGACTGGGATCATTCCACCTTTTCGGGGTTTTTTCGTCAAGACACTGAAATGAACTGATCAGTTCGTTTTAAACAAAATCCTACATATGCAGTGTATTTGTGAGCTGTATCTTAACACTTCAGCTCTCCAAATATTAAATACTAAGTGCTGAGAGACACATGGTAGCAAATGAAACAACAGTTCACTGAATTTCTCATACACTGAACCAGATTCCTGAAGCAAGAAGACTGGTATATATTGGTGGTCACAGTGCAATAAAGTTTGCTCCCACTCCAAAGCTGCAAGCTGGCAGCTTAAAACCAATGAGAAGAGATGACGTATGTGAGAGAAGAGAAGCTGTTAACAGCTTCTACCTTGCCCCACCTCTGCAAGCCTATGGAAGTCTGACATACATTTTCACTAGTGGCAAAACCAGTTTAGGAGGTTCTCTTCTTCCCTTCACCTCCCCCTCACTAATTTCTCCCTCCACCACTCCCTCAGCTACTGACACAACTATCAGTAGGGCTGCCCCTTAGAATAGATCAGTGAAATGGAACGAAATAAACTTTCTAACATTTTAAATTCAGGTCATATCACTGGTGCAATTTAAGTATAATCCCACAAACAGCTGCATCAGCAAAACTGAAGGCAGGGAGCCACAGCACTGCAGCATTAGTAACAAAAAAATTAGCAAGCTTCTTGTGCAAACTTTACCACAAAATAAATCAAAATGATCACAGGACACTAAGCTGCAATGACTTGAGCCAGTCCTTTATGCAGAAGGGTTAAACATGCTCCATTCAGTCTCATCAGCTTCGCCTGATTTATTTTTGTCTCCTATGTCTACAAGGACTCAAGTCCGTCATTAATCCTCTGCAGTCCTGGCTGCAACCAGTCAGAGAAGATGCAAGACAGAAAACTGAAGTGGAGGAGGAAGCTTTGACAGCGGAAGAAAACTTGAGTGCAGAACTGCACTCAGCTCTCATGGTGCTGACGATCGGTAACTCTGCAGAGATATTTGCCGTTTGATGACACAGAGCACTTCTGGTGCCATGAAATCCAGCTACAATCTGCAATAAAGTACCACCGTAGTAGGCTAACAGACCAGACAGCAACCCCGACCCCTTGTACTCCCTTTCTCTGCACTAGGAACCTAACTCCCTCCCAGCTTCCACACTCTCAGATTCTGTCACCCATTTCTGCCCTGCCAAGTTTCAACAGACACCACATAGTAAAACCAGGAGCTTTGCCAGGTGAGAACAGCGAATCTCGTGCCTTGAGACATGCCTTGAGGCAGCGGAGAATTTTTTTTCTTTAAACTAACACTTTATTGCTAGTTCTAAAATGGATAGCATAATATTTTGATCCTTTTATCATGCATGTTGATGATGCAACATAGTACATGGAATAATCTGATGATCCATACAGATGGTCTCTAATATTTGAGCACACGGACCATTACAGGGCTCTGTTGTCCAGTTGTATGTTTTAAGTCTTGTCTCTGGCAAAGGATTTCTGACACAGATTTATTGTCTGAGCATTCAAAAACATTGTGGGGACCTTCTAAACCAGCTGTGGGGGGCAGAGGGAGTGGGAAGCAGGGACAGATAAGACAGCTACAAGATACCAGAGCACAAATAGGGCAAGCTGCTATGACTGATCAACAACTCAGATAAACATCATCAGGTTAAGCACTGCAAATGTGAACACTACAGAGGCTGATTGTGACCCTAGAGAATTACCACATCCTTTGGTGTGCTGAAGTGCATTAGTCCCATAGAGGGAGGTGCAGCAGCACATGTGGTGCTGTAGGTACAGGCAGGTGAATTAGATCTAAAGAGAGTGAAGAGACAAATACTGGCTGAAGGAACACAATGAAGTCGTAGAAAATGACATCATCCTTTTCCTTCCTGTCCTTACAGAGTGTAAGGACATCTCGTTTTTGCAGCTCTTTGGTGGAAGAGACTAAGTTCATGGATCTAGCTTCTGTCCAAGCAGAATACGGGCGAACTCTCAGCAGGAATTGCTTTGGACTATGAGGTCTCCTGTAGAGGATCTAAAGTGAAACCAATCTCAAAGCTGTGAAGCTGGAAGAGTCTGACAGTGTGACTGTCACAACTCACTTCTGAGCTACATAAACAGCAACTTAATTAAGTAAACAAAGACTGATCCTATAACCTTAGCATTTGGGTGAATTGAGATTGCCTGGATCTGATGAAAAACTCACTGCCTCCTGAGGAGTCCAGTCTTTAAAACATCACGCAGCAGAGAACTAAAGTCAGAAGCATAAGAGATCCATGCAGAAGGAGAAGGAAACTTTTTATCCCCCCAACATTATTAAAAAAGTAAAAATAACCAAGAAGAAACAAAGAACTGAAATAGTAATTAAAAAAAAAAAAAAAAAAGAACAGCGGTGTCCACTAAAGATACCCATCAGAAAAAAGTTGCAAGAATGGAAGACCAAAGTAAAACAAGGATCTAACTAATTCCAGCTTCCCATACTGAATCAGTTACAGTCCAACTTGGCTCCACTGCATTGTGGCTTAAAGTGTTCTTCCCCTGTTCTAGATAAATACACCTTTCCATTTTAACCAGGACTAAGAGCTACCTTAACCAGCACTAGGTAACATTATACAAATATAATTATTCAAGCTTTTTTGGTTAACCTAACTCTATCAATTTTTCAACTGGAAAGGCATAGAGAAGCTGATTTAATCCAAGAGACTACCTTATTCATGTTGAAATGAAGGGAAAGAGCAAAAGGCACATGGTAAATAGGGAAGATAAAGAGACACAGGGACAAGACTATACAAGCAGGAGAGAAGAAAAAACATAGTAATAGGAATATAACATTGTTCTTCCCTCAGGGTTCTAAAAATTTGGAGCACATTCATAAAGCATCATCTGCAGACATCCATTATATGCTGTCTCTTGTTATAAGAAAACAAAGGTCAAAGAATTCTTGTGCAAGTAATTTACTGAACTGTGGCCCAAGCTAGGCCATTGGAACCATTCACCTGAATAATGACTGTCAACCAAGTAAAATCCTGCAGGACTGAATTCCCAGCATTGCAATGAGGCAATAAAACGTTTCCTTCACTGCGACCTGTTGACCTAAATAACACAAGAAGATCTATAGCAGATTAAACAGACCACAGTTCCTTAAAGTTAGACAAGAAATCAGGCTGCAGTTCCAGCTGACTTTACTATGGGCTCACTTTAAGGTAGCATAATTGCACTGTGATGCCAGAAGATCACTGCCATCCCCTGCTGTGTACTTCCTACTGCCTTCCTTGCTGTGGGAAAAGCACTCAATTGACTACATGGAAATCCTAACCAGCAACCTAAAAATAAAATTTTTGTTTCAGTCAGATCACTTCGTTGAGCCACCTTTCCATAAGGCTACACGAACAACAATGTCAGATAACAAATATAACAGGAACACAGACAGGCAGTTGGGAAAGGATATAAAGGATGTGACTACCTTCTTTGGGAGGTGGCATTTTCTATACTGGCTACAAATCAGTAGTGGAAGTCCAACCAAAGGCCTTACTTTAAATAATAGAGAAATAAATAAATAAACCATACACTTGAAACAGACTAATTTTATGTTAGTAGTAATACAGACAGATTTCTTAGGCTCAATTTTGTTTTGATATTTCCCTGACATTCACATATTTCATGATTTTCAACAGGCATCAGCCATATACAAAAAATGTTCAGTTTGGAAGCTTATATTCCCTGTCAAGGTGCATACACCCAGCATGACACACTTTCAGAACAGTTTGTATTCTCCAAAGTACATTTTCATCACAGAATTACTGTTTCATACTGCTTGACAACAGGAAAAAAAAACCAAAACCCCAAGCCCCAACAGTATTTAACTGAAAGAAACAACTCTACGAGATTGCAATATAGGATCCATGAAGTTACAAATAACAAAATAGCGAGTTACAATCAGTGTAACAGTTCTTGAAACCCGACACTCAACCTCTTTCAATTTTTTTATCAACAGGAGTTAAAATTTGTCAGACAAAACATTTTATTCTGTTGCTCCTGTTAATCAAACAGAAGAATGGTTAAATCCACTTGTTGCTGCAAATTTTAGTTCACATTTCAGTGAAAACATGAGCTGGAAGACAGAAGAGGGGAGCTGAATGGAGTCCCCATAAACCAGGAAGAAAATTGTCAGTGACCTGCTATGCCACTTAGACAGCCACAAGTCTATGGAGTTGGATGGGATCTACCCAAGGGTACTGAGAGCGCTGGCAGAAGAGCTTGCCGACTCACTTTGAACCATTTACCAGCAGCCCTGGCCAACCAGGGAGGTCCCAGTTGACTGGAGATTAGCAACCGAGACACCTATCTACAAGAAAGGCTGAAAGATGCAGGGAAGATGCAGGGAAGATGCAGGGAATTGCAGGATTATCATCCTGACCTCAGTGCTGGGGAGGTCATGAAGCAGATCACCTTGAGTGCCATAACGGGGCATATGCTGAACAACCAGGGAAATCAGGCCCAGCCAGCATGGGCAGGTCCTGATTGACCAACCTGATCTCCTTTTGTGACAAGGTGATCCACTTTGTGGATGAGAAAAAGGCTGTGGATGTGTCTACCCAGACTTTATTAAAGCCTTCAACACCATTTCCCACAGCATCTCCTGCAGAAACTGGCTGCTCATGGCTTGGCCAGGTGCTCTGTTGTATAGCTGGAAAACTGTTGGGATGGCCGGGCCCAGAGGGTGTCAGTGAATGGAATTACACCCAGCTGGTGGCCGGTCACCAGCGCTGTTCCCCAGGGCTCAGTGTTGGGACCAGTTCTGTTTAATATCTTTATCAATGATCCAGATGGGGGGAGTGAGGGCACCCTCAGTCAGTTTGCAGACACACTGAGTTGGGTGGGAGTGCTGATCTGCTGGAGGGCAGGAAGGCTCTGCAGGGGGATCTGGACAGGCTGGATTGATCGGGAGAGGCCAGAGGTCTGAGGTTCAACAAGGCCAAGTGCCTGTGCATGGTCCTGCCCTCGGGTCACAACAACCCCTGCAGCGCTACAGGCTGGGGACAGAGTGGCTGGAAAGATGCAAGTTGGAAAAGGACCTGGGGGTGCTGGTCAACAGCAGCTGAACGTGAGCCAGTGAGTGCCCAGGTGGCCAAGAGGCCAATGGCATCCTGGCCTGGATCAGCAACAGAGTGGCCAGCAGGACCAGGGCACTGACCATAACCCTGTATTCGGCACTGGTGAGGCCACACCTCAAATCCTGAGTCCAGTTCTGGGCCCCTCACTACAAGAAGGACATTGAGGTGCTGGAGAAGGGCAATGGAGCTGGTGAAAGATCTGGAGCACAAGTCTGATGAGGAGCAGCTGAGGGAGATGGGGCTCTTTAGCCTGGAGAAAAGGAGGCTCAGGGAATAGCTTATCTACAACTCCACATGTGTGGCTCTCTGAAAGAGGCGTGTAGCAACCTGAGCGTTGGTCTCTTCTCCCAGGTAACAAGTGACAGCACAAGAGGAAATGACCTCAAGTTGCACCAGAGGAGGTTTAGATTGGATAGCAGGAGAAATTTCTTCACTGAAAGGGTGGTCAGGCATTGGAATAGGCTGCCCAGGGAAGTGGCAAAATCACCATCTGTGAAAGTGTTCAAAAGGCATGTGGATGTGGCACTTAGAGACATGGTACAGTGGTGAACATGGTGGTGGCTAGGCTAACAGTTGGATTTGATGATCTTAAGAGTTTTTTTCCAACCTTAACCATTAGATGATTCTACGAATCCTTCAAATTCTTATGACTATTTTTAAATTAACCTAGGAGGAAAGAGTCAATTGACAAGCAGAAATCCTTTTATTGTTTTACTTCTGAATTTGCTTTCAAATACATCTATTTTACAGCATATCATGCTACTGGGTATTTCTGTGTATATCAAAATGCACTAACTCAACACACTTTCCCAAAGTACATGGACAGATTTACAAAGGTAAGCAAAGCAGCTGATCAGAGGGTTAGTTTCTAATCAATGGCTTTCCAGCTGGCAGACCATGATGCTCTTAGCAGCCCTGACTCCCATTTATCAGTAGCTGCAAAAGCCTGCAGCACAACTGACTGTGTCCAGATACTCATGTCCCAAGTTCTATGGTACAGCTTCACCTGCCTTCACCAGTATTGCAGACCATTTTGTCTCACCCTTGGGTATTACCAGAAAAAAAGACACCTCTAGAAGTCTCCTCTAATATTTTTTACTATATCTAAGATGATCTTTTCCAATCCTACAGACTTCAAATACACTAGGTAGTCTTATATACTTCTACTTCTAATAATACCTTAATAATATAATAATAATACCCTAATCATATCTTAATATGGATTTTAAAACTGGTTTATGAGGGTAAAGATCTTGATATGGGTAGTTATTTTAGTTAATGCAAAACAATTTAATGCTGGCAGACACATCTATTGCTGTCAAAAACATTAATATTCTGAGAAAAAAAGACCATCTAGAAAACAGCTCTGAACACAAAGTTTATTAAAAATCACATCCAGAGTTTCAGTTATGCCAATGCTCTACATACATCATCCAACCTATACATAACTATTTGAAGTTTATTCACTTCTTTCGACGAAAAATTATCTTCTAAGGTCAAAACGTTCTTGTTATTTATTTTCCTTCTCCCCTAAAGGATCTGAAATTAGTATTTCATTTTCTCCACAGGGAAGAATCCTATATTTTCTAATTTCCTTTTATATTTTCCACATTACTCTTACCCTAGTGTGTTTTCTTCAATACGAAAAAAATATAAAAGTAAAAAAATAACACATGTACATTGGAATGAAAGCACCAAAAACAGGAAAAATTCTCTTTTTCCTGTAATAAACCTGTAAAATTTGGGGTAATTTTAATGATTAATCTGTGTTAGATTCACAAAAATATGGTACTGAACAACCAATGTAAACATAGCTCCATCTATAAGAGACACCATATTCTAAAGACACTTCAATAAAAGCGTGCTAATTGAAATTAAGAACCACAGACAACTAGATTATACATAATAGAAAACCTAACTCAAATTTAGCTAATCAGAGGCTATCTACAGAAAAACAAGTATCTCAGAGTCTACAAAGGAACAGTTTTTGCAAGACCAGACAACAAAAAGAAAAACATGCAGAAAATTTGCAGAATGGTGCAAACCAGTACACTGCTGCCAAGACATTTTTATCTGGAAATTTAGATCTTCACATAAATTCTATCAATAGATGTGAATTTACACGCAGTTAGCACAAGAACAGACCCAGCAACAGGATGTGCACCAGACTGACCACATTTACATCTGCTGGCAACAACCTACCACAGCCATCAGAATGCAGTGACAATCTCATCTTTCCATTCACTACTTCAAGCCATCTTCTATGAAGCAAGATCACTACTGCCAACATACAAAGATTAACCAGGGAAGATCAACATCTCAGCTCTTGAAGTCTCCAGAAAGTCCAGTAAAACTCACAAGCATTTCCAGCAGCTGCTGAAAATTACCGAACTTCTACTCACACCAAACTTAGGCTATCTATTCATATCAAATGTTTTTACTGTGATATTTTACTGATGATTTCTTTTGTGCTTTTTCTTGAAAACCAGTTAGGTACTATGAAAATTCCCATTAGTGTTTATTTCTGCTTTAATATCCATGCTTTGTAATACTTGCCAGAGTCAAAAGTTCATTTTTCCCCTGCTCAATACAGCAAAAAGGATGAGCTGCTTTAGGAGCACATGGCCCAGCCAAAGAAGAGGCTGCTATCTGCAAAACCAAATCCACATTTTCTTATTTATCAGTTTCTAAACTACAGTGGGATAGCAATATACTTTATCAATATCCTCAACCTACGGTATCTTAAGACCTTATAAACTTATAAACTCACAAAACACCCACCTTCACTATTTTGATCTAGATGGCTCTATAAATAAAAGCTTGCAACCATGCCAAGATTTGAAGCGGAAGTCGGCAAGGAGCTAACTACACAATTTTTCAATCAAATATTCAAAAAGAAGCAAATTAAAGTTGCAATGTTTCCAACCTATGATTCACACCAGACGCCAGTGTTCATAAACCACAACGAAGAGGAATCAAAGTATCTTCTGCCACATCCACAAATCCCCAACTGGCTGACATCACTAATAGTGCAAACAAATGCATGCTGTCAGTACTTCTCTTCCAAAGTGCTATGTTCTGCAACTTGACAACTTAAGAAATTAAGTCATCTTCATCTTCAAATAACCATTTCTTGATGCTGACAAATTTGCCAAATCTCTGCCCCATCTCTATTCAGTCATCTGTCCCAGGAGAAGGAAAGAACTTTTTTTTAAAGCAGACAGTTGACAGGTAAAAGAAAAACAGACTGACTACCTGAAGCATTTCGGGGTTTATACCTGGATAAATCAAAGAGACTCAACCTAGTTCTTTTTATCAATGCATCAGATAAAAATATATGCAGATTCAGTTAGCTCTGTCAAAAACATCTACTATAGATAATAAATTTGTAGACTATGACAAGAAGATTAGAGGCACTCAACATGCAAATCAACATTCTTCCAAGACCATCCACTCAGTTAGTACTACAGGTGACATTTAGTCATACTTTCACTCAGCGTATGTAAGGTAACTAGAAGTGAGATAATGTAAAGTACAACGTAACGTAGTGATGACACAACACGTGTATTATGATCTGGCTACTCCAGCTTCAGAAGTCCAAAACCATAAATCTCCCACTACATATTTAAGACTAGTAAGCCCTGTTAGATGTTGCAAGAATCCAAATTATAAGCATATATAAAGTTTAAGACTCACACATTGATCTTTAACGGAAAGCATCAGAAGGTTATGAGAAATGCCTGTCACATTTAGCTGCATTTCCAACTAAACATCCAAGTTTTTGTTACCAGCTTGAACATATGCTACTGACCCAGTTCAATCTACATGAAGAAAATACAGTATGCAATGGCTCGCTTCAATGTTCTTCTGCAATACACCACAGCTTTACCCTAAAAATTCCTAGCTATAAAATTTTATCATCAGTTCTAAGCCAAAGCTTCTCACAAGTTGAGGAACTCCTTGCTTACTTTAGAGACTTCTTCTGCCAGTGAATACAACGAAACAAACAGTCATAAAACATTTCCACATAAGGATTATGCAATTCCTGTAAGGGAAAATGTTTTGTTCTAGTCTCGCTTTGGTTAGTAATTTTGCCACAGAACCTTTAGACTATTGATATCTATGTTAAAAAGTTTTTGATCAGGTAGTACTTGAGCGATGTAACACTTTTAAAACCTGAATACTCTATGTAACCATAATTTGCAAAATGTAATCATAAATTACTGCACAAATTACATGTACATTTCAGCAAACCGTAGCTAATCAAAATTTAAAAGAAAAGTAGTAGACCTTTTCTCTGCTGTAGGGAAGTGCTTCATTTAACTTTATGAACTCATCTGTGTATTTAGAAACCAAGTAACACGTATGCATACAAGCAGGGGAAAATGCAGCACGCAAAAAAAAGGAAAAATAAAAGCATGAAGGAAGCACAATCAGAAACGGCATTAATACTCCCACTTTGATATGCGGGGGAAGTATACAGAAACTATACTGCACTTCTGCAGCACCTTCTGCACTTCTTGTACTCCTAACCTTGATGACCAGACACTGCAATGCTAAGCAATTCTGTCATCTTTTGAGTTGCAGTACAATAACGTTATGGGTCTGTACTCACTACATACACCGACAAAATGTGCACTGGAAAAAATATTTTCTCATACTCATGAAATGCAAAGCAAACAACAGTCACATATCTATGTAACAGAACCACACATCTATGTAATGGAACACACATCACTCAAACAACAGAATCAAAATAAAAATTTTCACCTTCACCACAGTCAGAACACAAAGTCTCCACAATCACTCTGCTTTTCTAATTCTGTTCAGTTTGAGTTTTGCCTGCTGCCTCTCCCAATTACTTTCCTTATCTTGACTTCCTTATGCCCCATCTATGGCACCAAGACACACCATGGTGACTTGATCCTGTCTGGACACTAGGTGCCCACCAAAGTTCTCTGTCACTCCCCTCCTCAGCTGGACAGGGGAGAGAAACTGAATCTTAGATCAACATACAGACAGGGAGAGATCACTCACCAGTTACCATCACAGGTAAAACAGATTCAGCTCGGGGAAAAATTAATTTATTACCAAGCAAGTCAGAGTAGGATAATGAGAAAATAAATACTGACTATTAAAATATCTTCTCCCCACTCCTCAATTCTTCCCAGGCTCAACTTCACCCCCCATTTCCACGACCTCCTCTCACCCAACAGCACAAGGGAACAGGGGCTGTGGTAAGTTCATCACACGCTGTTTTCTCTTCCTCCTCAGGGGTAGAAGTCCTCACACTCTTCCCCTGCTCCAGCACGGGAACCTTCCCACAGGGGACAGTCGTCCACCACCTTCTCCAACAGAAGCCTTTCTCACAGGCTCCAGTTCTTCAAAAACTGCTCCAGCATGCCCCCCTTCCATGAGGAGCAGTCCCACAGGAACACTGCTCCAGTACGGAATCCCCATAGGTCACAAGTCCTGCCAGCAAACCTGCTCCAGCATGGGGCTCTCTACACAGGTACACAAGTCCTGCCAGGAACCTGCTCTAGCATGGGCTTCCCATGGGGTCACAGCGTTCTTCAGGCGCATCTACCTGCTCCAGCACGGGGTCCTCCATAGGCTGCAGGTGGATCTCTGCTCCCTGGTCAGCTTTCATAGACTGCAGGAGGACAGCCTGCCTTCCCAGAGTTTTCACCACCAGCTGCAGGGAAATCTCCGCTCCAGCACCCGAAGCACCTCCTCTCCCTTCTTCTTCACTGACCTTGGTGTCTGCAGAGTTGTTTTCCCTCACACATTTGCTCTCCTCTCTCCAGCTGCAGTTTCTAGCGAGCAGGGTTTTTTTATCTGTTCTTAAATATGTTATCTCAGGGGCACTGCCACAGTTGCTGATTGGTTCAGCCTTGGCCAGCAGCAGGTCTGTCCTGGAGCCGCCTGGCATTGGCTCTGTCAGACACAGGGGATGTTTCTGGCTTCTCAGAGAAATTCCTCCTGTAACCCCCTTATTAACAAAACCTTGTCACACAAACCCAATACAATATGTTCTACTAAAGTATCTTTACGCAGACTTTTTATTCAAGATATCCAGCTACAAACTAATATTCAATGCCTTCTAGACTGCACAGTCATTCATAAAAGCCAGATGAATAACAAAAGCACACATCAAGTTTTCTGTAGTGCGCTCAAAACTAAAGCAATACTTCTAGCAATGTTTGTTACAATATTCATAAAGTAGTTGTACTAATATTCCTACATAAAGTGTACTTCAAGGAAAAATACGGATACACATTAAAGAAAAATTCATTTCAACATTTCTTTAACAATGATTTGAAGAGCTATCTTCAAAGAATCTATGGAGTATATTAGTCCTTATTGGTGGACAGTATTTCAAATTGAAGAAAAAAAACCAGCAAGTTTTCCTCTTCTAAAATAAAGTTTAGTTCACTTGTATTGTGACCATATTTATCAACATTCATTCTAGTTTACAGATATAGGTGTAGTAAGTACAGAGCTCCCACTCCCCTGCAGGCAGCCTGTTGAGCCAGAAGTGTCAGAGCTCTGATCACAAACCTGTCTGCATACTGAAAGGCTGCATTCCTAGTTCCTCCTTCTTTGCCTCTTTCTGTTTAGGCAAAAGGCAAGTAATACTGCACCTACGCTTATTTTATACTACATAAATGCTGGGAGTGACGTGTAAAAATACGGATACATCAAACAATTCTTACGAGCAGCTCTACAAAAAAAATTTGTGAAGAAACATATTTTAAAAAGAGAATTTGGAGAGAGCTCCAATTCTTGTTATATTAACAACTTTTAAAAAAAAATTAAAATTCAAGCATTCAGACTTTGGATCATCTGTGCAGCAGATGCAGGTGCAGCTCACGTCTGGCAGAATAACCAGCAGGAACCTATTGCTATGAGCACACAATGGATCTGAACTGGATAAACAGTATAGCTGCATTTCTACTGCTCTGAACCTTTAAGTACTGAGTACTGTATGATCTAAACTTACTCTGCAGTGACAGTCTTTTTGTCTCCACACCAAGTTCCAAGAAACACATACGCAAGCACAGAGACTCCAGTTATGCCAGACTGAGCTGAGATCCAGATGGATGCTATCTCAAGTCTTGTGTGGCTAGCTCCACAGGGAGTCACAGCCCCCTCAGCACATTCCCCAGGACTAAAATCTAGGTGGCTTATTAGACAAGCCGTAGTGTCACACAAATGTGCTGACTCAGTTCTGGACCACAACTGCATTTAACTTCATAAGCCACCCCACCAAAAAAACTAATACAGAAATGGCAAGTGAAAAAAACACCACTGTTATGGCATTAGAGTAATTTGTACCAAGTCCAAACCGATTTTTCCAGATGTAAGCACAGGCTTACAATATTCATATTCCAGTGAAACAGATCAACAGCACAGTGATATACCTGCAATGCAAGCAATCCGACCTCACATTTAGCATCTGAGCTCCTCACATTTACCATGTGAGCTGCGCTTCGAGGTAGTAAAACTTCCTGTAATTCTTAACACTGAAGTTCAGTATTGAGATCTCCTGGTCTCTCTTAATCAAGCTGGATTCACAAGAAACGGGACCTACGCATAGCTATAAAGCCTGACCAAGCTACCTGTACAAATGGTGAACTCCTCCCTGTTGCCTGGTATCTCTATCACACAGATTACTGCAGCTCCTTCATGAGGAGTATGAAGAGTAGTAGCTTGTAGTAAACCACAAACACAGTATCTATTTTTACCCCACTATATATTATATTTAAATTATTCTTAACATAAGATCATCAAGGAAGACGTTTGACACATAACAGGATTATGGGGAAAAAGGTCTTGTTGAACAACAGTTGTGCTACAAATCCCAAGCTTAGTTCTCCAGTCTCTCTTTGGATACCAGAACTATCAGCCCTTGGACAACGTAAATGCACCACGCAATTTCTCAAGCCAGGACCCAAAGTCCCTTATGTAGTAGTCCCTATGTATACAACCTCACACAGACCCCAAAATTAATTTTTTCTACATCAATATGTATTTGTCCTGCTTTTTCACTCAGAAGTTCAGGTAGATCTGAAGACACCAAAAGGGCCCACTATGCAGGGTAGTAACAGCTGGTGCTGACACAGGCAAAGCTGGAGCAGTCAGCACCCATCTTGAACAGACTTGCATGCCCAGCTCACCATAGGCCAGCTAAGACAAATGAGCTGATTTACAGAAAACTAAGATTTTTCAAGCAGTAGTTAAAAACTTACACAGTGATTGTAAAATGTGCGTACTGGGATTACAATCTTCAATTATGTACTACATAAGCACGATTATAAAGTAAGTCAAATAATTACCAGTCACCTCAATATATCCATTATGCAAACAGTTCAGGTTTATGAAAAGTCACAGTTTCTTTCACACACAGAGAAAAACATGACCCTGCTGGAACCAAAATTCAGTATGATTTGTCCGGCATGGAGCAGTGCTTTCCAACTAGTAACTGACCATTCAACAGCCAAGATGCTGGCTCTCAGCTCACCAACAAACACGCAGAAGTCAACCAGCCACCACTTTCACTTCCACCCAGCATGTACCAGCCTAGAGGCAGCACACAAAAGAAAGGGAACACAGTATACATCAGTGTATAACACTTGATAGTAAAAGGGAAGCCAACTGTCCTGGTCTGCTGTTAAGTGACCTCCTCTGGTGACCCACCAACTTGCATTACGTGCTTCCGAGTTAGTCCATTTCTTTCATTGTTAAAGCAAGACTAATTTTAGTGTGAGCAATTAACCACAGTTGCTTATCAGAATGAATTTATTTGCCCAGAAACTGAAGCTTAAAAAAAAAAAATCAATCAAGAAACACACACCCCAAAAACACACAACACAGCATCAGCACGGAAAAATATGCCTTGAACGTAATACTGAGGTCTTTTTAAAGATTAAAAGTAAGCAGAAGCATAGTCAATGTAACATGGCTAATTTAATTCTGGTTTTGTTTACAGGCAAAAAGGCCAAGAGAAGAACTAAGCTTCAGTCTCATACAGTGATGACACTTTAGTAAGCAAGTACGTTAAAACTTCTGGGTCTGGTAAACTGCTTACTGTAAAGTTCCAGTTTCCATACTGAGGGCAGGCCTGGAGTTTAGTTTCTGAATGTCAAGAGCTGCTCCAAGACACCTCAGATACAGCCACCGTGTTTCTCACTCAGTAACATACAAGTAGTTGCTAAAACTTCAGTTGTTTTATCTCACATGCAATTGGTTTCACCTGAGAACCACTTAAACCTACACTACATTACAAACGGGATTTTTTTTTTTCAAAACAAAATCAGTAATCAACCTGTTGAACTGAACAGTTCCTGTGGAAACAAGAACAGAACAGAATACACCAAGAAGAAAATTCAGTTAAGTTTATCACTATTGCTTCTTCACTTCAAACAGCAAAGTAAAGTAGTCTATCAAAGCTATTCTCTTGGTAAACTCAAGAAATTATCATAATGCAGTCAGACATTGTTTATTATAGAACTCTGGACAGTTCTCTTTCATTCCTTGTGTCACAAGAAGCCAGGATCAACTACATCCTAAACCATGATGAAGATTCCCTGTCATACTGTTGGAAAATCCTCTTAAGCCACCAGCCATCCTTCCCTCTCCTCTGTACTTTCAACTTTGCTCTCAACCTGTACACATCAAACTCAGCAACATTAAAAAAATGCTACTCTTAAAACTTCACACATCTGACAGTCTCCCTAGGAAAAGAAACAGCCTTTCTTTAGAAAGGATTTTGATTTTCTATTGACAAATACTTGAAGAGCATACAAAAATCAATCCCTTCTTGCTCCCACCAATAGGTCTGCTTTGGAAGAACTAAGTCTCAATTACCCTGGGCACAATGAAAATATTAATGGCAAAAAGTGGGAAAAAGCAGAAGAATGAGATTCTTTAGACCTGTGCCAAAAATTCATTCAACAGTTAGTCTTGTCACCATTTCTACAGCACTTTATATTAGAAAAGGAAATAAGTACAGCAAACAGGTCATGTAAACACACTGATAGTCACCAACAGTAATTGAAAATTTGGTCTCTGACTCCTCATTTGTTTTTAGATATGAAGGTTAGAAACAGTTTACACACTGCTCAAAGATGCTGCACCACCTTCTCTTCCAATGAAATTTTTTTTTCAGAGGCAAAGGAACAGCTTAATCTTTCTAAATACTCTCACTTCTCTCAGTTTATCTTTTGCTGGAAGACAAACTAAAAAGTGCCAAGTAAGGAGAAATGTGATTGTCTTTATCTAAAAATGCCTGACATCACCCAGTTTCATCTAACAACAAACAAGTATGACCAAAACAAAACCTCATGTAAACATGGTAAAAAAAAGAAAAGCATTATCTGAATCCCCAATATTTACCATTGAATAAATTAAAAAAATAGGAAGAAAATACTTCTTCAGTTCTAAGTATCACATGCCAAGTAAACATACATTTTCAAAATTAACAACACTAGTTATTGGGAGTGTTCCTAGACTGAAGCTTTTAACTGGCAACCTAAAGATGCTGTAAAAGAAAATTGGACACAGATTTTACTTACTTCCTGTACCTAACAATGTAAGTGTTAACCTGATAAAATTAACCAAAACCTACACCATGGACAAAAAATGGGAAAGAAGAAAGAAACAAAACCCAAACCCAAACATCAAACAAAAACAAACAAACAAGCAAAAAAACACCCCCATGAAACTAAAACAAACCCCACCACCTAAAAAATAAAAAACCCATACCCTGAAACTGTCATAATACTTCAGAGACAGTTACATATTTCCACTTCAAAAAAATAAGAAGACAAATAGTCTTTCAGAAGAGCATTTAGGTGAATTACAACAGAAAGCAAAGCTCTTTTCTACTATTACTGTAACACTTGGGTAAATATTATCCACACAAGGATTATAACCACCATTACTTAATAAACAAAACACATACCACTCTGGCTGCTCTTTCCTGAGATTCACACTTTCTGCAAAACCACGGTCCAGTGGGTACTTGAACAATTCCATAGCAAGCTGTTTTGAACAAGACAAAGTATTTCAGCAAACATAAATAGCACTACAATACTAATAACATGTCATAAGAAAAGCTTACTATTGGTAGATCTCAAACCATTTTAATTATCAAGAAAGTCAAACTGACATCCATACACTGCACGTGAAATCCTATCACAAAGGTACAAGAAATTAAGTACAACAAGCTTACATTTTGAAAATTATGCAAAATTTGTTAAATGAAAAAAAAAACCCACACTAGCTTGAAATGTAACATAACCATTCAAAAGCAGCAATGTTTCATATGTGACCTGTTTTGTTATTTATTTACCTGCAAAACAGGTGATACACTTCACTATAAAGTGACAGATGCTTGTTATTGTGAGGTCTTTCCTAAGGGAAAACTAAAAGTAACTAACAAATCTGAGTTCTTCATAAGACATTTATTCATACACTTACTATCCAGTTTTCTTATTTTTATAAGTAAAATAACTGGTCTTAAGCAGAAAACTCATCGTGAACTGAACAAAACTTGCTTTTTTACCCCCAGAAAATTCACAGAGCTGTAAATACAAACTGAACTGAGCATCAGGGCTTGGATTAGTTGCAACTTGAGCCAGGCTACAACATAAACCCCTAGAAAAGAGATTTTCAGACATGCAGATTTATCTGCAAGACAGTCATCTATATTTTTATAGTATATAAAAGCAACCCCAGGAGTTTGGTACGAAATCGCACAGAAAAAAAAAGTTTAGCAGTTTGGCAATACTGTTCATGTTTAAAATGCACAAATCAAGCAACCTTAAGAACTACTGAGGGAATGAAAATACAAGAATACAAGTGCTGTGAGTATATTATAATATTTGCATGGGTGTAGCAAATAACAAAGAACCAAAAAGCCAAACATTTTGCTTAAAGATAATCCCAAAGTATTAAAGATATGATACCAGACTCAATTCTCAACAATCATATGTTACTTAAACACAAAAACCAGGTTTAAGTGTGTAAGTAGAAAAAAATATATTATTAATTTAAATTAGTAACTTGTAATTATACTATACAAATAAATTCATTTTGTGATAGCTTGGAGATGAAAAACAGTAATGCGATAGTACTATAAAAACATCTGGCTAATACAGCTTTATTTCCATGAAGGAAAGTCAACGAAATAATTTCCTATTATATACATAGACGTAGTCATATTAAGATCAGTCGTCAGAATTTCAAATACTTTATCAAGTACCTGCAGGCCAAACTATTCTGATAAGCCCTTTCCACTGTACAATAAAATTCTTCAGCATGAGAAAAAAATATCTTGTTTTCGTTGCATCTATATTATGCACAAATGGGGGGGGACTCTGAATTTCTCTTTAGATATTAAGAGGGAGATTTTAAATGTGCAATCATACATTTAGGTTAGAAAGTGACAATGCAGACTAAGAAACAAGTATAAAATGCAATTCAGAGACAGGACTGGCAAGGAGATCCAAAGGCAACACGAACTGGGCAAAGACCAAAGTTGAAGTGAAGTACTTCTGTCTCTGCCAGGGTAACAGAGTACACCTAGAGCCTGGAAGAGTCCATCACAGATTTGTGCTCTGATATATCGTGGTACTATGTAAAGCTTCTTTAAACACATGAAGAGATCTTGTCCTTCACAACTTGCCAATGGCTTAACAATTGAAAAGAAGCTTCCTCTGAACTAAAAATAATTATAATAACAAAACCAAAGCAGTTAATAAAGCTTTATGGGTAATACTGCTGTTTGTACTTCAAATACAGACCATCAACTTTGACCATGAGGACTTCTACATTTACTACAGAAAGGTGACAAAAAGAGTGGACACGCCTCCTCTACCACCTCTGTTCACATGACATATAAAATCCGAAATGTAAAGCATCAATGGTACAGCAAATCAAAACACGGAGTTCTTCTTTGTTTAAGACCTCTACAACAGCTTCTTGATTTAGACCAAGCAGTATTTCGCATACCTCCTAACAGATTCCAATTCAGGTCTGGTATGACTTTAAAAAAAAAAGTTCATTTTCTTGTACCTACCGAAGCGTGTCTCTCTATACTAGGAATACTTCCCATAACTGACTTTTGTTCCTGCTATTTCAGCTCCAACTGCTGCTATCATCCAAGTCTTTCACTGAAATTATCAGCAAGGCTCTAGATACAAAGGAAGATGTCCAGGACAATGCAAAACTAATAGCTGTTTCAGATATGACTTCCAGAAGTATTCATGTTTTAGTGTTCTTCTTCATGATCCTAAGATGCCGTAAGAGCAGTCAACCTACTGGTTAACATTACTTAGCGCTTAAGATGACAGAAAACCAATTCAAAAGCAGATTAATTTCAGAGATCCTGTCAGCTCCCCTCTGTGTTCAATCCAATGTTAACAGAAATAACTAAATTCTTTTGCATATCTCCTTAAATTACTATTATTTCTCACTATTTGTCAACTTACAAGGTAGCATCTACTTGGAACAACCAGTTACTATATTATATCATCTTCAGCACAATTTCAGACCAAGCATGAGACACACATTAGTAGTATTTTCACATGCACTAGGCATTCAGATTAATGAATTGGATTTAGGATTGTCTGTCTCCTCCAATTTGTCCACCACCTGTAAGTAGACAAAAAGCCAGTCACGGAGTTCATATGACTGCTTAGGAGTCGGTGGAGGAAAACTACCATCTTATTCCTTGTTTCTGCTACCATAAAGCAAAAGTTATGATTACTTCCTTTCTTATAATGTAAGCAGCAGAATCGTCTCTTCCTCTGCTCTCACACGAAGGGTCAACCCACTGACAGAAACAAAACAATCACACAGAGGGAACATGCCAGCTCCTGAACTGATCTGGAAACCAACCAACCAGCCTCCACTAAGCCAAACATATTCAGCATCAGCCATTCCAAACAGCACCCTCCCCCTGCAGAACCACAACAGGAAGTCTCTTCATCTACCAGGAAACATCAGCCAAATGACATTCAGGGAAAGGCAGGCAGAGACAGAAATCACATGACAGCTAAGTCTTTCCTATGCACCCCTCTCTTCCAATCCTAAACCCTTCTTGTCTCCTGGCTGCCCCTCAAATAACTTTTTCAAACTTGGGAAAGGCAGGGACAACAGGGATCGAGTAGGGGAAGGAAGAAATACAGCAATAACTACCAGAACAGAGTATAGTAACAAGTTCTGCAAAGACCGAAAGCAATCTTAGACAGTCTTTGGAACGTTGCAGCTGAGGTTGTTAACAAAGTGCAAAAGCAGACTGGGACGCATAGACACAGAAAACATAGACACAGAAAACATACACGAGAAGAGAAAACGGGAAAAAATTGGAAAGGTGAGTTCTTCCTTTCTCACAACCACGACGTGGGAGAACATAAAACAGTAAGTCTCATGTGAGGGAAAAGACAGACAGACTGGTAAGACAGAAGATGACAGAGCAAGTCAAACCAGAAAGCACGTGGCCTTAGAAACAGGGAAACAGGCTTCATGGGTAAAAGAAGGAGCTGGGAGGGCGAGGGAAAGAAGGGGAGAAAAACGGCCAGGGGGTGGCGGGGGGAAGGAAGCAGGCCCAAGGGAAGAAGACAGGGAGCACCAAGAAGGAAGTGGCGAGGCTGGAGGCCGGAGGCCGGAGCGGGTGCACTGCCCTCGCCTGCCCGCTCACCTTGATGCACTGCGACATTGCAGCCGTGCCCGTCGCAGTAGACGAGCGGGTTCTCGGCCCAGCCCCGCTCGTCGGAGCATACGCAACAGCCGCCGATCATCTCCTTCATGCTACTGGAGAACTCACCCTCCAGTGACACCGGCAGCAGCAGCGGCTCGCTGGAGACCATCTAAGGGTTAAAAACACCGTCGTCAACACCGCGCACGCCACACGCGCCTCGCCCTCCGCCTGCCCCCTCCCCCGGCGGGGTCTCCCCTCAGTCACTCAGCCGCAGCCGCCGCCACCGCCGCCGCGCTTCGGGGCCCATGACCGCCGGCTGAGCGCCTCGTCTCGCCCCCGCCCGACCAACCGGCCAGGCTCTGTCGCTCGGGCCGCGGCGGCGGCGGCTCCTGAGGCGGACGCGGCTCCGCGGGCGGG